>KL647290.1:4381430-4432324 GCA_000727475.1 Sarcocystis neurona | reverse complement strand
AGGCGGCGGCGGTGGTGGCGATTGCGGCAGAGGCGGCGAAGCAGGAGCAGCAGCAGCGCGAGCGTCTGCAGCAGCAGCAGCTGCAGCAGCAGCGGCAAGCGGCGGCAAGCGGCGGGGGCGCCGCGGGGGGGCCGGAGCCCGTGGCGGCTGCCCTGCCGTACATGTCGGCGGCGGGCGCGGCAGCGGCAGCGAAACAGGAAGAAGTGGCGTCGCTGGACAGCTGCAGGAAGCTGGCGGTCGAGGCGCTGCTCTGCTGCGTTGAGCAGAAAGGGGCCATGATGCTGGCAGTCCCAGACTTTATTAAGAGAATGATCGAGGCCCTGTTGCTCTGCATGCTCGATATACGCGACAGCTCGTACAGCAAGTGGCTCGAGGAAGGCGAGGAAGACGATGACGTACGTCCAGCTGTCTCACTACGGCAGGCGCCCTCGGGCTGAGGAAACGCCAGCACTCCTCCTCACGCGGTGGCGCGGCGGGTCGAGCAGGCAGCAGCTCTGTGCACTGCTCTGTCTGTGGGGATACCTCGCAAGAGGAAGGACAGAAAAAATACAGAGAGTAAAGCAGCGTACACGTATGTGCGGGCAGCTGCGTAGGTCTTTCTGACGAAGCGGCGTAGATGGGCGTAGGTGTGCGCACGCACGTATATTCGAGTATGGACGTCGAGGCGTCCTCGGGAAGACGGAGGGGACACTACGTCGACTTCTCGTGAGCGGGAAAGGCATGTGGAGAGGGGTAGTGAAGAAGAAACAAATGGTTCTATTGAATGCCTGGAGAATCGTCTCTCTGTGTAGGCCAAATTAAAGAAGGAACAAGTATATATATGTGTATTTGTACAGCATATACGTATATATGTGTAAGTATCGATGTATGAATTAGCAGGTAGTGTAGTGCAGGATTTCCCCCGGTCCACACATGTTTCTGCGTCTTGAGCAGTGCAGCTCTGCTACTGGTAACTGTGCGATTTCTCTTCCTTGCACGTGCGTACCTTCACGTGTATATGTATATATAACCGTATAGAGACACGCGTATATGGACTCATATATACACATGTCTGTATGCATACATTCCAATATACTGAGACTAGTGTACATGGACGCACATGTAGGATACGGGAGTGTACGTACACTGCACTTCGTTTTGTCCTCCTGTTGCGGGTTCCCTGTGTGTCTCTCTGTGTGCCTGTTTGGCTGGCATATTCTCTCGATTGGCGTTCTCTGCATGTATTTCCATCTGCCTAGGGATATATGGACGAATACGGTGCAGAAGATAGGTAGTAAGTAGCTCCAAGTGTCCGTGGACCAGCGTCACTTTTCCTCCTCTGCGTCCCTCGTCTTCGTTTGCTTCTCCGTCTCTTCCTGATCTGTGTCGTTGTCTCGATCCGCGCCGTGGCTGCTGCAGTTCTTCTGCAGGAAACGCGGTGTGCTGCTGTCTCATGCCTGCTCCGCGCGTCGTCTTCTGCTTCCCCAGCAGTGGGGCACACACGGACGCATCCGTCCTCTACAGACGTTGTATATATATGTGTGTGTGTGTGTGTTTGTTCGTTTCCCTTCGTCTCCCGTCTTCCGCTGTTTGTCGAGTTATCTGTCTTTTCCGTCGTCTCCGTTGTGTGCTGGACTCCGCAGGAGCAGCGGTTTTTCGACGTCGGAGAAGAAGGACTGGACCGGCTTTGCAGGGCCTATAGCAGCAGCGACGAGGATCTGGTCACTGGCGAGCGAAGCGCAGCAGCAGCAGTGGTGCTGCCGGCGCTGTTCAACTACGTGTCGCAGTTTCTGCAGCGCAGCGGCTGGGAATTTCGCTTTGTCGCGCTGATGGCAGTAGCGCAGACGGTCGAGTACGTGCAGACGGAGGAGGAAGAAGAAGAGGCAGAGCTGGCGTTGCTGGTGAACATCCTCCTGCAGCACCTCGGAGACCCAGACTACCGGGTGCGCTTTGCTGCTGCCCAGGCGATCGGCCAGCTCGCGCTCGACCACGCGCCGCATATCCAAGAGCAGTTTGCGCCGCAGGTTCTTCCTCTCCTTGTCCAGCGAATGGAAGACGAGGTAGGGCGGGCTGCCGGCCGACAGGGGACGAGCAAAGTCGATAAAAAGCCAGCAGCAAGGAGCGAAGAAGAAGAACAGCCGGACGAGGAGGCGGTTGGGAGAGGATGCTGCAGCGGGAGACGGGAGAAAAACCGAGACACACCGTAGGGGCGGGCAGACGGAGACGAGAACAAGAACAGCAAACGGAAGAGACGAACAACCGCAGACGGGAAAGACGGGTTCAGAGAGCAGAGGAGAAGGGGGGGGGGGGATAGCGGCTGGACAGCGTCTCTTCTCTTTTTGTCCGTCGCATCCGTCGAGAGGAAACCCTACACACAGAGAAAAAGGGGCGGAAAGGAGGAGACGGAAAGGAAGTTTACTCTGCCCTCATAGAGGGGGGGATATGCAGGGCAGATGACGCTCACACAGATATATGTATGCATACGTCTGCATGCATACGTGCAGACAGACGGACAGGATGGCCGCCGAGAGAAGACTTGCCGAACGAAGTGCAAGGAAGTTGGGAACTACTGAGTTCAAAGAGAAAAAAGTATCCGTAGGGAAGCGTGGAAGCAGACACAGAAACACGTACGTATGTGGAATATTGTCCCTGTGCATGCGGGCGTGTGTCTGCTACACAAAAAATCGCTGAAGCACTTCGGGTAGGCAGCGCACACACACTTGCAGTGCAAGTTGAAGCATGCGGACAGGGCTGCTGTTCGTCTGGGCGCGTGTAGAAACGGATGCGGCTGCTTTAGGTGTGGGGGAGCAGAAACCATCCTTTCTCGCGGGAGTTGTGGAGCTCCGTTGTCGGTGGTGTGGACAGAGACATCTGTTTTAACGCTGCTGCTCTACGCTGCTGCTGGTGCACGTCGCGACAGCTGGGGCGGCTGCCGCTGCTGCGGCTCGGTGGTGCTGTGCTGCTGTTGCAGCGCCCGCTGGTGCCGCTTCTGCTGCCACTCGCCGCAGCTGGGGCTGCTGCTGCCGCCGGTGCTGCTGCTGTTCCTGGGGCAGGGGCGCCGTCGGTGCCGCACCATTGGTGCAGTTGTTGCTGGTGCTGCTGCTGGTCATGGTGGCGCCGCTGCTGTTGTTGGTGACGCTGCTGCTGTTGGTGTGCGTGCCGATCGTTTGTGCTGCGGCGCCGGTGGCGCGGGCGGGACTTGCAGCAGCTGCTGTCGTTGCTGCTGCTGGTGGCACTGCTGCGGTGCAGGTGCCCCGGGTCCAGGGCCACGCATGCGCGGCGTTCGTCAACTTCGCAGAGGAAGTGGAGAAGGAGGAACTGCTGAAAGTGGCAGACGACGTGATGCAGAAGCTGCTGCTGCGCATCCAACCGGGCACGCGTACGCTCACCTCTCTTCTCTTCGTCTTCTTCTTCTGTGTTTTCCTCTACCCCTCCCCTTATTCGTCTTTCTTTTGGCAGCGGCTTCTGCGGGTTGTTTGGCTCTCTCTTCCCCGCACGCATGTCGCCCTGGCGTACGGTGCAGCAGGCTTCTTCGGATATGAGCCTTCGTCAGTTCTTCGTCCTTCGTGCTTCTCTCTATACAAATAGATCCGTATGCATGCAGAGAGACGAAGCAGTGGTACGTGTATTTATATAGCAGCCTGCGTATACGGGAGAAGAGAAGAAGTAATCGTGTGTGGACTGTGGGGCAGCAGCATGCGTGTACATGTATATATGGACGTATTACTTATCGCGGGGGTATTTGACGACGACTGCTGGTCTGCAGTCGTGTCCACCTGCTTCTTTCCGCAATACTAGTGATAAGTCTACGTAGTATATATATGTTGGAACATATATTTACAGATACGCGTACCGCGTGTCCTTGCTGCATGCATCTATTCATATATGTCATGTATACGCACACACTTGTACGTGCGTACATCAGCACCAAGATACAGTTCGGACAGAGAGAGAAGGTGCTGTCATGGTTCTGCAGCATCTTCTCCTTCGCTATAAAATTGCCACTTTTCTTCCGCTGCGTGGTGTCGCGCTCTCGCCATTCCCTTCGTCGTCTTCTGCTCCGAAAACCGTCCACTTCTTTGTCGGAAGTGTTTGACTGGACAGCAGGTCCCTCTCTCTCTATATATGTGTATGTGTGTGTATGTATATGTGTGTGTGTATATGTGCGTCTGTGTATATCGTATCTGCGTGCATGCATTTATGTAAACCACATCTGTTGCAGGTAGGTGCAGTACATCTTTCAGGTGCGTCTTGCGTTTCGGTGGGGATGCCGCGGAACGCAGGCGAGCCTCGCGCGTGGAAGTTGTCTCCGTTTTCCTCACGAGAGTTTCTTGTGGCACGTTGCACCCCCAGCGCGGCCCCACACCTCGCGGTCCTCGTTTCTGCTGTCGGCATTTGCCAGCGTCTCTGCCGCCCACGCGTGTGTGCGTATTCGTGGACGTGCATGCGCTGCACGTTTGAAAGTGCCACCCGTGCAGATACATGCGGAGCCTGCAGTGGTGTGCGCATCAGCCTTTTGTTCCTCATTAAAGAGAAGTTCTTCCCCGCCTGAGAGATGCTTCCCCGCCTGAGAGATGCTTCCCCGCCCGAGAAATTCTGCCCCGCCTCATGTGCCAACCCGCTGGCTGTAGCAGAAGAGGTGTCTCGCGAGTGTGGTGGAGCAGCAGCAGCGGTTCCATACGGCACGTCGCGCCGCTTTCTCTGCAGATATATTCTTTCTGAGACTTAAACGGATATAAACGTCTGTCCTGTACGTATATATGTACATTTTCACCGGTGTATGCGTGTACATGCGTGTGTGTGTGTATATTTGCTGACCTCGTCTGCGTGACCGTCTGCGTGACCTGTTCCGGTATCTCTGGGTGTATGTGTGTGTGTGTGTATCTGTTGCGTCTGTCCCCTTCGCTGTTTGCCTTTTTCTCTTCTTTTCTCTTGCGTTGTGTCTGGTCGTTTGTTTCTGCGGGGGTGTCTATCCTTCCGCTTGGTTTTCTCTCATTCGTTCGTTCAGTGTCTCGCTCGCCGTCACCCTGTCTCTCCGATGCCGTCTTCCGCGTCTTGCAGAGACGGCTGCTGTGCCGTAAGGCGCCTCTCCCTCTCAAATGTATCGTTGACGAGGAGTCTTGTTAATTTTCCTCCTTTCCCCCTTTTCTTCTTCGTCTTCTTCTTCCGTTCCGCGTCTTCTCCGTCATCCTCGTCACCCTCCTTTTCTGCCACTTCTTCTTCCCGGTCGTGTCTGCCGCTTCCTCCGGCCGTTTTCTTCGTGTTTTGTCCCCCCGTCTCCGTCTCCCGCGCTTCCGATTTCTTCTGCTGCTCCTTGCGGTCGTTGTCCCAGCGTTCGTTCTCGTGCTGCTTCTGTGTTGGCGCGGCGTGCAGCGAAGACGGTGAGAGAACATGCAGTGACAGCAACGGCAGTCGTTGCTGGTGTCCTGGAGGAGCGCTTCGAGCCGTTCTACGCGGCAGTCATTGCCGTTCTGCTGGATATCATCCGCACCTGCACGTCTCTCGAAGCTCGTTCTCTTCGCGGCAAAGCTATCGAGTGTATCTCCATCGTCGGGTTGAGCGTCGGTTAGTTTCATCCTCTGCTTCATGCCGGCCCGCGTAGGGGGGACTGTTACTGTGAACAAAGAAGCAGAAAAAGAGAAGACGACGCACGGCTGCAACTGGGACAGGCACAGAAAGACGTGGTGTGCCTGTCAGCCTGTTGTTCGACTTTTTCTGGGCGCCAAGGAAGTGGTCCGCACTCTTCTGCAGACGCATGCGTACAGTAGTTCCTGCACGCGCATGCATCTGTGTTTGTGTGCAGAGTATGGGTAGAGACACGCGCTCATATCTCTGCGTAGATTCCATATATAGGCACATGCACACGTGCGTGACTACTCGCTGTATAGATTCACGTGCAGATATCTCTTGTGTAGAGTCGGGCGCACGCGAACATGCATGCACACCTGCCTGTCCACTGGCTGTAGAGAGACGCATGCGTACGTGTCAATCTCGTGGCTAGAGAGAGACGCATGCACGTATGTCTGTCTTGGCAGGTTTTTGCTGCTCCGTGTCGAAGTGCTTGGCTGGCGGCTGCTGCGGCTTCTGTTGCGATGTAGATTCTGATGCTGTGTGAGCGGTTCATGGATTTTTGCAGCTGTTGCTGCTGCTGTCGCTCCCTCCTCTTTCGTGCTGCTTGTCCTTCCGCTGCTGCTGCTGCCGCTGGTGCCCCTCTCGGCTTTGCTGCCCTCGTAATTGCTGTTCCTCTTCACCTGTCACCTGCTGTAGCGGTTGCGGCTGCTGCTGCTTCTTCGTGTCACGCTGCGGCTCGTCCCGCTCGAGTTGCTGCGGCTCCTGCACGTGCTCCGTCGGCTCCTGAGACTGCGGTGTCAGATGCTCTCACTCCACACGCTGGGGCTGCGGCTGCTGCTGCTCAGGCTGCAGCTGCAGCTGCTCCTGTTCTTTTTCCACGTTCCGCTTGCGGCTGGTGCTGTTGATGTTTAGGGCACGCGCGCTTTGTGGAAGACGGGAAGGTGGCGATGGAGGCGCTTCTGCAGATCGCTGGCAGCACGGCACCTCAGACGGCAGAGGCGGGGGGAGATGCTGCGATTTCTGCTGGGGGAGGTTCTTCGGGTGAAGACGACGGCGATATTGTACGGGAGTATTTGTGCGAAGCGCTTGGCCGAATGTGCAGGGTGATGGCAGCAGACTTCATCGTCTACCTGCCGCGCATTCTTCCGTCACTTCTCGAGGTGTTGGCTATTAAGCCAAAGGCTATCAAAACCGAGGAAGTAGACGAGACAGACGAGGTAATAAAAAAGACCGCGCGCGCATGCATCTCTCGCTGTCTATGAAGTGACGCATCTTTTTTTCTCAAATGCTGCTGCTGCTGCTGGGACCGCTGTTGCTGGTGTGTTGCATCTGCTGGTGCCGCAAAGGAGTGAGCTGCTGCCCCTGCTGCACTTGCATGTACTGTAATTGCTTATGCTAATCCTGCTGCTGTGTTGTTGCGCGTGCTGTTGTCGCGTGTCTCCTGGTGCGCGTGTCTCTCCCTGTTTTCCTCGTTGCGGTTGCGGCGGTGTGCCTGCTGCTGCGGTTGCTTGTTCTGAGTCCTGCTGCAGCGCGTCCTGCTGGTGCTGTGTGGGGACTGCCGGTACCGTACAGTCGCTGTCGCTGGCGTGCTACAACCCTGCGCCGCCGCCCGATCCCCTCCTGTGACTGCTGTTGCACACCGCGGGTGCTTCCACTGCTGCTACGGGCGTTGCTGCTTCTGCTGCTGCGGCTGTGGCCGTTGCTGGTTGTACCATCGCTGCTGTTGCTGCTGCGGCCGTGGCCGTTGCTTGTTGTACCATCGCTGCTGTTGCTGCTTCTGCTGCTGCGGCTGTGGCCGTTGCCGGTTTTACCATCGCTGCTGTTGCTGCTGCTGGTGTTGCTGCTGTTGCTCTTGCGGCTGTTGCTGCTGCTGCTGTTGCTCTTGCGGCTGTTGCTGTTCGTGCTGTTGCGGCTGGTGCCGTTGCCGGTGTCGCTGTCGTTGTTGCTGCTGCTGGTGTTGCTATCGCTGCTGTTGCTGCTGCTGGTGTTGCTATGGCTGCTGTTGCTACTGCTGCCGCTGTTGCTGCTGCTGGGGTTGCTGCTGCAGGACATGACTTACGTACTTCTGGACGGGCAGACTTCGCTGAGTTTGAAGACGTCTCTGGTGGAGGAGCAGGGACGGTCGCTGGAGCTGCTCTGTACGATTAGTACGGTGCTGCAGGAGCCACTCGCAGAGGCTGCAGCAGCTTGTTCGCCGGTAGCAGGGGCAGCAGCATTTCTGCAGGCGGTGGCGGAGGCAGTGCTGCCGCTGCTTGGCCACGTTCTTTCGGAAGAAGTGAAGCAGAAGGCCCTCGAGACCATGGCCGCTCTGATGGGCGCCGCGCGCCAGATTTCTGCGACGACGGCAGCAGCAGCAGCAGCCGCTGCGGCTGACCCCCCTCGCCAGCAGCAGCTGCAGCACGTCGCCTGCACGTGCAAGGAGCTGCTGCGCGCAATGCTCATGAAGACGTCGGAGCAGGTGTACAAACATTTGCAGGACGAGGACGGCGACGTAGATACGATGATTGCGGAGGCGGCCGGCCTCAACGACTGCCTCAGCAAAGCTGGTGGTGATATAATGAGCGATGATGAGGTGAGCAGAATGTTTCCGCATGACCCCCGGGTCAGCCGCAGCAGTAGACAGGTCGAGACGCCAGGATGTGCCGGGCACGTAGCAGAGACGCGTGGCAGACACAGAGACAGAAGAAGCGAGAGCGGGAAAAACGTGTTACTGAGAGAGGGCGAGAAGCATCCCGGTTCCGGTCGGTCGAGAGAAAGAGACACGGCGGGGGTGGCATGGGCGGTGGACATACACACACAGCAGCGGCGTCGAATCCATCCAGATTCTAGGTGGTGTAGGAAGGATTCCCGCGGTGTACGTACACTTGTCAGGAGATAAGTGGAAGAAAGGGAGAAAAAGATATGCGGCGTATGACACAAATTCATCAAAGACGGTGAATGACAGAAAGAGAGGAAAAGGGAGACACAGAGAGACGTTGTGTACGTACGCTCCTCATCCGAGGAGGAGAGAGACACGGTGTACACACAATGCTTCTAGGCGAGGAGGGGGCAGAGAGGCGTGGTGTACATACACTCCACGGGAGAGAAGGCGAGACAGACAGAGAGAGACATGGTGTACATACACTCCACGGGAGAGAGGGCGAGAAAAAGAGAGAGACGTGGTGTACGTACAGTCCTCAGACGAGAAGGCGAGACAGACAGAGAGAGACATGGTGTACATACACTCCACGGGAGAGAAGGCGAGACAGACAGAGAGAGACATGGTCTACATACACTCCACGGGAGAGAGGACGAGAAAAAGAGAGAGAGACGTGGTGTACGTACACTCCTCAGGCGAGAGAGAGGGAGAGGGACGTGGTGTACATACACCCGGAGAGAAAGGCCAGAAAGAGAGAGATTGCGACGAGGAAAAGCTGCACCAGGAAACAGCGGAGAAAACGCGACAGTACACACCCACACGAAGACAGTTCGAGTTTCCCCTCGACGTATCGGCCCCCCCCGTCCCCATGTGCCTTTCTCCCGCTTGTGTACACAGGCGTACATACGCTTGTTTCTGCTGTGTGGCTCACAGGTACATACGTGCGTGTAATGCTTCTATCTCTTATACGTGTGTGGCAGCGCGCCTTTACATACACTTCCCCAAACTGCTGCGTTGTGTGTGTCCCCGTGTACCTATTTTCCGCTGTCGCTCTCTTTTTGTCTTTTTCTTGGTGCGTGTCTTCTACGTTCCCCGTGCACCTGCGTACAGCTGGTCCTCCATGTTCACTGCGACGTACGTGTTTCTCTGTGTAAAGACGCACACACGTCTCAGTGTGACAAGAAGCAGAGGGCCACAGATATCCACATACGGTCACCGACGGGGTTTCCCTCCGCAGGTGCTCTCCACATCTGTTGGTGAGATATACAAACGGATAAAGACGCTCTTTGAGGTGCCCTTACAGTCTTCGCTGTACGAGTATATGCTTCACATATAGCTTATTAACGTCTCCGCGGGTTTGTGTGTTTGTGTATGGACGTGTCTGTGTACATAGGAATGTGTGTATGTACGTGTGCGTGGATATGCATGTGTGTATACGTAGGAGGGACGTGTGTACATCTGTGAGTGTGTATCCGTATGTGTTATGTACGTATGTGTGTATGTACGTGTGTGTTTCTGTGTGAATATATACATATATGTATATATATGTATATGTATATGTGCGTGGGCACGTGTGGTTAAAAGAGGTGTCTTCCCGTGTTGCAGACGCGCGCCTTCACGCTGGGTGTAGACGCATGTGTGTTGTATTTTCCCGCATGTGGGAGCTAGCGGAGAGAACTTGAGGTGACCAGACACTGCGGCTGCCGCTTGCTTTTGCTTGTGCATGCGTCCCGGTCGATGGCGGGGCTGCAGATCTCGCAGCAGGCGCTGGCCGTTTTCAAAGCGCTCGAGACGTCGTTCGAGCGTCGCATGGACATCGCCGCGAGGAAAAATCGAACGGACGACGAAGTGGACGAGGACGATATTTTGGAGGCGGAGGAGGAGGAGCAGCAGGTGCGTAGGCACTGCGGGGGCCGCCACGTCTTTTGCTGCATATGCGCAGCAGCGGTTACTCTCTGGCGGTGTGTGCTTCTAGATATCTCTACGTATACGCCCACGTAGACACACAGAGATTCAACAGACACAGAGAGGAGAAAAAGAGAAGTTCTGCCGCGCGCGCCATCTCGAGGAGAGAGGAGGAGAATCAAAAACTTCACGTATATATATGTGTGGTGGGATACCCGCTTCTTCTATCAGAGAGAGAGAAGTGCCCTGCGATGTTCGCTGTGAACGCCAGGGCTGCTGAGGCTGCGACCCCTGCGTACGAGAGCCGCGCGTCTGCGTTCTCGAAACTCGTACCTTCTTCACACGTGCAGCAGTTCACGTATGCCGGAAGATACAGCTGTCTGTCTGTCTTCGTGTATATATATATATATATATGTGTCTTCCGTATCTGGGTGGGTGTGGACATTTCTCCCGCTTCGTACTAGGCGTGTCTCTGTGTGTATATGTATATATATATATATGTACTGCTTTTACGTATATAGATGTATTATATGTATGTATGTGTGCTGCGCGTCCCGGGTTTTGCCCGTTCTTCGCTATCTGCTGTGTCTGTCTCTGTGTATATGTGTGTGTATGTGGCTCTCTTTTTTGCTCTCTGTGTTCGGCGGCCCGTCTGTACTTCTCAAGCGCGCTGTTCTGTCTTTGGCCGTGTAGTCTTTTCTCCTTCCACGTGCGTGTGGCATATCAATCTGCGCTTTGTCTGTTTCTTCTTTCGTGCGGGAAGTTCAACATATACATACACATATATATACATATGTGTGTGGGGCGTGTGTCACGTGTGTGTCTTCTGTAACTGCTGTGGAATGGGTGCGCGCGGGCGTGGGATGCTGCAGGAGCAGACGCTGCGGTCGTCGCTGCTGGAGATTGTAGGCGCTTTGATGGCGACTCATCCACGGCAGTTTCTGCGGAGCAAAGCCGGCGAAGCTGCGATTTCGTTCGTGCAGCAATTTCTGAAGGATGACGCTTTTGATGAAGATAGAAGCATAGCGCTGTACGTCTGCGACGACATTATTCAGCACCTTAAGGTACGTTTGTCTCAACAGTCTGGAGAGGCTTGTCTCGAGGTGTACGTACACCTCAGGTTCCCGGGTGCAGGTGTGTGTATAGTCGCACAGTCGAAAGAGTCGTTTCGAGGTGTGCATATGTGTGCGGAGGTGTATGCACACCCGAGTTCTTGTGCGCAGGTGTACAGACGCACAGTTGAAAGGGTCGTTTACAGGTATTTGTGTGTGTGCGTGGATGGATACTCGAGAGCTGCATGCGGAGGTAGAGACGTACATTCGAAACTCTCGTTATTTGCCGGTAGAAACGCACACTTGCAAGTGGAAGTGGACACATTTTGCGTGCGTAGGGGGTGTATGTACACCTGAAATTACCGTCCGTGGTGGAATCCACGTCAACGCGAAAGCTCCGTCAACCGAAAGGGCGTGCACCGAAAGCCCGTCCGTGTCCGGTGTGGTGTACGTACACCCAAAAGCTCCTCCCGCAGGCCTGTGCTGCACAGTGGAAAGCGATGTTTGTACACGTAACAGCCATGCTGCGTTTCTCTCTAAGTTCTCTCTCGGACAGCAGAAAAAACTACGGGGCATATAATCGTGTCTCGCCGTATGTGTGTGTGTAACTCTTGTACTTGTGGAAACTGTGTGGTTACAGCAGTCCATCCATATATATATATATGTGTAATTGCGTGTGCTTCCGTTCTGCTTTTTTTCGTATAGATCGATTCGTTCACACGTTCATACCCGTATGTACAGAAGTATAGACGAGAGAAAGAAGCCGGGTGCTTGGTATGAAGGTGTATATACGTATTAAAGAGGAAGACGACCGTTTGGAGTGTGTACGTAGGGAGTAATGCCGAGGTGGAAACTGGGGGAAAAGAGTAGGGGAGGGACAGAAAGTAGGGAGAACGTTCACAGGAACATGACCGAAGCTAAGGAGAGGGTAACGTAGACGACCGTTGCTGTGGGTGAAGGTCTTCTACCGATTGAGAGTTTTTCCCGGCATGTTGTCTCAGTCCCAGCAATTTCCCCTGGGCTCCCAAGCTGCTGTTTCATCCGTTGTTCGGAAGAGCTTTTTATACGCTTCCGGCAGTCAGCCGGCCCCCCGCACAGAGTCCACCATCGCTGTCCCCAACGATTCCTGCGAGTTTTCTGAGATATGTCCCTCCTCATCATATCGTTCCTTCTTTTCTGCTTCGCCGTCTGCGGGTCTTTTTTCGTTGTTCTACGTCTCAGCAGCTAATGCCTCCCCTTTCGTGGAGAGTGTGTTCCCGTCTCCCTGGCTGCGGTGTGCCGTCACGTGTGCGTCTCTCTGGATTGCTGTTTCTTCGTTCCTTTTCGCTTTCCTTCCGGACCCTGCGCGCGGAAGTCTGTCTGTCTCATCTTTTCCCTGTTGCTGTTCCGCACAGAAGCATCCACGTGTCGTGACACTACGGCGTCTTGTGTTTGCCGTGTCCCCCTCCTCCTCCTGCTGCCGCTGCTCGTGTCCTGCAGCAAGAGGGAGTGGCGTTGTGGCCGCTGCTGCTGCCGAAGCTGCTGGAGTGCCTGCTCTCCGACGACTCCCGAGTGCTGCAGGCTGCTGCGTACGGCGTGCAGCAGGCGACGCTGCTGCAGCAGGCCTTCCAGCCCTTCGTCCACCAAGCTGCAAAAAATCTTCTCGTCGCCGTCAACCGCTCGAAAAAGAGGAAAAACAAAACCGAACAGGTCCGCGAAAAACCAGCAAGGAGCCCGTTCTCTGCACTGTGGCCGCAGCACCTGCCCATCCACGGCCTCTCTCTCTTTATAACAACATCTGCCGCCACGGCTGACGAAAACACGTGTTCCTCCCACGTATATACACTATACGACGAGCGTGTAGGTCTTCACTTGTTGCCTGGTACAAAACGCGTACACACATATACGTGTGTATATGTAACATACGGAAACGTAACAGAGATGGCAGTAAATTCTTTTATATATATATATGTGTATATGCATATACGAGAGAGAAGGGGGGGTGGGAGGGGGGGTGGGGCGCGTTTAGGAGTGTGTGTGTGCCGCATTTCGCGTATGCGTGGTCAATGGATCGCAGCCTTCCGAGCTTCTCATGTATGCACTTCTTCTACACACGTCTCTTTCTCCTGCGCTCTCCATATATATATATAATCTGTGGGAGAATGCGAAGCTAAGTATTTCTTACTGTGAATACACTTGAGTCACTGGCTGTCGTCTAGACTACCGATACTCGTATATTCTACGGTATATGTGTAGGTATGGGCGTACACCTGTATGCAAGTATGTATGACGCCTCCGCTGGGCCCTTGGGGAGTAATGCGAGATAATGTATACGTGTGTATATGTATGTGTGTGTGTGTGCAACTAGAAGAAGGACGCGTAAATACATACAAAATAATTATTCCTGTTTCTGTTGTAACTGGACTTATGTCTGCGCAACTTTCTCTTCATTATATACATACACATATGTATTGTGCTAGGCAAGAAGAGGTAGGCTGCGTATTCATATGTATATATATATGTATTGTACTGGGCGACAAGCGATGAACGCAACATCCTCACACATATGTAACATGTGTGTATATAATATATACACATATACACACCTATATATAATATATATACACACATAGGAGTTGGACGTGTCCACGTCGTCCCCCTACATTTCTTCTACTTTCGTGAGAAGAGGAACCGAAGAACTGCGCAGTGTCTGTCGACGCGTCGGACTACTTTTTTATATACGACGACTCCTAAAAGTGCGTACACAGCACTTTTTCTTACCTTCGCGTCAAGCCGGGGAAGGGGAGGATGCATGCGCCGTGGGAAGAACGGGATGCACGCGCGCTTGCGAGTATTTCTTGTAGACGACCGGGGACTTGCTGCGTGTCTGCGGACGTGTCTCGCACGCAGGCAGCGACGGACAACGCAGTCGCGGCGCTCGGAGATCTGCTGCACCATCATGGCGCGCTGCTGAGCCAAGAGGAGCAGCAGGTGGTCATCTGCGCATGGCTGCAGAACCTCCCGCTCAAGCAGGACGACACAGAAGGAATCCGCATACATAAGCAGCTTCTGGAAGCGCTGCTGCAGGTACAGCGTTCGTGTGTCTCCGGCCTCGCTCTGCTTCGCGGGTTGTTGCCCGCAGCATTTCTTCCTTCGCCGCGCGTCTGTGTCTCTGTGTGTTGGTGTGTCTCGGGTTTTCACCCTCGGCCTCGAAGGGCTGTCAGTGAAGAAGGTGCACAGACGTATCTGCGTCGCGTCTCGCAGTGGTGACACAAATACATCCGCGTGTCTCCTGCAGAGGCCTGTGCGACGTCAGCCGCTCCGGCGGTCTCGAGCCGCGACAGAAATTCTCGTGCTTCCACTAGGCGTGACGGTGCGCATAAGTGTCCGCTTCCGTGGAGAATAACAAAACAGTGAATGAATATAATACGCATCAGCCTGCGCGTATGTGTGTGTACTGGTACATATATACTTCATATATATATGATATATAGGTAGCACCTGCAACGAGTCTGCCGATGCATACATATATATATGTGGACGTAGATGATGTTGGTGGTTGTATCATATATAGATCGTGGAATTAACGTGTGTGACGAGGTAGTATACATCTGTGTGAAGAAGGGTGGCCAGGTAATTAACAATTCTGGGAAAAACGTGGGTGGCCAGGTTTCTGGGTGACGCGCCGTTGCTGATCTTGTGGAACGCACTAGACAGAAGAGCCTGGCGCTGGCGGCGATTTGCGCCGTGAAGCACCCCTGTACACGTATCCATACGCATTTATATGTATATGTGTAGGGACACGCGTATTCATATTCGCGGTATCATAGAGCTGTGGTGCCCGTATAGAAGTCGTACATTCTTTATCTATCTATCTATCTATCCATACATATATGCATATAGCCGTGCACACAGATGTGTGCAGTGTCTGTTTTTGTGTGTGTGTGTGTGTATGTGTGTATACGGAGACATATACGTGTAAATAGAAGATACATGCAGCACGTAATAGGTATATATATATATGGATAGGTATATATATATATGTGGAGAGAGAGAAAGAGAGACAGGTTTATATTTGTACGTGCGTCGGTATACTTTCATATATATATATATATATGTGCGGACTTATGTATGTATCAGAGACGTGTCCGTATGAAGATCAGGATAAAATTTGGTGTGTGTCTTTGTGCTGCAGAATAATCCTTTGGTGGTGGGAGCGAACAACTGCAACGTGCCGCGGCTTCTTCAAGTGCTGTGCAGCGTGTATAAAACGGCCTTTAGCGATGATGAATTAAACCAAAATATTCGTAAACTTTTTATCCGGATCAATGAGACGGGGCAGCCGGCTCCTCTCGCAGCCCTGGTGCAGCAGGGGTTTTCTGCTAAGGAGCAGCGGAAGCTTCACAAGATGCTCGAGAGAGAGTGACACCCCGCATCTCGCGTTTTTCCGGTGTGTACGTACACCTCAAAGTGCAGTGAGACGGTGTGGGCGAAGAAGAGCGAAGGAGGGGAGATCCTCGCCAGAAGCAGCAACGGAAGGAGGTGACCGAGGCAGAGAAGGGAACCACAGCGGAAAAGGAGAAGAAAGTTAAAATATTGTTGAGAAGGTAAGAAGACGTGAGAAAAGTAAAAGAAGAGAGGAGGGCGGTGTTCGTGCCACTGCATGCCCGCACAGGAGAAAGTGGAAAAAAAAAACCCGGAAGAGAAAGACAAGAAGAGGATGAGGGGGGGGGGGCACCGGGTGAGGCGGAGAAGAAGGTTGCCCAGCGCGTATGGCAAAGGAGCGCAGCAGAAAAGCGGGGCAATGAAGCAGAAAGACGAGGAGGCGGAAAGAGGGCAAATACGGAAGTGAGGAGAACGAAGAGGAAAGCGGAGGGAAAGGAAGAGACCGCAGGAGAAGAAGCGGCAAAAGTGACACCGAGGAAAGTGGTCGTCAAGTCAAAAGAGAGGAGAGTATGAAGAAGGAGAAGAAAAGAAAGGAAGAGAAAACAGACAAGAGGAGGCGTACGGGAAGGATGAGTTTTGCTGCGTTGCAGCGTAGACGCGTCTCGGCTCAAACCGTCGCGCGCACACACTGCAAGGGAAAACGGACAGCATGAAACGGCGGGAAAAGACAGACAGGAAGCCGTTGGAAGAAGGGAAAAGAGAAGAGAAGAATATGTAAGTTGAGAGAGGAAGAGCAGCAGGGATGGAGGAGAGTCTCATTGAAATACGAAGGGGGGGGGTGCAGGGGGCTTGGCGGGGCGCCTCCTGCGCGCGTGCAGCAGCGGCGGGGGGTCTGCTGCGTCCCCACAACAATTTGCACGCACATGAGTTTCTTTAGGAAATTTGTTGGGGACGCTTTCTGAATTGTGAGGCGGTTCTCTGACCACTCGTTTTACCACACAAAATTTCTTTTGAACGAAAATTCACGGCTCGCTCACGAGACGGCGACGCGTCGTCACCCGCCTGCCACCCAGGGGAAGTGGCTGCCGTTTTTGTCTGCACCCGTTCTCTTTATGTATATGTACTGTGCCGGAGAAACTTCCATCCGCAGACGCGTGAGAAGCAAAACATTTATACATCTACACTGGTACTTACGTGCATCCACATGTGCAATAATTCCGTGTATACATACTTACATGTATGTGTGTATGTATATATATATGCATATATACACATATATATATATATATATGCGTGTACGTCTTTCGAACTTGCAAACACACATACACGCATACATGTGATATATGTAGAGAGAGCGAAAGAGAAAGGTGTACACATATATATATATATATATATATAAATATACGTAGTAGGGGGAAGAGTTGATATTCAGAGGCGCGCGTGTGTGTGAGTGCTTGAAGAGAGATTTACTTGTAGCGCCCACCACATCCATACATTCCCGGAAGTCTTCTCTCCCCACCAGAACACGCCTGTGAATGATCCCTCTCCCAAATATGTTAAGTGCGCATAATACGTATATATGCCACGCATATATATATATATATATATGTATACAGATATATATATGTATATACATAGATACGCACACATAGAATTGTATAGACATAGGAGAAGACACTTGTGTATGTAGATAAACAGGTGCCAGCGAACTGCTCAGTTTGCTGCTGCTGCTGTAGCTGTTGGTTTTCAAAATCGTTTCGCGAAGCTGCGGCTGTTGGTTGTGGATGGGTTGGCCGTGCTGCTGGTGCTGCGGCTGCTACTGGTGGACTGAATTTTCACTCTTTTTTTCGAATTAGCGTCATGTTGACGGTGGGGCGGAAGTTGTCTTGGCTCGCGGCTACCCGCAGCAGCACCTCGTCGAAGACGGACAGAGTTTCTGGGCCATGCTTGCTGCAGAGCTGCTGCTGCTTCGCATCGAAAGAAAAGTCATCTTCCTTGACAAAAACCACTCCCTCCAAGCCGTACTTGTGAATGTACGCCAAGAATCCGTTCCGTTTCACTTTTGTGATCACACCGACTGCTTCCTTCTCTCCGTGACTCTTGAAGTACCTATACACGTAGTACTGCACGCTGCTACGTCCCGCCAGCTGCGCGTTCCGGTGCTTCAGGTTTAGTAGCTCGCATTGTTGAGACAGCTGCAGCAGCACAGACGCAGTCCGCAGCAACAACCAGCAGCCACGCAACATGCACAAGAAGTTGGCTCTCTGCCGCATCTCACCTCCTCTTCTGCCGTCCCCACGCCCCGTACGAGCAGCAGCAGCAGCACCAACCGCAAAGAGAAGATGCAGTCCACAACGCGCTGCTGCAGCTCTCACACGCTCTTTTATCGTCGGCAGCAGAAGAAAACAACACGTACGCACCCACGATTCACAGGTACGAGCTGCCGCAGCTCACTCTTTTGTTAAAAAACGGTGCAGCAGTAGGATCAGCAGGAACTTCGAGGAAACCCACATGGCCCACATCTCTGCTGCAGCGCAAGGTATCCTTGCAGCTATACACCTACGTATCAGAAATCGGGTGTCACCACTTCGAAGAATCGAACCCTCTTCCGCTAGCGCTGCTTTACTTGCAGCGCGCCATTCGCCTGTTCGCCTTTCTCTACCCGCTTCCTCGCATTAAAGTGTGCGTGTCCGCTCCTCTCCACGATGGTCTCGTTACCAGCGCTCACGTGTTATCTGACTATTCATATATTACTGCGCAGACATAGACGTAGACCGCAGCCTTTCAAGCAGCAGCAGTAACAACGGCTCGGGTAGGCTTCGAACAGTTAAAATCGTGCAGCAGCAGCAGTGGCAGACTGCGTACTACACCATTTCACCCGTAGGTGGTCCGTGCACGACCACTGTGTCGGAGTTACACAGAGCTGAGCGACAGAGCAAAGATGCACTCCAACACCAGCAGCGGCTGCGTTACCAGCAGCTGCCTTCTGACCGATGTGCAACACGTGTGGAAGAGACGGAATTCCTGACGGACACCTCTCGATACGCATTATCCAGCTCAATTCGATAGAGAGCAAACGGGAATGAGAAAGTAGAGGAGAAAGAGCCAGGGGACGGAGTGACAGCAGATGCTCGGGAACACCTAGCAGCAGCAGCGAGACTCGCTGTTCACCCACACACGCACAGCCCAGCAGCTCTAAAGAGGACGCACAGCAGCAACACCTACGCCAGCTACATGTGTACACAGATGTGTGGAGAGGAGAGGGAGACAAAGGGAAAGAAAGGAAGGCACAGAAAAGGGCAGAGAGACAGCGTAAGAAAGAGAGCGAAAGATACGTATACATTTGTATCACTCTGACGGATAAATACATGCGACTTTCCACTGCTTTGTAGTACACGTCGACGCGTGCACATGCGTAGGTATACACAAATACGCACCCACGTAAGCTACACACGCCTGCAGACACCTGCAATCACATATATATCTCCTCAACAGATACGCAGGACGTCCATGCGGGCGCGAGTCGCCGTGGCACCTGCAGCAGCGATAATCTTTTCTATGTTTCTCCACGCGTGGTAGCACCCGTCCCCCTTCCCCGCAGCAGCAACAGCAGCAAGGGCAATTTGGCGATACCGTATACGCGACGAGCGTCCTACAGCAGCACACTTCTAACCGAGCAAGAAGAAGAATCCCAGAGACAGGGCGGGGACGTTGTCACCACGCATACTGCCTGCTTTCATTACTTCACCCATGCAGCAAGCCCCTGTGTCGCAACCGGGCAGCAGCAGTGCAGCAAGCAGGTTCAATCTCTGTCTGTAAATACACACCTCTGCATGTGGACGTCTACACCCACGAGAGGCATATGTATGATACCCATGCACACGCATGCACAGATTTGTATAGATACTCGCCATCTGATCAAACGTGTGGTGCGCTCTCTCCCCCTCCACACGTCATGTGGTCCTTGGGAGCAGCCAGTGTGTAGAGACACGCACGTGTACGTATAAGTGCTCGTCTGCCGCGCACACGTACGTCCTTTGGAACGGGAGGGAGGGGCAGGGCTGTCGCAAGAGGAAGACGCGTCTTCGCGCAAGCAAGACGCAGCAGTCCTACCTTTTGCTTATCGCTACAGATAGCAGGCACGGGGGCAATGCCTAGAGCTGCTGCCAGCATGCGGTGGACAATCACATCTGCGTAGCGGCGAATAGGAGAAGTGAAATGGGAGTAGATCGGAGCAGCAAGTCCGTAGTGGCGGAAGAAGGCGTTGTAGCTGCTTCCAGCGTCAGCAGCGCTCCCAGCAAAACCAGCAGAAGCGTCTTGCTCCTGCGGCTGCTCCTGCTGCTGCACAGCGTCTGCAGTGCTGAAGTAGACGGCCTGCTCCATGCATCGCGTCGTTAACACGCGAACAAGGAAGTCCAAGTCTGGGGAGCGCTCGGCCACGCGACTTAGCGACGCTGACAGCTCTTTTGAAGAGGCAAAACTGGAGAAAGGAGAGAAGTCGGAGCGGAAAGGGAATCAAGTAGAAGTGAAGACGAAGGAGGAGGAGGAGGACGGAGCGGCAGCAGAGAGGAACAGACAAAGACGACAGAACGGCGAAAAAAAGGAAAGAAGAAGAACAAACGGAAGGCGCCCACCCAAAGGACACGCGAGAAAGCAAGAAAGGGGAGACATCTAGAGAGAGACGAAAAAAAATACAGGAAAGAGGAAAGCAGTATCATCTATTAGATCTGGAGAAATCAGGGAGTCGCTCTCGACTCGCACGTCAACTCTCCCTCTCTGTCGTCAACCCAGCAATACTCGAAGTCAAGGCTCCGCACGACAAACACACGCAGACATATACATATATATATATGTATGTACACATACGTATGTATATGTATATGCGTATATCCTACATGCTCCCAAACACAAGGGCAGAAAACTATCGATGCACAGGCATTCAACAGAAAAGGAAGAAATAGGTAGATCTCTACGTACGCGCGTCGGCACGTAGGAAAGTTGTCTCCTGTAGGTAGACTTCTGCAGAGAGACTGCTGAGAAAGAGGCAGAGGTACTTATTGGTGTGCGCGTAAGAACTACTTAGATAGACCCTACCACGGGGATAGAAGATGCACAGACACGCAATAGTAGTTTCTCGAGGCCCCAGGCGACGCATCTTTCTACACACAACAACATATGTGAAGACAGCAGACGACGTGGGCAGCAGACGACCGACCGCTTACACGTACGAATGCACGTATCTCTACAGACTGGCTCTTCCCAAGAACGTACGTACGGGAGGAACACGCATCACGTGTTCGACCAGAATGGCAACTATCTCTACACACCTACGCAGACACACCTGTACCTGTCGTAGACTTGTCTGTAGCTACACATAAATGTATGTATGGGTGCACGTTTATTCAGATTAACGTTTCAAGAAGAGTACGTGTGTGTGACGCGGGAAGGGCCAACTTTTGTATACGCCGAAATATATACGTACGTCGCTCTATATATGCGGAAGACACCTGTCCTCGTAGTCGTGCGCTGCTGTTGACTTCCGAAGTGCGCAAGACTTGCAAGGGAGAGAGACACTTCTTTCAACGCTGCAACAGCTCACGCGTGGGACTTGTGAGACAAGAGGCGACACACGTGACAGGCAATTCTCGACGCATAACAGCGTACTCACATACTCCAGATCCACACTCACAAATATATATATATATATATAGGCGCACACGAGGGAGAGACAATTGTACACATACAATACAGATATACACGCAGTCTATACCAACCCCACAACAACATATGTATGTATATATATGGTGTATGTACACCGAGGAGACGCACACGCGCACAAGAACAGATCCACAGACAGTAGATCCACACACACACACACACACGAATATACTTGTAATTACATAGATAGACGAAAACCCCCACACGCAATACAGATGTCCACACAACCTGTACAACCACATATTCGCATATGTGCATGCATATATATATATATAGAGAGAGAGAGAGAGAGAGAAAGAGAGAGAGGGAGAGTGTGTGTGGGTGTACGTACACCCTGGACGTGCACGCAAGCACGAGAATAGATTTATACATTCCAGGTCCACACAGAGACACAGATATATATATATATGTGTATATAGGTAGAGAGAGAAAATCCTGTAGATACAACACAGATACACTTCCACTGTATACAACCACACGTCCACACATATATAGAGTGTACGTACACCTTAAACGTGCACATATGCACACTCACAGATCCACAGATTGCAGATGCACATTCGAAGGTATATACATCTATATAAATGTAAATGCGTAGTGAGAAAACCCTATACACAATACAAGTGTCCACACTGTATACAATCATAGATATATATATCCAGCTATAGAGAGAGAGAGAAAAGGAGTGTATGTGCACCCTGGACGGGCACTTATGCACAAGAACATACTCACAGACTGTAGATCGACATTCAAATATACATATATATATATATATACCGACATATATATATAGAGAGAGAGGAAAAATTATAGACACAATATAGATATACACACAATGTAGAGAACCAGATAATCACAGACACCTGTACATACACATGTATATATATATATATATAGAGAGAGAGAGAGAGGCTGGTACGTATAACCTGGACGGGTGTATATAGACGCCCGAGTAAAATACTTCCATAAACACTTACTTAAAATCGTCGACGCCGGTACGCTTAAGCAGCTCCTTCAAAGCCTTGAGCTGCTTCTCCTTCGGCGGAGGATGACGACGCAGGAGGCTGGCGCGGGGGAAGTAATTCACTATCCTCTCTGCGACCGTGGTGTTCGCGAGCAGCATCAAATCTTCAACCTGTTACACGTACACAAAAATACCCATACATCTATGTGTAACAGGTTGAAGATATCCACACGTACACATATACATACATACACACGTATATATGTACACGCACACACATAGATCTACAGAAAGATAGAAAGAAGAGACGCGGGGCTGTTTCTGCAGACATGTATACACACGTACATATGAAGGTAGCACGTGTACTATCCTTTTACAGGTATTCCCCTCCACACCTCCGTCATATGTTCGGTTGTGTGTCTGTGCGACACTGCGCAGCTATCCCTGTATAATGCTACAAAGGCGCACATGTATATGTATATAAATGCGCACAAAACATGCCAATCTTCTTCTGTACGTCTGGTCAGAGAGAGAGAGACAGTCGAGCGCCGCGTCCGTGGACACCGCTGCCCATGTCTACGGTGCTGTCGATATACGTGTTCGTCTGCCGGTAGCTTCACAACTTCACCTATACACATACAAACATACAAATCTATAAATACGTGCCTATGCGTAGATATATGTATACACAGACGTGTATACACATCTGTATATAAAGCAGTCTGGTCTCGTACATACCTGTACAGACATATGTATGTGCACGTGCATACACGTGTAGCTGTACGTAGGCATAGATACCTATTCATTCGTACCTCGTCTCTCATACACACATACATACGTACGCATACAAGCGTACATATCTATATATGCGTACGTCTTCTCTCATACACATATATATGAACGAGCAGAGGTATACACATCTATACGTGCGTACGTTTCCTGCCATATCTATATTGGAGATGAAGTGTTTTATTCTCTCTGTGTGCGTGGAAAAAAAATTTGTTGCTTGCTCCCCAGCTGCATCGCATGGAGCAGGGAGACAGACACCGCCCCCTACCAGTCTATTCGTATCCCGCGCCTGATAGAGAGTGATATCAGAGGCTTCAGTCTGCACAACTTCTTCCGCGTGAAATTCTTGTCCTTCTTGTCTTTGTTCACCGGAGCTGCCTTTGCTCGGCCTTGCGCGTTTCCCTGCGCCTGCTGCTCTTCCACCTGCTCCCGACGCCCCCGCGCGTCTTTCTTCTTCTGCTGCTGCTGCTCCCTCTGCGCCTCCACCTCGCTCTCCTCCCCCCCCTGCTGCTGCTGCAGCGTCTTCGGTGATCGTCTCGCGAATAATTTGCACGTCGGGCGACGCCAGCTGCAGGGCCCCTTGCTGCATGCGCCGTGCTCGAAGCGCCTTTGAAATGCTCATGAGGCGCCGCAGGTTCTGCGCCAGCTCTGTCCTGCACAGCAGCAACGAGGACGAAGCGTCCGTCACGCCTAACACACACCCATGTGTCCCCGACCGGAGAAACTCCTTTTTTGTAAGAGTCTGTGGTAAGACCGTCGAATCGTCAAAGAGGCCAAAACCTGGTGCCCGCACACATATATTTTCTTCTTCTTCTTCTTCGAGTAGAACTCTGTACGTAGGTGTTAGACGAGTGTCGCCGGATAAAAGATGCTAGGCGCATCACGCGTACATGTAAATATATATACATATATATGTATTTCTCCATGTAGAACTACATACGTCGCGCGTGTCTGTGTACACAGTCCACTCTCCAAGTGGTAAAGAAGCTGACCGCCACCAGAGGTGCGGCATGCGACAGCAGACGTCAACCTGTCCAGAGGTGTCTCGACGCACGCAACTCATGAAATTGAATGAATTCATCCGTCGGAGACCAGCGCCACGGCACACACGTACGCCTCATGGGACGAGACTTGTATTTCTCTACACACCTGTCCCGGTGTGGCTGTTGATCTCTCTCTCACACGTACGTATATACGCGTGAATATATACACGCATATATATATATATACATATACACGCATACCTATACGTGTATGTAGATGCTTCCACAGAATATACACGCAGAGTTTTATATGCGTGCGCGATGGGTATCTTGCATACAAAGTACACAAGCACGCTGTGGTGGAAAGCAGAAAGCAGCACGGCTGAGAATGGGAGGAAAACCACCTGCCCAAGTCCTGCTTCTGCATGCGTACAAGTCGCCAGGTATATCCCTATACGAATACGTACATTCCCATGTTGATCTGCTTCTTAATCTACACACACACACACGTAGACATCCACGTGCATATATATATAGAGAGAGAGAGAATCAGCAGTACCGGTTTACACATGCACACCCACGTGTACATATGTATATGCATACATACATATATATATAGAGAGAGAGACACACACACACGCACACACACAGAGATAGATATACATATATATATATGTACATATATGTAGATATAGATATATGTACATACATAGAGAGAGAGACATATATATATATATATACAGAAAGAGAGAGAGAGACAGACATACATATATGTAGAGATATATATATATATATACACATAGAGAGAGAGAGCGAGGCAGAGAGAGAATCGGGAGTCGTAGTTCTGATGGCTGAGATCACGGATGGCACCTTTTGTGCCG
Organism: Sarcocystis neurona; assembly: GCA_000727475.1. NCBI lineage: Eukaryota > Apicomplexa > Conoidasida > Eucoccidiorida > Sarcocystidae > Sarcocystis > Sarcocystis neurona. The sequence continues at coordinate 4,407,479 of KL647290.1, read as the reverse complement.
ATGCGTCAGACGCATATAACTGCAGTTATCTCTCTCCTTATATATATATATATCAAGTATATACTATATCCTTGTGAGCAGAGAAAGGGACGACGAAAATGCGCAGAAGTCGGTATATTCATCGACTCTGGAAGAAGCCGCTACAGACAGAAATCCTACACATGCGCGTGCTCTACAGACACACGTATACACACAAGTCGACATACAGAAAAGTACACACGCATATATCTACATATTACGCACGAATATTATATCCGTAGAGAGGGCGAATAACAGAGAGAGACAAAGAGCGAGGAGAACCGTATACTTATCTGCGTCCACCCACACACACACACACTTACATCTATTGCACGCAAAAGTTTATCCACTGAGAGAGAACGAGAGAAGGAGGGAAACAAAAGACGACATACTTATCTGCATTTACATATAACATACATGTGTAAGGTACAAACATATATCCACAAAAGAGACGGAGAGGAGAAGGGAGAAACGAGGCCCATGCGTACTGATCGGTGAGGTCGTCGATGATACTCTGCGCTTCGGCATAAGTAAGCGCCGCCCGAGAGTGTATGATAGTTTTATGTATGGAGGAAGAGAGTATATTTCCTTCTGGCGTCATTTCCCAGAGAACGGAGAAAGCTAGGCGATCTTGATCCGCCCTGCAGACATGGCAGCGGAGAAGAGAACAGCAGAAAGCAGAAGAAGAATAGAGAGGACGCAGAAAGAAAGGATCAAAAAGGCGCGTGCGCGAGAGCAGGAAGGACACATGCGCTGTCACCTGACAGACTCCACTGACGCGCTGCTGTCAACAACACGCCGTTCCCGGCGCTCTGTGTGGCTGCCTTGCCGCAGCAGCAGCAGTACAGCACCCGCAGCAGCGGACGCAGAAAAGAACAAGAACCGAAAAAGGAGAAGAAGAGGGAGAGAAGAACAAAACAGGAAGGCACCCGAAGAAGAGAAGACGAGGTGAGAGGAGAAGGGAGGAGAAATTTGTGAAGAAGTGCGGAGGAGAGTCCCGCAGAAAACGGAGGGGGTGTGTGTTGGCCTCCTGCCGCCTATGCGGCGTACGCCTGGCGTGCAGCGTTGTGCCGCTTGTTGCAGCGGCCCGTGACGACCGTCACCACCAACGGGGGGCAGCGCGGCCACAGGAAAGGCGCGCAGAACGAGAGATAACGACGGGGAGGAGAGGAGCAGCAAAAAGAAAAACCAGCAGAGGGGAAGATGAAGTTGAAAGGTCCCCAGTTTGGGTCTACAGGCCGTCTCACGCACCAGCAAAGAAGAAGCTGTGCAACTCACGCAAAGCGGGGAAGAAGTACACAGACAGAGCGAGCAGACCTGTACAAGACTGCAAGTCATTTACCCAGACGCGGCAGCGCCATAAAGCAGCAAAAACTTGCCAGTTGGCGACTGCTTCCCCTACGCGCAGACATTACTTCCTTGTGAAGAGGCGCATGCGTCGCTGACATGCGCCGCAACTCCAGCAGGTGACGAATGCGATGTTGGCTGCGGGGTGTACAGACACCGCGCAGATCCGCAACAACAAACTGCAGAGGGAAGATAGCAGAGGCGGAGGAAAACGAGGAGAAGCGTCAAAGCACCGCCGGGGTAGCAATGAACAGGGAAGAAGAAAAGATGAAAAAGACCGGGCAGAAGAAGAAGAGAGAAAAGAAAAGAAACACCGCGAAGAAACTCCCAGGGGGCGTGCGGGCACCGAAGAGCGAGAAAAGGACCCCGAGACCTCCCCGAAAGAATAGAGAAGAAAGTGGGAGAACAAAAAAAGAGAGGAACTCACACAAGGGAGCAAAGATCCGTCGTCAAAAGGCCAGGCAGCATATCTGTGCGTCTCTCCACGAGGTACACGGTCGTACACCGCTCTGCTGCTTCCTCGTCGAGAGCACTGCCTGCGCGAGGAAGTCACACGCATGCGGAGAAACGGGACCATCACACCACAACACCGTCGTCTCCACTTTTTTGTTCCCTTCTTGGTTCTGTGGTGCTGCGGCGTGCCGCACAGAGAGCTGCAGCCCCTCTTCATCAGCGTTTCTGCATGCAAAGAAGGGAGACCACATGTGTGCAACAACACGCACGCCCAAAGCAGCCCCCCCACGACCAACGCAGCCCCCCCGCGCCCTGACACATGCGTGGCACACTCCCGTGTCTCCTTTCCGACTTTCTCTTCTTCTTCTTCCATAGCTGCCACTCTCTCAAAAATTCGGCTGCAGTCCTCCGAGTAGACGGTCTCGTTTTCTCTCTCTTTCACACACACACACACACACACACACACGTAGACGTACTCATGAGCGAAGAACAGGAGAGCGCAGGTGGGAAAGGGCAGCGAGGAAAGGGCAAGTAGCAAGGGGCAGCGAGGAACGCGCACGGAGAAAACGCAGGTGGGAAAGGGCAGGGAGGAAAACGCAAGTAGGGAAAGGCTGGTAGGAAGGCGGAGCATCAGCAGCGACGAAGACACGCAGACCGGTGCTTTTCTTCGCACGCCGCTGGTTCCTGCTGACATGAGTGACCGTCGATATATCCGCCAGAGATGTTTGAGGAAGGCTCGCCCACAAGAAGCAGCTAGTCGCATGTCGCTGCTTCTTTCGCAGGCTGCCCCCGGGTCACCGGCTGCTGCCTCTCCTCCTCCCCTTCCCCATATACATGCGCAGCCATACCCATAAACGCGTACAGGTGTATATGGCATAGACGGTGCTGTTCCCCAAGTGTTAATAAACAGAACGGGTAGATAGCTCCGTCGACAGCCGTGCTCGCAGTTTCCACTAGCGTGTGGAAGATAGGCGAAGCTACGAACACACACGTATACCAGAGACATACGTTTTTTTGTCTGTGGGACGACGGATCGACACAAACGACGGTGAAAACGTCGCTACTTGCTTCTCGTGAATTTCTCCTACATGTGGATCTGCTGAATCCCCGTGTTGATGTTGTAGGCATCAACACGCTGCTGCTGCTGCTGCTCCTCCGGCGTCTCATCCTTTCTCCTGTTGCACCACCACCGCCTGCTTCGAAAGACATGTGTAGAAACAAAGAGAGTTCTCGGAGAGAAGGAAAGGGTAGACTTCTGAAGAAGATAAGCACTGCCCTCACCTTCTCGCAAATAGTAGGTGACATCGGCTATATGAACTCCAACCTACGACGCACCAGCAGCAACACATGACGACGCACGCGCTAGTGACTCTTTTTCTCGGGAAGTTCCCTTAGGCCCTGGTGGTGGGCACGCACGAAAATTCTTTTATTTGAAACAAACCCGGTAAGTTTCTCTCGAAAGGGAGCAGCGCCCCCGTTTCTGACTCTCCTGGTGGACCGACTGCACAGGCGTGAAAGAGGAAGTTCTGCGTGGTGGACCAACTCACGGCGCACAGGCTACTTCTACAGGGGAGCGAAAGAAAGGAAGAGGGACAGAGAAGAAGACTTCTTCTCCCTTTGCAATAGAGAGACAGAGCGAGCAAGAGAAATACTTTATCCATCCTTGCAGGAAGACGAATGCTGCTTCTATCCTTCCAGGACGGACACACACAAGAGAGAAGGGGGAAGAGATGTGCTTCTTCCGCCCTTCCAGGACGGACATACTAGAGAGAAAAAGCGGGAGAAATACCTTTTAAATCTTCGCAAGAGAGAGACACAGAGACAAAAGTACTTCTTGTATCCTTGCAGGAGACAGAGAGACACTTTTTCCATCCGTGCAGAGAGAAGGACATAGGGAGAGAAGTCCCTTTCGCTCGGTACAGAGAAAGCGGAGAACTTTATACTCGCTGCAGCAGAAGACCAGCCTTTCGTCTCTCTCCCGGTAAAAGAGAGCCGCACGCCTACTATTTCACTACACTAACAGAGAAGCGTATCTCTATCTCTTGAACCGGGAGAAGAAACACTTCGGAGTTGCTGCTGTCGCGAGGTGTGAGTAGGAGCTCCTTCCCCGAGAGGCGAAGCCTTTCTCCTCGCAGTAGCAGACAAACATTTCTATCGATCCACACGTCAAGCAACAAATGCTTCAATTGTCTCGTTAAAGTGAAAGTTGAGGAATTCGTTTGAGAGAGAACGGCAGCAGGACTTCCTTCTCTGCAGTGAGGATGCAACACTTCTATCGGCCCACGTATCACGGAGCGAATGCTTCACTTCCCTCCTTCCTGCTGTTGGGGGACTTAACGGCTTCTTTCGGAAGCGAGACACCATTTGTAATACGTCTTCCTTTGCAGCACGGCTTCACTTTTGGCTTTAAGAAGAAACGGAGAGGCTTTTGCTGCTGCTACACCCACAGGTAAGTAACACTTCAACCGCCGCACGGGAACGCAGTGTACGCTGCACAGTCCACATACATACATATAAAGAGACAGAGAGAGACGCGCCGCTCTGTCGACTGGAAGAAGAACATTTCCATCGGGCAGCTACAGATATATCCTTCCTTCTCCGCAACAAAACAGATGAATCATGCTCCTGCTGCAGCGACAGATGAAAACTTCCACTGCCGCAATGACAGGGAGGGACTTCTGCTGCTGCCCTCAGAGGTGCACACAGAGTTACGTATCTAATAAATACTTCTGCTGCTGCGCTGAGAGATAAACACTTCTTCAGTTGCAACGACAGATGAATACTTCTACTGCTGGATAGACAGGTGAATATCTGCGTCGATATCCTGAGAGAAACGCTTCATCTGTTGCACTGTCGGGTGCCGAGAAGTGAACAACAGCACCTGCGTTTCCTCTCTGCTGCTGCTGCTGCTTCAGGAAGAGCGGCGAACTTTTTTCTCGTCATCGACAGTGAGGCGCAGCAGCGCGTGGGTGCGACGGTTTGTTCACTGCGTCGCAGCGCCGTTGTCGACAGCAGGATGTTCTCTTGAAGAAGAAAAGTCAACTTCCTCACGTGCTGCAGGTCTTTTTCACGTGCCTCTGTACCCGTGGCTGGTGGTGGAAGAATCTTCTCACTTTCTCTGCAAACTGCCCCCCGAAGCAAACGAGTGTCCCCCTACGACCTGCGTTGCTTGCTCGTCAAGCGTCACTTTAGAAGAATGAAGAAAAAAAAGAGGGGCGTAGGGACCGCAGACTTTTGCGTGTTCTTCTCTTGCTCGTGTGTCAGGCCACCCTTCAAGAGAGCGGTGGGTGGAGGGAGACCGAAACTGTCTCGCGCGCTGTGTGCGTAGGTGCGCACCCCCGCATGCGCTCTATTCAACCTCCACCTCGATGAAGATTCTCTCTCTATAATATATACACGCGCGCACGTACGAGCTTAGAAAGTTGGCGTCGGCCTGTCTTCGCGCTTCTCTCTTATACACACGTGAGGACACGTATATATATGTGACATAAACACATACATACATATATACATAGATACTTATGCATACGAACATACATACCATACAGACCATACATACATACACACACACATAGATACACACCCGCATACACACACACACACACAGAGATGTGAACAAGGAAAAGAACAGGAAGACAAAGAAGAGGAAAAGAGTCCACCACTTCAGGAGTATCTCCAATTCTATTCGTTATTCATTTCTCCCTACTGTGACACATTACTCACTACAGGCACACGTATACATACACAAGGATTCACTATGAGGCAGCAGATACACATACATATACTTGTGCAGTACACAGATACTACATCACACTATATACACATATGTATACATATATATATATATATCACAAGCAGAGCACACACACCTGATTCTATACCCTGCAGCAATTACTAGGCAGACAGAGAGACGAAATGATTCGAAGAAAAAGGAGAAGACGTCCCAGGAATGTGGGACAGAAGTGCAGTCCACCGTCGATCTCTTTGTGCTCACTACGAATATCACTGGAAAAAAGCAGTGACGCAATCGATCCTTCTATCTTTGTGTGTATCTATCAGTCCATCTCCAACCACCTTGCGATCTCTATCTATTTGTCTTCCTCCCTATCCATCTATCTTCCTATCTGTGTCTGCCTTTCTATCTCTATCTACCTCTTTCTCTCTATGTATCTCTACCTATCTACCTGTCAAAGACGATAGATATATCGTCTTCGTATATCAGTCTACCCCTTCCTTTCTATTTTTGTCTATATCTACTTCTCTGTCTATCTGTATCTGTCCCTCTGTCTTTCTGCTGTCTCTGTACCTCTCTCCGTACCCACCTACCTCCATCTACCTGTATATCTATATATTATCTCTCACAGTGTGGACAGACACACGGATAGATACCAGAGATTGACACATGTGTGTCTCTATATATACAAAGACGTAGATAGACAAACGCAAGTAGTAGATGACGTCTGTGTCTCTAGCTCTCTGCTTGAATGTGCATATATGTAAATTTCGAAAGGAAGCAGCAGTTGATAGATGAACTACTTCTCCCCGCAGAATATCCAACACAAACATACACGTCGCTTCATCAGTCCTTCGCTCTCACATTCACCCGTTTCTACGGAGAAGACGTCTCACAAATATCCGGCCGCACGAACATACATGTGCATACACATATATATATATATGTATACACATATATATATATATATGTATATGTATACAAACACACATATATATAAATATATACACGCACAAACAAACATATATATACATATATATACACAAACATACACACGTACACATATATATATATATACACAAACATACACATGTATATATATATACACATACATACACATATATGCATATATAGATGTGTAAGAACGTTCCTCTTGGCTGCAGGATCAGACGTCAGTATGTGAAGAGTAGAGTTAACACTCTTACGCGGAAATTTCCGTTGGGAAGAAGTTCAAGACTCAGAGCGTCATCGATGTCTTTGCAGCCGGGAGGATCGATAGAGCAGACACAGATACCTCGCAGATCAAGACGCCTGCTGCTTTCTTCCCGGGGGAGATCTTTTACTTGCCAGCTACTGGGAGGCAGACAGCGCAGCGAAGCGAGGGAGAAGTCCCGAGATATGACGCCTGCGGAACGGCAGCAGCAGCAACCCAGCAAAAACGCGGTGCGCGGCGCTGCAGCAGGCGCACCAGAGGCGGAGGCGAGAGAAGAAGACGCAGTAGCAGGAGTAGTACCGCCAGCAGGAGAAAGGACCGGAGAAGGAACAGCAGCAGCAGCCGTAGTGGCGCGTCAGATGCAGCCGCCGCAGCAGGACGCGAAGAGCCTCGTGAGAAGAAGAAGAAGGCACAGCAGCAGCAGCAGAGCCAACGCAACGCAGTAATAGGTATGCGGCAGCAGAATATGTAGTAGCAGCAGCAACACAGACAGGAAGCGCAGTAGGGGCTCGTGAGAGAAGAAACAGAGCTGCTGGAGGAGTAACAGGAGAGGAGGCAGCACCGGGCGGTTTGTCGCGCAAGAGGCAGCAGAAGCAGCAGCAACGGGAAGAGAGGAGAAGAAGCAGCAGCAGTGGCGCTTGAGACGACGGAGGAGCAGCAGCAACACCCCACAGAAGAAGAAGGCAGCAGCAGCACAAGCAGAGAAGGAGCATCGCTGCAGGCGAAAGAGCCGCGCGCAGAAAGAGGACCCCCGCCGCCACACGAGCAACACCAGCGATACCAAAATAACAACACCGGCAGCAGCAGCAGCAGCACGAGGAGCAGCAGCAGCGATAGCGACACACCCGAACGCACGTGGCACTCCAACTACTCCACGGGCCTCACACCGCACACCAAGAAAACACTTACTTACATATATATGTATGCGTATGTGTATGAATGTGTATGAATGTGTATACATATACATACATATATATATGTGTATACCGATGTGAATCGGTAAATGTTAAGCAAAAGTTTGCAGAGATACGTCTTTCCATACAAAGACACGCAGATAGACATACCGACACGAAGAGAGAAGAAGCACGTCGTTGTGACTGCTGAAGAAAATAGAACTTCTGCAGGGAAATCGACGTATAAATTACGAACTTCTTCATCTACACGAAGAAATGAGTCACCGCCACGACCGCACACATGTGTGAGTTAGTCACTGTCAAGTGTACTCACCGCCGGCATACCTCTCATATATCTGTGGACGCATATGTACATAGATATATAGATATATACATGTGTACATGGATATGTATATATATGTAGTGTACGCCTTCATGAAGATATATATATATATATATTTCCGTGAAATTGACGTATATACATATACATATATATACATATATGTATGGGTGTACACGTCTGTTTGCCTGCACCCATGCAGAAATACACACACATTAATCTATGGGAAGATGTAAGATTCCGCAAATAACTATATACATATACATGTGTATGTACCGAACGTATGTTTAAATGAATAAACACACACACACACATACATATATATATATGTATACTTGAATATAGATATGAATATACTTTAGCGCCAGTGCTGACACAAAAGCACGAAGGTGGTACGGAGGACCCCCCCACGCGTTAACTCTAAATTAGACGCAGCCTTCTCACCTGGCACTGCGCCATCCCCATATATATATATATATATATATGTATATATATGTGTCTACCTGCTGTGTCTACCTATATGTATAGATATATAAATATACCTACCTGCTGTGCATATATATCTATGCATACACACACATATTTACATATATACATACATATACTTATCTGCTGTGTCTCTCTCTATTTATGTATATATACACATATATACACGTCTACCTACCTGCTGTGTATAGATATATGTACACACATATATATATATGAACGTCTACCTATACCTACTATGTCTACGCGTAAATGGAAAAAGAGAAGTTTCTGCGTTGGGGAAACGAAAGAGAGGGAGAAGACATGCGTGTAAGAGGTAGTCGACTATTTTCCTGTGTACAACCACAAGCAATCGTATAGCTATTTCTGCTCTCTCCGAAAGTAGTATTTGCAGGGGCACAGAGATACACCAGACATATGTATATTCACATCTATCTATCTCTCTATCTATGCGTCTATCTGTCTCTTTGTCTGTCTCGCCTCTGTGTATATATACATGTAATATATGTATATTTGCATGCGTGTTTATATGCCTGTGTGATATACGTGTACATGTATAGCGATGTATGTGAATGTGCGTGTCTCATGGAGAGGGGCACTTTTATCGTATGAGAAAGTCAACATATGTGGGCGAGACTTTGCGCATACCTATACACACACATATATATGTGTATGTACATATATGTGTATGTGTGTGTTTTATTCAGCGGGGCATCTTTATAGGATGGGGAAGTCAACATGTGTGGGGAGGAGGGTAAATGAAAAGACACAGAGGAGTATAAGGAGAACCAGCGAAGGCAGTCTTCCTTGGCTTCGATCCCATCCTTAGTAACTTGAATACTACTATTACATATATATATATATATGGGTATAAATTTATATACGTAGACAGATAGACTGACAGATAGATATATGCGTAGACATACAAACGCATATCCTACACATGTGTACAGGTGCAACTATAGATATATACAGAGAAAGTGTAAGAGACAGATACATACGTAGAGATACAAACACAAATACTACACACATATATATATACAGACAGATACAAATGTCGTTATATATATACATATATGTGGATTGACAGATTAATATATAGACAAATACCCAGACACAAGTACTACGTAGATTCACAGACACAAGTTTATATACATATGTATACAGATAGATAGATAGACGGATAGATAGACAGATATATAGGTGGGCATACAGATACAGATAGTTACATATATATAGACAGATAAAACAGAGATGCAGATACATACACAGGAATTGACACACATACACACACACACACACAGAGATACATACATACATGCATATTTATACATGTATATGTGTATAGACGGATAGGTAGATTTACAGACGCAGATACTATACACATTTATATATACAAGTATATATATATATAGATAGACTTAGAGACACATACTTAGATACACATATATCTACGTAGCTAGGATACAACATATATGACCTTTCATTAGGACGTTCTTGTGGCTCGGCCTTAACAAGGACGCCGTCACCCAGGAAAATATGTTTCTTTATTGATCTATCACACAACAATACACACACATATAGATGTATTCTGTGTCCCATTTTTCTATCAAATTCTTGTGCCTGCATGTCGGTGAGCGTATATCCACCTACATATATATATATATATGTATCAGCACGTGTCTGCACCTATTTCTATTAATCGATATATGTGTGCAGCTGAATCTCGACCCATACAATATACACACGCCCACACTCAGACCTGTATATATATACATATGTATATACACGTAATTAACTATCTCTCTCTACATATATACATATATATATGTATATGGATCACTTCAAGTATATACACGCATGTAAGAAACGCAAGCGTAAACCATCTACGTGTATACACCGGAACGTAACTCTCTCTTTCCCAAGGGATATATATATATATGTGGATCACTTCAAATATATATATATAAGAAAAAGCGTATACGATCGGTACCTACACCACATATATCCATACATGTATGTATTCAGGTCTCTCTCTCTCTATATACGTATATGGATCGTTACAAGTATACACACATACATTTATAAACGTAAGAAAGACAAGTGTACACCACCTATATCCACAGCAGCTCTACGTATATATCTGCATCTAGCTCTCTGTCACTACACACATATACACACATGTATACGGGTCGAAGAATAACATACATATATCTACACATGTAAGAAATACAAGCATATACAATCAATTTGTGCACATATGTATCTAACTCTCTCTTTCACTCTACACGTGTACGTACACGCAGCGCAGATACACACATACATCTATATCTATATATATATATCAACGTAAAAAAGAGACGCATATACCATCTACATCTATATATCTGCATCTAACTCTCTCTCTATATATACATATATATATGTATAGGGATCGCGCAAATGTATATGTATGTGTATAAGTATGAGAAAGACAAGCGCGTACCATGTTCACGGAGAATAACAGCTGCTTCTGCTTCTGCCGACCCAAAATTGCCGAGGACTTCTGTCCAGTGGCCCTGCAGTCAGCCACAGACAGGCGCGCGTGCGCAGCGATGCGCCGTTCAGCTTCACAGGGACAGATGAACGGGTACACCAAGAAACAGACATTTCTACACCTTTATCGACGAAACGTACTTTTTTAAAACATATGCGTCAATGTGCGATCTACCTGAAAAGAAGTAGAAAATACAGAAATACGGCAGCAAACGGTTTTGTTACACGTGCAAAACACACAGAGGTATCTTAGTACTTACATATATATACACATGTATATAATAAACTTCACATATATATAAGCATTGTATATACAGACGTGCATGCACAAACATATACATATATATATGAGAATAGAACGATACATAGGTAATCAGGTGGGACAGGACGTCAGTACACACATATGCGTATATTCATACGTAAGTATGTACACACGTCTACATATGTGTATATATATACGTGTACACGTAGGAGAATTGACGAACTGACGAAGGAAGAGATACCCATCCAGAAATATACTTTCGATAGAAACTGAGACTTGCCCGACGCAAAGCGTTTTCCATAGTAAGTCAGTCGGCAACAGGGACGATTTCATCAAACCTACCCACATCCTTACGCAGATGTACACACACACATACATATATACATATATGCATACGTATATATATACATATATATACATATATATATACAAATATACATATACACACACACACATATGTACATACACACATATGTACATACACACATATGTACATACACACATATATACATACACACATATATACATACACACATATGTACATACACACATATATACATACACACATATATACATACACACATATATACATACACACATATATACATACATATATATACACAGATACATACACACACACATATATACATACACACACATACATACACAGACATAGGCAACTCTCTACCTACATCTCACTTTATTTTCTCTTCGCATTCATACACATCCACGTATACAACTACACACTGCTGCGGCACACCTCTGTACGAGGAAGAAATCCACACACATATATATATATATATATTCGTACACACGTGTACAGAGATTGCCCTTTCTGCATGTCTGTATACACACGAGACTTCAATGTACAAACGTATATATATACAAATATGAAAACACATGAGTGTACAGGGATAATGCATCGGCGTGCCTGTCCACAGTATTCTCTATTACACGCTCTCGCACACAAATATACCCCTATATTTACGCAAACAGATGTATACATACGTATATCGACTCTAAAGTACGCATCTACTTCTTATACATGTATATATACACATATATGCGCATGCATATATATATGTGGACTCTCAACGTTGGGGGGGACGCATCCCATCTGAGGGGCAACGTGCCCTGCAAGGCGGCGTATTTTTCGTGGTGGTCTCCAGACGTGTACACCTCCAAACAGACATACACACCCCCACACACATATCCACACGAATATATGCATATACGTGGACACGAATATCACTTTCTCTTCCTTTCTACTGATCTGTCTCTACACATATTTGAACCTCTTCACATACGTATAAATGTGTCCGCAGCTATGTGGATAGACGCACGTGCACCTTCCCAAAGAGAGAGGACGATGAACAGAGAGAGGGAGACATCTTCTGCGCGGCGGGGCACGTGCGCATGTCCAGAGAAACGAGAGAAAAGCAGAGAAGACAGAGGAGGATAAGGAAGGCGAATTTCGAACGGAAAAAGGCAGGTGAAGAACAGCCTCGAACAGCGTCCCTCGACAACAGACACGGGCCGCGGCGAAGAAGAGGGCCCCCTCGCCTCTTCCGCAGAGGGGAGCACATTGAGAGGAAAAGGAAGGCAGTTTGCTCCGTTCTCGACAGTTGAAAATTCTCACCCGCGGATAACGTGAGAAACGGTCCCAGCCGTCCACAACGACAACGAGTCGCTTGCCCTGCAGCTGCTCCAAGCGACGCGTCTAAAGAGCAAAAGCACGCCCCACGCCACTTTTTCCTCTTTTCACCCGACTATACTAACGTATACACAAATACACACATATATATATATATATATATATATATATATGTACTTTGCTGAAATTTATATATACATATATGGTAACGTATGCAGATACGTCCTTCTCTTCACCTGAGTCTACTGCCGTACATAGGCAGATACACATATACATATGTGTAGGTGTGTATGAACGCGTGCTCACATATATACACAAGGACGTGCGCGGATACAGTTATATATATATGTATGTATAAGTGTCTTCGTATATATGCCTATATACATACGCTGACGTATGCAGATACGTCCTTCTCTTCACCTGACTAACTGACACATATATATATGTGAAGGCGTCCTCATATATGTGTGTACAACGACGTACGTGGATAGAGTTTCGTATACACGGACGCAAAGAGAGACACACTCGAATGCACGGCAATGTGTCTATATTACGACTCCCCTATACCTACGGCGACGTAGTATTTACGTGCTTATATACGGATACGCGCAGACAAAGGTATCTACTATATACTCGTCGCGGTGTACACACAGACATATGCACGTATATAGATAGAGGCGCGCGGGCGCGGGGACAGCAGTTCAACGACCTGCAGTCATAAAACGAACTCGAAAGAGAGACGAGACATAGTGGAAGAGAGGGACAGACTACATGGGCCGCATCCCGGATATGTGCGGGCGGACGCATGTGCAAATGTTGTATGTGTATGAGCATATATATATATATATACACGCCTTTCTCTCCCTCTGTCTCTGTATATGTGTGTGCATGTATATATGTCCTCTACTGTAACAGAGGATATCTATAAATACGGGTCACCGACGTATGCGTGGGTATATGTGTGTATGTGTACGTAGGTGTACTCGTGTGTGGGTGTGAGGAGGGATATTATAGAAGTACAGATGGTTAGACTTCTCTATATTGCGTATTTGCATGCGTTGAGTTCGTTCACTAACGTACGCGTGTGTGCATGTGTGTGTACGTCCGTGAAAGTGAAGAAGGATATCGTAGAAGTACAACTGGACAGACTTCTCTATATGTACGCGTCACGCATATATGTATGTAGATTCACTAGCGTGACTGTATGTATATAAGTGTCTGAACGAATGTATGTGTCTACGTGAATAGTCGGACGCCTATACCTATCTTCGTAGGCATGTTCCAAATATATATATAAATACATGTACAGAGAAACAGAGAGGTAGACCCACCTATATCCATGCAGGTGTCTGTAGCTTATTTCTCGATTCCTTCATAGCTGTACCCGCCTCCCACTATCATATATATAGACGTACGCAGAGGAAGGAGTATATCCCCGTTTATCTAGGTAGGTATCTATATATTTACCCTGTACTCCTCGACTTCTCCATGGCTGCTACGTGCCCTCCTCTCCCCTATTACACGTATATATATATATATACGTAGAAAGGGAGGGGTAGACTTACGTGTCTACACGCAGGTGTCTATATATCAACGTCAATTTCTCGACTTCACCGTGACTAGTGTGCCCAGCTTTCCGTACTACACGTGTCTACGTTCAATTTTTGGACAGAACGACAGCTCTCCACGATTTGGCGGACTGCTGACGGGGCGAGGGGGGAATCCGCGGCTACAACACCTGAAAATTTACGTCTACGCAGACGCAGGTGGACAGAAGACGACTTTCCTCTCCCCCTGTACATTCGCGTGTAAATACTTTTCCACGTGGTCGACGGAGAGGGACGCACGCATCCGTAGATTCTTACGTGGACACATCTATCTATTTACCTGCACACCTATGCACGTGTCGATGAATCTATCACGTATACAAATACATATACACGTATATCTATCCGTGTGCCCGTCTACCTATCATCTATCTATACGTAGGTGTACACAGGGACATTCGTGCTTCTACACGTTTACACAGTTAGCTACGGATCTGTGTCTCTATGTGTCTATGCGTATATTCATCTACTATTCTACCTGCCCACCGGTGTGGATATAATTTTATCTCCCACCCTTTCTCTATCACTCTATTTGCACATACACAATATACCCGTACCTGTCAATACATCTGGCTATATACTCGTAGGTGCACACAAATGTATCTATATGTTTCTATTCATACGTACCTATCTGTCCGTATGGATACACGTAGCTACCTATCTATCTACATTTACACACACATATATGTATGAGTATAAACGTCTGCAGGTAGACACGTAGCTGTCGCTTTATCTATGTATCTGTCTGTCTCGCTCTTCAACAACGGGATGGTCTCCCACTTTGGTGAGTGCGCACACACACTCACACACACACACACACACACACACACAAATCCCTATAAAGATAGATGGGCAGAGGAAGCGAGAACGGGAGAGGGAGAAAAAAATTGACAAAGAAAGGAAGGGGGGGACAAAAAAGGAGAAATGAGACGAGGAGAGGAAGACGGAGACGCAGGGCAGTGGCCAGACGCCGAGGGGGGACGACACGGAGACCCGCGGGTTCGACTCCGGCGGGTTTGCACTGCTCACCGCCGCGTATATACAGAGAGAGAGGGACACAAAAGGGAGGAATAGAAAGACAGAGAGAGGGGTAGAGCGTGGGAAGGCCACACGCAGCGAATAAAAGACTTCGAAGACTGCAGATTCGACTCTGACGAGGATATGCACACACTCACATACAGACACATGCACATACATATACGAGAAACGTGGCGCAGTGCCCACGGTAAGAAGGACTCTGAGACTGCAGACTCGACTTTGGCGAGTACGCAGACACGCTCACACACTGACGTATATGGACACATATACAGAAAAGGAGAGCGACACAAACATAGAAAGAAAGGAGGGGAAGGTAGAGCAGTACGTGGCCACAAGCAGAGGAAAAGCGACTTGGGGACCTGCCATCCATCCTACTTTGATAAGGACGTTGGGGTAGCGGCGGTCGGATGGAATGAAGACAACTTCGGCCACCGGACGTGCTGCAGCAGCCTCCGCTGCAGCAGCGCATGCGCACGCGCGTCAACACACACACACACACACACACACCGACCCCAAAGAGTAGCGCGTACACCGCGCCTTCGAAGAAGTTTCTGCGTCTCACCCCCCGCAGTACCCGCCTGCCGATTTATGGCCGGCGAAAACGAACCTGCTGCTGCGCTCTCGTCCACTCGCAAACACATAAATACTTACACAAAGAAGTGTATATATACACATATGCGTTTACATATATACATATACGTATGAATATGTATGTTATACATACATATATACATATATAAATATACATATATATATGCGCACGGGCAAATAGTCAACTACTCTTCACAGTGCTTTGGACACTTCTCCCACACATTCACATATATATATGTGGCGGGGTGTGGATGTACGTGTAGCGACCTATGCAGCCCCCAAGAAACACAGAGACAAAGCAACCAGACGTGGACGCGCATACACATACGAAAATATATACATACATGTATGTAAATATACATCATATATATATGTACACATGTATTTACACATACATATATATATATATGCGCACGGACACATATACCTACATTTGTTTGCGGACAGAACTGGATCTAGGCATACGTGTATTATATGCTGATATATATATATGTATTTCTCTGCTTATCTCAACAATATACGTGTATGTATGAGTATCGATAGACGTCACTAACTTACACATATACGTGTCTTTATGCAAAGCCTTGCATATACATATTCACGGCCAGGAGCAGAAACAGACGTCTGTGTACGTCCACACAGAAACCGCCGGGGGAGCTGGTGGTGCTGTTAGACGCATGCGTGCTGCTTCTCCTCTACGCAGCTCGATTCTTCCGCATCTATCAATTTCTGCTTCCACGCGTATACAGATACGTATGTATGTGTGTGTATGTTCACCACGCGTATTTATATACGTATATATATATATACGTGTACCCCATGCGTCTACACGTATGTATACGTACCACGCCCACGATAGGCACGTATGTATATCTATATGCTGCGCTTACGTATTGTACAAGAATATATACATACATATACACATAACTATATATATATATGTATATTATGAGCGGACCTTACGTCTCAATTTACATATACATGTATGTACAGACATCACACACATAGATAGATAGGTGCGTAGGTAGAAGAAATCTCCTCCATGCCTGCTGCATGGCGCTCTGTGACAATGTAGCGCTGGCGTGCAGCTGCTGCCCCGGAAGAGGAAAAGATGTTGCAAGCAGCAGTCGCACAGAGGAAGTCGTTCTCTTCACGAAGGTGGGTACGGCCAAGAACTTCCCTCGAGTGCAGCGGCAGCAGCAACCGCTTCGCGGCAGCCCACGGACAGGCGGTGCAGCGGCCGCAGTCGTTTGAAGAAGATGAACAAATGGCAGCAGCAGCAGCAACCGCAGTCGAGGGCAGAAACAGAAGCTGCAGCAGCAGTGGGAGTAGCAGGAGGAAAAACGGCTGTGGCAGAGAGGCAGAGGGAGGCGGCCGCAAGGCCACCAGCAGCAGCACCGGACGAGGAGATGGCGCAGCCCAGCAGAGGAAGCAAAATCAGGGAAGGAAAACAACCGCAGCAGCAGCAGCCCGAGGAACCACGGCAATCAGTAGCAGTAGCTGCAGCTTCAGGAGCACCAGATGTGCGAACCCCAGAGCAGCACCGGCAACGCCGGAAGAAACAGCAGCAGAACGCGGGGCAGCAGGATGCTGAGAAGCAGCAGGAGCAGCAGCAATCCCAGCAAAAACAGCGTCCAGAAAGGCAGCAGAACCAACAGAAACCACCGACCCAGGGGCAGCCGCATCAACGGCGGTTTTTGTCGAGTACACAGAGAACCAGCAGCAACAGCAGCACAGGCAGCAACAGCAGCAGCAACAGCAGCAGCAGCACCAACAGCAGCAGCAACAGCAGCAGCAACAGCAGCAGCAACTGCAGCAGCAGCGGAAGCGGAATGGCGTGCGTGGGCGGGTGCGCATGCCCAGCAGCAAGAGCAGCAGGATCTAAGAGCAGGAGCTTAAAAAGCAGAAGAGAAAAAAGAGATTGAGAAGAAGGTGAAGCAGCGGAGTAGCACAGTTATACCTCTGTATATATTATCAAAGGGACGTATGGTGCCGCAAAATTCACGTCGTCCTTTGCGGATTATACCCACGACTTTTCCTTCTCTGGTGGACTTTTTATCTTCTTCTCGTTCTTCTTCTTCCATCGCCTTTTCCTCCTCCATCATCTCCAGCTGCTCGAGCTTTTCAATTTCACTGTCGCTCAAGTCAGCAGAGGGGAAGACGGCTGCCTCCTCGTCTACAACCATCACTTCTGCTGCTCGCTCTTCCGCCCCTTCCTCGAACAGCACGTCATCCGCTGAAGCTGGCGCTGCTGTTGCTGTTGTTGTTGCTGTTGTTGTTGCTGCTGTAGCTGTTGCTGCTGCTGCAGCTTCCCTGCCGTTCCCTTCGGGGGGATGTCTGCGTGTCTCTCCTGCAGCTGCTGCTGAGCGCTTGCTCTCCGCTGCTGCTCGTTGAATCTCCACTGCTCCGCCTTCCGACTCGCTTCGCTCTGTCTGTCCCTGCTCTCTTTTTTTGATCTTCTTCTTCTTTCTAAGTCCCGTCGTCTGCGCTTCGTCGCTGCCCCCATCCCCTTCCCCTGCTGCTGCTGGTACGCCTGCTGCTGCCGCTGCTCCTGTTGCTGCTGCTCCTGCTGCTGCAGCTGCTGTCGCTTTTGAAGCATCCGTCGTAGCGGGAAGGTCGGTGCCCAGCGTACGCGGTGTGTCTCTGTTCTGCTGCTGTCTTCTCGTCTCCTCAGCCGTCCCGTCTCCCTCTGACGCTTTGTTTTCCTCCCGGCTTCCTCCTTCTGCTTCCATTGTGCCGCTCCTCATGTCTGCTTCTTCTGTTCCTTCCTTCTTTTCCTTCTGCGGCTGCTGCTGCTCTTCCTGCTGGCGCGACTGCGGCAGCACTTCCACTGCCACCACGTCTCCTTCCATCGCGCGGTTCAAGTTTGCTCGTCCTCGGACTCGTATTTCTTTGCCTGCAAAGCGCAATTTCATTACCACCCCCACATATACACACGCACATGTACTCAACTTCCGTGAATACTTTTCTCTTCTACAAGGAAAAGACGAACCAACCACGCCGCACTAAGACACACACACACACATACACATATACACAAGTGGATGTGTACACGCGTAAAAACACACACACGTATATCCATGTACGTATCTGTGTGGATATGCATGCGCACTTGTATATATATATATATATGAATTTGTGTAGACGTGCGGGTGCAAACACATGTGTGCATGTAGGTCCGTATGTGTGTACATTTATGTACGTATACGTACATGTACGCATGCATATGTATATGTATGTATGTGTGTGTGGACGTCTGGAGTACACGTGTGTATATGAACATGTGTATATATATGTATATATTCGTGGGTGTACATATAATATGGATAATTGTGTGAATATACCCCCGTAAACACATGTGTGTGGACGTCTGTGTGGATACACAGGCATACTTACACGTGTGTGCATCAGCACGAGTACGTATACATGTATATATATATGTATATATATATGTATATATATATGTATATATATATATGCATATGTGTGTATGTGTGTATATTAATGTACGTGCGTTAAACTACACTGGCTGCTTAAGTAACGCTTCTGTGCCGCAAGCCTGCAGGAGGCGACGCGTTCTATCTGAAGTAAAACTTCTTTCGTCCGTAGCCAAAATCCTATCAATTCACTACGCAATATATATACATAGACCCATACACACATCCATACACACGTACATACACAGGTATATACATACACGTGTATGCAAGCAGGGGACGTAGACACATAGATACATACGTACATACATACATACCATACATACCATACACACCATACATACCATACGTACATACGTACATTCTTACACACATACATACACACATGCATACGTACATACACATATACATGCACACATACATGCACACGTCCATAGGTAAATACACAGACACATAAACACATGAACATATATGTCCGTAGATACACAGATACAGGCAAACACACGTCCAGCCATATACACGTCCACATATACATACATACGTATATACCTAGACACATGTATTCGTACACACATAGATACGTACATCCATAGATACGTCCACCCGTACGTTGATGGATACTTTCATCCATAGATACATACATACATACGTATACGCATACACCCATACATAGACACTTATTTACGCATATTTATATGTACACACCTGTACGTCTACTTTGTGTTTATTTACCTATACTTGCACATATACATACACATATATATACATACACAATCACCTGTATATACATACACACATGTATGTGCCCGGCTCTATGCACACATATAAACGTACACATATACATACACATATATATACATACACAATCACCTGTATATACATACACACATGTATGTGCCCGGCTCTATGCACACATATGGACGTAAATATATATATATATATATATATATATACAGGCACACACAAGTGAATACGTATCTCTCTTCGATTATCTACGTTTATATAATACACCTAAAATTTCCCGTTTATCTCTCTGTCTCCCAACAGACACACACACACATGTATATCGTTGGGCAAATACAAATACATCCACATGTATATATACGTTTTCTCAGAGTGCATAAAGACACGTATATGTGGGGGGGGTCGGGTAAGCAACGTGAAGGGGCGGGTGTTGAATCGCACCGCCTGCAATGACGACGCCGCGCCAGCAGCAATCCTGAAGCATGCGAAGCTTCCCCTTCACGAGGACCCCGGCCCGCAGCCCTGCGGCGATTGCCGCTTCCTTCAAATGCTCGGTGAAGAGCGGTGCCTTGCTCTTTTTCCTTGCAGAAGACGCAGCAGCAGACGACGCGCGCCCGCCCTCTTCGGTCTCCCCCTGCTCCGTCTCTTCCACCTGTTTGAAAAAGTGCAGCAGCACACGCAGAGACAGAAGTCACCGACTTTCGATAGCGCCGGCCAGCGACGAGAAGGAAGGAAAGGAAGACGAAAACAAAACTGCTGCTCGAGAGACCGTCCACAACTCACCACACGCACAGCAACACACATACACACACATATATATGCACGGAGAGACGCGTACTACACAGAGACACATCGGGTAGCAGCAGACAGGCGTTCCTCTACACACCAAACCTCCGCATGTATTCATATGTATACATTGCTACACATGCACTATCGACCACACACACACACACCTACGTCCCTATAAATACACCTACATACGTACATGTATATACGTATACACACACACCACGCGGTTCGCATAGAAGCAAGTATAGCCAGCGTCACGACCCGGTTTCGGCGCGCAGGTGGTCAGCCAAAGACAAGCTCGTCGAAAAGGCGGGAACACTCTCCAAATTCTGCTGCTATGTGTTCACACATTTCCTTCCCTCCGTTTCTCCCCCTATTCCACACTCTTCGCTTCTCGCTGTTACTCTATACATATATACAGAGACACACACACACACACACGGAGATGTCAGTAGTGGCACACACACTCCCATGTTGGTGCCCCCACGAATGTGCGCGTATGTCTCCTGACATCCGTTTATACACTTCTTTCGCTCTCTATTTCTTATCTTCCTCTACCTTTCCTCTCCATACGTACACCTACACACGTATGTAGAGAAACCGAGACAGAGGGACAGATACACGTAAGTGGTGTCCCCCCTACATGGATATATGTGTGTGTACGCCTGCTGACATCTGTGCATACACTTCTGTGCATACACTTCTGTGCATACACTTCTGTGCATACACTTCTGTGAATACCCTTCTGTGAATACCCTTCTGTGAATACCCTTCTGTGAATACACTGCTGTGCATACACTTCTCTTTTTCTTTATTTCTGTGGATCTCCCTTTTTGTCTCTCGTGTTCTCCCTCACCTTCTCTGCGCATGCGCATATACACACACAGAGGGAGATACACACAAGTAGTGAGTGGTGCACCCCCGTGTGGGCCCCCGTGCGTGGGTGTTTATGCCTTCCGCTCACGCGTGTGTCGGCTTCTAAGAAATTGATGTGAAAGCAAAAGAAAGGGAAGAAAAAAGAGACGAAGAAGAGGGAGGGGAACTCCACAGAACGGTCTTCTACAAATTCGAGAGTTTTCGAAACGTGAGAAACGACATAAAAGTGAAAAGAGAGGAGAAGAGGGAGACGTGGACCGATTCACACACAAGTCCGAAGACGAGAACATGGGAAACGCGGAGAAGCATCTTCCCTAGTAAAGGCGTATCTACTTCTTGTATACGCGTGCCGCGCTCGTCTTCCGGCAAGTAAAGATACTCTTCCATCTGCTGTCCACTTGTACGTATACACACATGCATATACATATACATATATGCATAGATACACGGTATGTGTATGCGTGAATAATATATACATACAAATATATACATATATGAGAGAGGGAATAAATATGTTTTCGTATACACATATATATACATACGAGAGACGGAGGGAACATACACGTTACTGGACATACGTGTAGGGATATACATATATATATATAGATACATGAGAGAGTCAAAGAATATATTTTATGATGCACATACGTGTATGGATATATATATATATATATATATATGAGAGTGAGAATTTATGTATGTATGTGTGTGTCCACATATATGCGTATAGGTGTATGTATGTAGCAGGTTGGAGTATACGTATGTATGTGAGTGGACAAGTATATGCATGTAGATGTATCTGTGCTTGCGTCTATTAATTTTTATATATCTGGGATTGAACGAGGCACAAGCAATTCGAGCGCTCCACTTTTCCACTGTCTATCACTTTCTATACAGATATTCATACGTCAAAGACTGTCTGCCTCAAACCGCATCTGTTTACAGACATCGTCTCCGTCTCTTCCTCTATCCCTCCCTCTCTACATATATATATATATTAGACACGTACATATGTTATATCTGTGCCGCAGTGTTTCCAAGTGTATGGACACTTGTCTGCGTATGTGCACATACACGTAGATATACGAAGACCCCTCTGCCGACTCCATTCACATGCATGGCCGGCGATACATTTCTTTGTACGTTGACATCCTCGTCGAGACATAGCTCCTTACATGCGCATGCACATATTCCTCTCTATATATTAATACATACGCATAGATATGTATGTACACGTATACGTGTGTACATCTGTGCGGGACCTGACTAGGAACACGCAGATCCAGAGGCACTCACGTGAAAAGCAGATACAGCAGCTTCGCACAGATATCTCTCTACAATTCTACACACGCATGCGGGGGCCGAGCGGCCCTTCAAAAGGGAAGTGAAAACCTCCCTGAACGAATCTCCGCATACGCGTATACCCGCAGACAGCCACACAGAGAGACGCACATGCAGACATATAATGTGCTTAGCAGGGCCACACGCCTGCAGTTGCTGCCGGCTCCCGGGGAAGAGACAGCAAAGGACAACAGCAGTGAAAGTGCTTCGTCTTCTTACAGAGAACGCCAGTTTCTCTCCTGCGTGTGGATAGATGGCGCGCATCTCTTCTGCGTACTCTTTGACGGTGAGCGCGCTAAGACCGAGCTGCTGCGCCTGTTCCTACGCACAAACGAGACACATCCGCGGTTCGACAAACGCTGGATCTGCATGCGTGGACTACTAGGAAACGCCGTCCATTCACCCGCACATCCACATATACGAAGATAGACACGGACCTAACATATGCATGTACTGGTGTGTATGAGGATAGGGACGCATGCTTCTTTTTTGTATACTTGTATGCAGACAGACTAAACCTGGGAGACACAGACAGAGCCGGACGCACGCACCTCTCTGTCTCACTATATGTACATATATGCGACAAGACAAATACACTTATATCCCTGTATATACACATGACTACACACGTGTACGTACAGAGTGTCACTCATACTTAGGAGGCTATCTCTACATATGTACACGCATATGTAGAAAGCCACCCCGGCCGGCCTTTTCTACGACGTTGCCTCGTCAGTTTTCCCCTTTTCGTCCTCCTCACAACCGAGCGTTTCTATCTCCCCACACTCTGCAGCACAGGCGTGTCGCTCGACACGTCCCGAGGCATACGTGCACCTCGACAACTGCTGCGCTGCAGCGCGCAGTTTTATTAGTCCTGCAACGCCTGCTGCTACCCAGAGCACGGCTCTCCTTTCTCAGCACAAGCACTTGAAACTTCTTTACTTCCCGTTGAGGTGAAGACTCCCCTCTTGTGTTCCGCCACAGCAAAAAGGCGCCACTTCTCTGCGACAGTTGCTTCCGCCGCACCGCCGCAGCAGCCTTCTCCGCACGGACTTCCCGTCGCAGTGCTGCTGCGCTGTTCATGACAGTATCACCACTTTCTCCTCCGTTCCCTTCTCTATACGAATGTGTGTAAACTTGTATATGCATGTGTGTATCGTTTGCACGAGTGAGAAATTTCTATGCAAACCCACCGGCGCACGAGGCGCCGCAGCAGCTGCAGCAGAAATTCCTCCGTTCTAGACGCCATGTGACTGCCTCTCCCATCTGCCGGAGCCTGGCTTCTCTCCCAAAACATTCACGTAATCTACACGTCTATCGACCCATATACATATCCACATATATACGCATAGGACGGGGGTGACGTCTATGCATGTATAATCTATCTCTGTGTACCCACACGCATATTTGTGCATATACATATATGTGGGCTGGTGTCTACGCGTATATAATCTACCTATGTATACCTACGCGCACATATATACATATATGCGGGCTCGTGTCTGTGCGTGTATAATCCACCTACGTAGCCCTCACGCTTACACATATATGTACATTGCTTGATCGAGAAAGTAAGGGGAGACAAGACACGCATACCAAAGAGAGAAAAGCCGGGAAAGGGAGACGACCTGTGTGTAGATGAACCTGCACGCCTCACCAGCATGGCTTCCCGTTAAGCAGCAGCAATCGCCTATCTACGCCTACGCAGCGATAGAAGCAACGTGCCTCCCCACCAGCCTTCGGTGCGCACCCGCCGGTGCACACACACAAACGAATACATACGAACATAATCTGTCTCCTGCGTGTGTCTCCCTGTCTCCGTGTCTCTCTGTGTGTGTAGTGTACGCCCGTGTGTTTTTCTCATTTCGTCGTCTATTCGTCGCATTCTACCGAGTTCTCTTCATCGCGCCATCGCATGCCGCGCACCGTCCCGCTCCCCCTCGCACTTCTTCTTCGATTTCCTAATTGCTGCCCCTTCCCTGGACGACGTTTCTCTGTTGGCTCGCTCCTCCCCATCGCCCACCGCAGTTGTCCGAGACTTTTTCGCCCGCCTGTTTCTGCTGCTGTTGCTGCAGTGCCGAACTTCGTTCCTCCGCCTGCCTATTCGTGCAGCTGTTTCTTTCTCTCACAGACCTATGCCCCGCCGTAGGGCTGCAGGTCACCGCCCGCCGGGGCTGCTGAAGCTGCTGTACAAACGGATGCATGCGCTTCTTTGTCTACACACACGTGCAGGACATACCTAGACACAACGTCTTTCGTGTGTACAGACATATACATATGTATACGCATACACACACAGACACAGACACAGACACAGACACAGACACAGACACAGACACACACACACACACACACACACTCACACATACACACACAAATGCAGATACGTACACGCGTACACACACGCACGCGTACAGACACACATACATACATGCATGCTTAGACAGGTAGATACAAACGCACATACATAGATATGCACATACATCCATACACACATCCATAACATACGCACATACATACACACACACACACACACACACGCACGTACACACACACACACATACACACACACACACACACACATACACATACATACATATAGATACGCAGGCACATACATAGATACATACAAAGACACATACGTACATGCATAGATCCATAACATACGTACGTACATACATACATACATACA
>KL647290.1:4275875-4380919 GCA_000727475.1 Sarcocystis neurona | reverse complement strand
AAGACACATACGTACATGCATAGATCCATAACATACGTACGTACATACATACATACATACACACACACATACATACACGCACACATACACACACACACATACACACACACACACACACATACATATACACACGTATAGATACACAGACACATACATAGATACATACAGGGACACATACATACATCCATAGATCCACACATAGATACATAACATACGGAACATACATGCATGCAAACACACATCGTTTTCGCCTTTACATGCACGTGTATCGACATACTTTGATATGTAGGTCGGTTGTTAATAGTGTGACAGTTGTGGGGCGTGCGGTGGGGAGCCCAGCAGCAGCAGCAGCTCTGAGGTGCTGCTGCAGCCACTTTGTCGCTGCGAAGACAGCTCTCAGATCTTTTTCTTCGAACGTTTCATCTGCAACAAACACAAGAAGAAGTGTCGTCCCGCAGGCCTCGACTGGGGCGCAGAGAAAGTCAGGCAGCTCAAAAAGAGAAGAGAACTCTACTTTCAAGCGAACTCCGAAAAGGAACTCACCCGTGCCTCTCCGCCCCGCGCCCACCCGCACACAAACAACGCATACAGCCACCAGGCGCACTGGCACATCCCCACCAATACTACTATATATGTGAGTATACGTGTATACACGTGTGTAAGGGCACTGATTTACGACACTTGTGCCTAAACGGACAACTAATACATATATATATGTATATGTTTGAGTGCAGTATATTAGAAATGCACGCACACACGGGACATCTTTGCATGGTATGCACGTCCACAGAAAGTTATGAAGACTGCGGATATATTTGCTACAAATACACAGATGAATAAAACGTGCATAAAGACGAGCTCGACGTAATTCTCTGTCTCTCTGTGTGTGTCGGTGTACATAGTCATATATATATATATATATATATGTAAAGGTATCCACAGAGGCGTATTTGATGCCACACACATACACAGAGATATATACGCGAGATTCCCCAAGACAAAAGCTTGTACAACTCTGTGCTGATGTCCATATTATATATATGACGTCTATACGTATGCGGAAGGAGCGACGTGTAGTTCTGTACAGACAAGTGAAACGTCTTTGCGGACAACCATCTCTCCAGGTGGGGTTGACGCCGTCGATAGTACGACACACACACACACATGTATACGTACACACGGCCGTAGATATGCGTCCACAAAAAAGAGAAAGACAGCAGAAGCGTGTGCCCACCGATCTTCACAGATATATACGCGTAGATATGTGCAGAGATGAAAGGACAGAGGGGCACAGGGGCAGAGGGAGAAACAGCCTTACTCAGTAGACACATCCAGAGAGAAAAGAGAGGCACAGCCATCACATAATCAGGTATAGACACAGAGAGATACATATATATATATCAGTACATGTATATATAAAAGAGAGGCAATAATATATATATACATATACATATGTATATATGACCTACACAAAGACACATAGGTCCCCAAATGGCTGCAGAAGTTGTTCAGATTCTACGTTGACGAATAGAGCGACGCGCATATACAAACGTATGTAGAGAGAGCCACAGAGAAGGAGAGAAATGCCGCAACGAGAACAAGCTTGGCACACAGGTGCACAAATCAACATATATATATCGATGTACAGAAAATACATATACATATACGTGTGTAGGTAGCCAGACACTATTTAGCCTTTAATACCATGTAGAGACAGTCATACACGTAGAGGCGAACAGGGCATATACGAATTCACAGACGCCTATTCATACATATGGAGGTGAGGAGATATATAGACGCGTATAGAGACGTCCCCCAAAGAGAGATGCTCCCCGCCTTTGAGAAGCAGAATCCACATCATAGAAGGAACATACATGAATGAGTATATGTGCACACACAGATATATATATATATATATGCATGTATACGAATACATAGGAAGAAACGTCGACAGATGTGCTACGAAATCCTGGACTCGCGGTAGCAGGACACACGAACGGATAGACGCACATACAGTCGTCTCCACACATATATATGTATACATGTGCCTTGATATAAATACATGTGTATAAATGCATACATGTGTACACATATGTATAGAGAAAGGAAAGAATAACATTGACGGCGAGGAACGTGGTGGTCGTTACAGATGCGTAGATTTGCTTTTGCTTAAATAGACAGATGTGAAGCAGCCACGAGGCCGGACGCAGACGCGACCGACGTTGTAGTGGGGCGTGTCTGGACACGTCTGAAGGGGAGACTTCCTGGGGTCCTCCTCCTACCTGGACGGCGTTCTACGTACGTTGCTCTTGCGAATTCGTTATTGAAGAGGAAGAACCTCTTCTCCGTCGGCGGCTCCTCTGCTCCCTGCAGCAGAGATAAACACCGCAGCAGACACGCAGGGGGCAAAGTTGGAGGAGCGGACTCGCAGGTGGTTTGGTCGAGGAAGCCACAGACGAGGACAGGAAGCGCACAAGTCGTAACTGCAGAGAACGACAGACGAAGATGGAGGGAAACGGACGATAAAAAGAAGAGGAGAGACGAATACGCAGAAGAGGAAGAGACGGGGGAGCGGCAGCAGCAGAAGAAAGCCGGAAAGACGCACATCAAGAAGGAGAAAAAATGGCGCGGGAGACGAGGGAGAAGACGCGAAAGGGAGCAGCAAAAGAGGGAAAGTAGAGGGGAAGCACAGAGTAGAGGGAAATGGACGAGGAGAGGGAACATATATATATACGTACGTGTGTGTGTATATACGTGTGTATACGTACGCATATATAGGGGACGGGACATGTACAGAGGTGAGGTGCATATCGTCCTGCAGTACTCAGATATGTACAAGCACCATCCGGCCCGAATTGCCTTCCAAATAGCGTGGAGAAGAGTGTCCTATCAGCCAAAAGGAAAAGACAGAAGATGCACACGTTTCTCTTCTACCACCTCGGCTACTGCGAGCGCTACTCCTGCCCCGGTTTCACCTGTGTCTCCTGCTCCTGTTGTCGCCGCTGCTCCTGCTGCCCCTGCAGCTGCTGCTGCTGCTCGTGCGGTGACTACTCCTGCTGCTCCTGCTCCTGCTCCTGCTGCTGTCGCTACTCCTCCTTAGGCTGCTGCTGCTGCGGTCACTGCTGCTGCTGCGATCGCTGCTCCTACTGCTGCTGCTGCGGTCGCGGCACTCCTGCTCCTGTTGTTGCTGCGGTCGCTGCTAGTGCGGCTGTCGCCTCTCCCGCTGCTGTCTTTTTTCCTGCCCTGCTTGTGCTGCTGCAGCGCGAATTTCGGCTGCTGGTGTTTGACCTGTTGCTGCTGTTGCTGCTGCTTCAGATTCTGCTGTAGCTTCAATGTGTGCTGCTGCAGGTGCTCGAGCTTCTGCTGTCATACCTCTTGTTGCTGCTGCTGAACGGGCGGAGCGGATCCACTGCAGAGGGCCCGCACCGTCGCGTAGGTTTGTAGATTCTTCGATCTTAGCTGAAAAACAGCAGAAGTCGCAGCAGAAAAGCCTGACAGCTTCATATACTCTGCTTCTGCGGCAAAACTGTCCAGAAACGTATACGTAAATAGCTATACACAGATGAACATGTACAAATTACCTACATAAGTCTGTATACCTCTTTATATATATATCTCAATAAATGCATACATGTGTATATGAATACATAGATACAGACATAAAACCCAGATATGCGTATATATGTGTATATATATATACACATATACATACATATATACAGATATATACACATATATATACACATATATGTACATACACATGTATACACATATATTTACATACATACATATATATGTAAATATATGTAGTTGTAGATAGATGTGGGGAAGCCTCGTCGAGAAAGCACGTACATTTGATAGTGCAGGAGGCATGCAACACAGAGAAACTACAGGCCTTAACAGCCGTCCACGCACACATATAACCTCAGTTATATATATATATATATATGTCTGATGGTATGACTGCAGCGGAACAGATGTATACAATGTATATACACACACACATACATTATATACAGTGTGAGGTGCACAATCTCTCTTTATATATGTCCGATTGTATGACTGTAGAAGTGCATATATATATATATATATATACATACACATATTATATACAGTATAAGGCTTACAATCTCTCTTTATATATGCATGTATATATATATATGTCTGATTGTATGACCGCAACGGTAGAGATATATATATATACATACGCCTATTATACACAGCATTAAACGTACAAGCTGTCTTTATATATATACATATATATATATCTATACGTACGTCTGACTGTACAACTGCAGCGGCATATATATATACATATACGTGTAGAGATATACATACACATATTATATACAGCATTAAACGTACAAGCTCTCTTTATATATATACATATATATATATATATCTATACGTACGTCTGACTGTATAACTGCAGCGGCACATATATATATATATATATATGTATAGATACACATATACATATTATATACAGTATTACGCATACAAGCTCTCTGTATAAATACATACATACATATATATCTGATTGTATGACTGCAGCGGTACACAGATATATATACATATATACATAGACATGTTACGAAAAGTATTAGACGTACAATTCCTGTCTGTATATACGTATAGTCATACATGTACATATATATATGTGTCCGGCTGTATGACTGCAGCGGTAGACACATGTACGTACGTACGCACACACATTATATAGAGTATTACGTGTACAATCTCTCTATACATATACGTCTACATACATATATATATACATATGTATATGTGTCGGGTTGTGTGCTTGCAGCGGTAGACACGTGTACATACATACATCATATAGAGTACTAGACGTCCACTCTGTCTTTCTCTATATACATTTAATATGCAGATATATGTGTATACCTGTAGCTGTCGATAGGCGCAGACCGCACACACAGCGGTAAGACAGGAACACCGGCACCTCTAGACAGTCACGCCCGCACATACGTGTATTCATCTACACACACATATATATATATATATATATATAAATATACATATGTACGTAGATAAATTTGCGTCTGTAGAGAAGCATGTGTGGCACCTGGGATGGGGCCGCACCGCGTGGTGTGGCAGCGGCGCAAAGGCGGAGCCTGCTGTCTTGCAGAGGCCCCTCTGTTCGGGTGTAGACCCACGTCTGTCAAATTTTCCCCCCCTATTATCTTCACAGACGTCACTCTCCTCTTCCACACATATGCACGTAGACTCGCACACACGTATATACATATATGTATATATATAAAAGATATGCTGACGAGGAGGTGGTCCATACTGCGTAGAGGCACACAGGTGGGGGCGTGCAGGTCCTGACGGACGTACGACGCTGTAGATCGGTGTGTCACCAGCCACCCCTTCGATAGAGAGAGACGGGGAGAAGAAGGAGCAGCAAAGAAGATGCCGGCAAAGAGACAAAAGAGAGGAGATCACCTCTCCCTATTCTCTCCGCAATATAAACAAACAGCAGAGACCCACGCGTACATGTGCATCTCTCGTTTATTCGCATGAGTTGTCGAAAAGTGCTCTCCACTCCACCGTCTTCGATGGAGCAGACGAGCGAGCACGCGTCGGCCGGTCGCCTGCGTCTTTCTGTGAAGGAAGGAAAGCGACCTGCGACACGTTGTGTCCTATTTATCTGCAGTCCACCCCGAGGCGACGCCCACGCATATATGTGTGGTATGTGTGTGTCTTGGCAGTGCAGAAAGACATATGTACACACACATATGCGCAGAGATACCCCAGGGAAGCGACTCTGCTCAGAGACGGGTCGACAGCACGAGAAGGAAGGAGGACGCGCAAGTGCGCAGCATGTCGGCAGCAGCTCCACCCAGCGCGCCAGTCCCCGTCCAAGCGGTCTCTTCTCTGCAGTGGCAGTGAGCAGCAGGAATATCACCGGGAGACAGACAACAGATAAACGGGCATGCGCCAGTTCACAGACTTCTTTTTCTTGCACGGCTGCATACACAAATACACACAGGTGTGTATACGGGTGTTTCGCATTGGTGCCAGCAAAGCGACATTTACTTGGTTGAGAACTGAAGAAAGAATAAAGCAGCTGGTAATGAACGGCTCGTCTTCGAAGAACGACACGTGCTGCAGCAGGGCCGTTGCGTCCGGCAATAAAATGCGAGCCTGCGGCAGCAGCTTCTGCCCCTGGGTCTCCCCACCTGCAGCAGCAGAGCACCACCAGTAGCAGCAGCAAGTGACCGACGCGCGCAGGTAGCGGCGTCGGACGGCGCGACGACAAGCAGCCGCAGTGCGCAGACTCCCCAGCGTTCGGAAGAAGAGGCAGCCTCCGCACCACGGCCACCCAGACGCACATTTCCCGCCCGGCAACAGACACACAGCAGCAGCAGCAGAGACGCAACAGCAGCAGCAGCAGGAAAAAAGGCAGCGTCTTCTCCTCTTCGAGCCGCACTACTGCTGCAGCAGCAGTCGGCCACATAGAAGCACTCCCCCTCCCGCCTTCCTCCCCGCACAGTCTGAAAAGCGCGTCCCCACACATATGATCTCACATACACACATATACAACTGCGGCACTATATGCGTAGGGGGTGTGGTACACATGCACCTACACACACACACACGTAGGGAGAGACTGACAGCAGATGGGAGATTCACGAAACGCTGATTTTTCGACAGCCAGCGCATGTGTCTGCGGATGTGGAGGTGGGGCGTCTACCAGCCGTGAGCGCAGACACCCCTGCAGGCGCTGCAATGCGCGCGCCGGTATCGCTGCACCCTTCGCTCCCAAGCAGCCCCCCCTGCGCGGCCTCACCCGCCTCCCACGCCCGTCTCTCTCTCTTTCTACACACACACAAATACGTATCAACGCAGCTCTCGAAATATCATTATCTACATTCATCCGTGTTCACATTTATATGTCTATATATATATGTATAAATTCATACATACATATGGACGCATATACATATATCTATAGGGTTGTTGCATGCAGCACATACAGGTCCACCCTACTACGAGAGAGATATCTGGCGACCTCTCTCCAAACACGTAGAGAACTTCAACATATGTATAAATACATATATACGTACATCCCTACGTACATATGTAATATATATATATTATATATATATATACGTATATTCGTAGTAGTTGCAGGTAGCACATACAGATGCACCAATACACACAGGGAGACGTCTGGCGGCTTTTCTTGAGAGACGTCAAAAACTACGACGCCTGCCCGGGGCACCTGGTGCTTAGCGTGGCGCCTGTTTAGGGAAACAACGCCGTCGCCTGCAGCAGAAGGGACGGGCCATACATACACCTCACGCTTCCTGCTGCTGCTGTGCTTCCCGTCACGAGGCACAAGAAGAGCAATTGAAGAAGCATTTCTCTCCCCAGTACTGCTGAAGCAAAGCTGCAGCGTCATTGCTGCTGTGGGGAGTTGGCTCACTCCTGCTGCCTGGCTTACTGCTGCCACCCGGCTTACTGTCGCGTGGACTTGCTGTTGAGTGGGCTTGCTGCTGCAGACGCGTGCTGCTGTCTGCGCTTACTGCTGCTATTCTGCGACGCCTTGCTGATGCGCTACGCGGAAGGGTTGCCGCTGCTGCTGCTGTCCTTTCAAGTCGTCGGACGCCATGGCTCCTGCGAGGGGCGCTACTGCTGCTACTGCGGAAGGAGCAGCTCTTGTGTAGCCTTTCGGAGCCGCTGTTGCAGCTCCCCTGCTGCATCTCCCCATCACGTATTGCTGCTCCAGCTGTGTTGCTGCCTGTTTGTCTGAGAGATTCTGCTGCGGGTGCGCTGCAGGTGTGAGGTCCGCCGCTGCCACACAAACGACCTCTGCGCTGCTGTGGCAAACTTCTGCTTCTCCTGCCGCTGCACACCCCATGCTGCTGCTGCTCCTGCTGCTGCCGCTCCTGGTGCTGCTGCTGCGTTGGGTCCACCGCCCCTGCGGCTGCTGTTGGTGCTGCAGCTGCTGCCACCGTGCAGATGCAGCGGCCGACAGGTGCTGCAGACCTGCTCACCCGTAGCGTCTTCCGAGGCCAGGAAATCGACCCTCTTCGATGGGCTCCAGCCACCAGCGGCACGTGCAGCAGTAGCAGCAGGAGCTGCAGCAGGAGTCGACGAACAACAGAGAGGGCAGCCCGCAACCCCACACGAAATGTCTTCTCGCAGGTACACCTCGCGAACGATTTTTCGAAGTTTTCCCCGCTTCGTCATCTTCCAGCAAATCGCCAGTCGTCTCGTCTCCCGCTCCGTCTCCTCCGTCTCTGTCTCCTCCTCCTCCTCTTCCTCCGCTGCAACAGCAGCGGCCGTCCTCGTGCCGCAGCTGCTGTCGCTGAGCGCCATCGGCCGCAACAGCAAGAATCAACAAAAGTTTCTCAACAGCTGCAGCAGCAGCAGCAGCGAAAGCGTCTCACTCCTCTCTCCTTCCTGCAGACAAGGGCTCCTTGAAGAAAACGCCGGACTTCTGTTGGACCCTCGTCGCCGCGCTGCACATGCGTCTGCTGCTTCACTTGAAGACTGGCAACGCCCTGCTGCTGCTCTGCAGCGCTCCTGCTCTGCAGCGCTTCTGCTCTTCTTCTTGTCGCTGCTGCTGCTGCTCTGCCTCTGCGCCTGTCGCCGAAGCTGTGCACTGCTGTCCGCCCGCCACCTGCTGCTCTTCCACCCGCTGTCTTCTTCCTGCCGCTGCTCCTGCTGCGGGTGCTGTTGCAGGCCCGCCGCCGTTGCTGTTGCTTCTGTACTGCTGCTCCACCCGTTGCGGTGTTCCTGTGTTGCTGCTGCCGGCTTCTTCCTGCGTTGCTGCGCTGCGGCTGCCGTGTTGCTGCTGTTCTCCCTGTCGCTGCTGGTGGTGCTGTAGCGGCCGCTGTGTGCCTGATGTTGCCCTTCCTCTTCTTCCTCTTCTTGCTGCTGCTGCTGCTTCTTCCGCTTGTCCCTCTTCTACCACCCAGCCCACCGCAGCCCTCTACTGCAGCGTCACCCAAGAAATCTGGCGCGAAGGTGGACAGCAAAGAGACGCATGCAATCACAGACAAGTTCGCCACAAATTCTCCGCATGCAAACGTCTACATACAAGCACATATATATACATATATTTGCAGCGAGAGAGATCCAAGCATACGTACGGAAATGTAGGTGGGAAGGAAAAGGAAATGGAGCAGCTACGCTGGAGACGTGTGTTTAGCAGCGTAGTACGTCGCTTTGCATATTTGTATATATATATATATATACATATACATATATATATATATATGAGAGACAGAGATAGAGCTATACATATATATATATATGTATATGTGAGCAATCACCTACATAGAGAAGCACCCACATATATATATATATATATACAGAGAGAGACATAGAAAATCAGAGCCATACATAAAAGATACATACGTATATATATATATATATATGCGATCGCCTGCACACAGAAGTACCCACATATATATATATAGAGAGAGAGAGAGAAAAAGACATACAGAAACACACAAGTATACATACACATATATATGTATATCTATGTAGGCAACCATCTACACATAGAAGCACGCAGATATATATAGGCAAGTATTTATAGGTGGCTAGGTGTGAGCGAGCCGAGACGTCCACGTAAATGGGAGAGGAAACGCAGACACAGAGAGAGATACAGATCGACAGCTACGGAGAGGACCACCATACACAAAAAGAGAGACACAAGGCGAGCAGCAGCTATGCAGAGACGAAGCAAGTACAGGCAAACAAAGACCGATTGAAACAGATAAAGACTAGTGGGGAGGGACGGGGACAGCAGCATCGACACAGAAAGACAGAGAAACTGACACAGGGAAAGCAGCAGATTCTCCAGATCTGCGTACCACAGGTAAAACGACCGTATAGTCGCAGCGCAGTGACTACGGACATATAGATACAGATAGATAGGTAGACAGATATGGACAGATGGACACACGGACACAGATAAAGATATAGATAGATAAACAAATATAGATAGGCAGAGAGACACACATAGATAGACATAAATAGAGAGATGCACAGGGATAGATAGACACAGGTAGATAGAGGGGTGGATGTGGGAACACGCAGCGCGGTGACTACGTCCATAAGCATGTGTATACATATATATAGGTTGCTAGACAGGCAGATAGATAGACAGGTACACATGTGTGTATCTATATATACATGGGAAAGACTTCTGCGTACGTCCACGGGCGGGGGCGAGGGCCTCGAAAACAGCAAATGCTTTACGCAGAGCGGGAAGGCTAATATATACACAGATCACCTAGGGAGAGAGGAAGAGAGAGAAACGCCAGTAGTAGGAGAAGTACTTGTAGAATACCATCGCAGATAGAAAAGAATACCGCCCAGTGTGGCACTGCTAAAATACTGAGAGAAACGACGGTAGAGAAGACGGCCCCCGTCTAGGTAGTCCGACATGCATATATATGTATATACGTACAGATCTATGTCTATACGTATATAATAAACGCAGACATACAAGTGCACCGATGCATATATGTAAATGCGTGACTCACGTCTACAAATGTTCCTACATACATATATATATGTGGATATGTATGTAAATATTTATCCGTGTGTGTACGCAGCTGCGAGGATGGTAGTCAACAGGGACTTAATGTCAGGCGTGTGTGTCTGTGTATGTTGCGCATCCGCAGAAATTGCACGTCTACTGGAGGATTATATTTTTTGTTAAGAAGGAAAGAAATGCGGACACTTTTCGCCACCCATGGACTGCGGGGCAGCGCGTGCTCGCAACAAGTCAGGCGGCTGTGCAGACGCTGGACGGTGGCGACGGTTTGCGGAATGCGGTGTACGTACACCGTCCTGTGACGCACTCTGCGGTGGGCGGGTCCCACACGCGACTCAGACGTACCCAGGGAATGTGTAATGTATACATACGATGCGGGGGGTGCAACACGTGAAGCAGAGAAAGGACAACATGCAGATTTACCGGGTAGAGTGGATAAGCCCAACAAGAAGGGGTATAGAGTGAGACACAATGCAGACAGAGGTGACTGCAGGAGGTCGCGGAAATATACTGCTGTGTTATTATATTGCTGGTTGCCAGTCAGGGGGTCGAGTGCGCGTGCTCTACGACCGCTTCACGACTAACAGAGAAGGAGAGAGGGACACGGGAAGAGAGACAAACGCAGACACACCTCGGCACACGTAGGCACAGACTTCGAAGAAGAGATACCGCAGAGATTCATAGCCGTACAAACACACACACACACACACATACACATATCCATATCTGCAGCTACACGGTGAGCGTACGGAGAGATGTATACATATAATACACTTGCAGAGAGGGCATCTTGACGCTGGGCAGACAGGTATAGAGTCGATCATGACCCTTCTGCAAAACAGATACAGGCGTGGGGACAACTAGATGGGCACGCCGACGCAAACCGCTGCGCACTGTTCTATAAAAAACTCCCCAGATGGAGAGAGGGAGGGAGACACACACGAGGACCACGACCACGCGAGAAGACTACGCGTCTGGCTGGCAAGCAAAGAAAAGTCCACCGTGGCCGAGATATGCGGGAGCAGACACCCCGGGACGATTGCAAAAATGAAGTGAACCGCAGAGGAGAAGTAGTACACGCAGAGGAGAGGGACGTGTCGAATAGTCGTAGTACGTGGCCGTCGCCCCATTCGATTCGTCGCTCCAGCGTGCGTGGAGCGAGGAGCCACCAGGAGGGCAGTTACCTGCAGAAAATGCTCAAACTTTCCAGAAGTGGTAGCTGTTGAGTCTTTTAAACGAAAAGTTTCCCGATATACCGGAGAAATCCGCTGCTTTTCTTCTTTTCGACCCACCAGCCTGCCTATCTGGTGCGCGGGCACACCCCACCGCATGCGGGGAGAAAAATGGGACGGCCACATGCAGATTTTGAACCGTCGATGCTGCGAAGGGAAAATGGCTCCCTCGATATTGACTTCTCCCCTCGAGTTCCATACTTTTTAGCAGCTAATGTCATGTTGCGAGCTCTCTCTTCCTTCTCTCTTGTGGAAAATTCTCCCTGAGTCCTGAGCTATTCTCTCTGTCTCTCTCGCGGCGTTGGCGGGGTTCTGTTACGACCGCGCCGGGTTCTGTTGTTCTTGCCCGTCGCATGGACTTTTTTTCTGTCTCTCAAGAGCCGCCTTTCTGATGCAACTCGTTCTGGCACTTTGAGACTGCAATTTCCACAGTCCTCTGTGCCGCCGGAAGGCCTTTTTCCCGCGACGAGGAGGAAGGAAGCCAAGGTCCAGCGGCAAAGCAACTACTACTGCTAAGCGGCATGCGGTAAGGCACTGCGGAAATACGTCAGAATTTCAACGCCATATACAGACACCGACGCACGCAGATATCTCTGATGAGGTAGACGTCACTTCCTTTTCCCTCGCCGCGGAAATTGCTGCCCTTTCCCCGTCCATCCATGCTCAAACTTCCGTCTCGGCTGCTGCACAGGAAGCCTGGCACCGTTTGGCCAGTCCACCTTTCACTCGTGTCTTTTCTTTCTTGTTCTATCTTCACACGTCTCAAGCCAGCAGCGGGCGTGCATCGTTTGCGAATACGGACGAAGTGGCCCAGCAAAGAGAAAGAGAGACTTGTCCTCTCATCTGCATGTGGTGGTACCGTGAATCCCCTCTCGCCTTGATGACATGTACTTTTTTTCAAACAGTTGGTTCTCTGTACTTCCCTTTCTTCCTTTTTGGGCGACTTTCTCTCGCACTGTGTTGCTTCCTGCCCTTCGTTGTACTTGCAGACTATATCTACTTTGCCCTCCTGTGCAGTCTGCGTCTTTCTCCGTCACTCGCCCTTCTTCAAGTATATCTTTCGCTCGCCTTTCATTCCTTGAGATTCTTCACGTCTCACCGCAGTTTTTGTTTACTGCCCGTCCACTCTCCGGAGAGGTGCACCGTTTCGTGTTTGTGCATGTGGCGCCCTTCCCGTCGTAACAGCGACAACAGGCAGTTATACTCGCTACCAGTTCTTCTCTTTATCTCTACTTACTTTCTGCTTTCCTCCACGTTCGTTCTTCTCCTCGCAGGTGAAGGGCCGGGTTGTGCAGAAGCAGCAGAACGATCTGCGTCGCTTTGAATTGACAGGGCTGTGCGCTGCTCTCTGCGGAGGAGAAGCAAGAGGAACAGGACGAGGCAGCAGCTGCAGCGACGTTGTCGCGACGGCAGCAACACACCAGCAGCAGAGAAGCAGCAACAGCGAAGCGGACACCCGCAGCAGCACTTGGAGGAATGTAGAGATGTCATTTGTAGCTGAACGGCAGCAGCAGCAGTAAAGCAGCGGCAGCGGCAGCAGAGAAGCAGCAGCAGCGGCAGAGTAGCGTCAGCAGCGGCAGAGGAGCGTCAGCAGCGGCGAGGCAGCAGTAGCAGCAGGAGCGAAGCAACAGCAGGGAAGGGAACAAGGCAGCAGCAGCACTTGGAGGAAGGCAGTAGCGCCACGAGTCCAAGAGAGCAGCAGGGGGAGTGAGGAGTCGCGGCGGCAGGTAATAGAGTAAGAAGAAAGGAACAGCAGCAGCGGCAAAGTCGGGTACTTCTCGTTGAACAGCGGCAGTGACAATGAGTGCGAGTGGGCGCGAATTCGTGCTGCAATTGACGCAACAGCAGCAGCAGCGGGAGGGGGTGGGGAACATGCGGCAGCACCACGCGCCTGGGCAGCAGCAGCCGTTCTTGCGGCAGCACCCGGCACCTGGGCAGGAGCCGCAGCTGCCGAGCGGGCAGGTGAGGCTGGTGGAGGGGGAGGAGGCACAGGTGAAGAGGGACGAGAGACGGGACATTAGTGAGGAACTGCAGACGAGAGGGCAGCAGCAGCAGCAGGTTTTCAAGCAGCATCGCGTTGACGTCCCGCAGGAGGAGGAGCAGCACCACTATCGTCCTGCATTTGATGAGCAGCAGTGTGCGTCGAACGAACAGCAGCAAGAAGCGGAAAACGAGGGACGCGACGAAGAGGAGCGACCGCAGCAAGGAGAAGCAGACGAGCAGCGAGGCAGCAGCAGCAGCAGGCACCAGCAGCCTGCCGACAAACAAAAGGCGACGAAGGCGACAGAGGCGGAGGAGGACGAGGACGAGCGTCGCCTGCAAGAAGCGGTGAAGATGTATCTTCCGCAGAACTACGACTTTGAAGTAGTGAAGGCAATCCGGCGAGTTACGGCGGTCGGAGCACAGCATGTCGCTCTGCAAATGCCAGAAGGTCTACTACGGTGGGCTCTGCAACTAGCAGCTATTATCAAAACTTTTGCCAGGACGGTCAAAGAAGTGACTGTTCTCTCCGACGTTGCCTACGGCGCTTGCTGCATCGACGACGTGACGCCTGCGGCTCTTGGCTGCGATTTCCTGCTTCACTATGGACACTCATGTCTCGTCCCGCTTTCCCATCATCGGGCACCACATGCCGCTATCATCGGCGGGGCTGTCCGCAGCACTTCCGACGGCCACGCTGGTCCTCCGGCTGCTGCTGCGGCACACGACAACCACCCGCAGCAGTCCTTGCCGCGTAATTCTTCTCCCGCTGCTGGCACTCCTCCTCCATCTGCTGCAGCAAGACGGCACAAACGCGGTGATAGTCCTCCTGCTGCTCCTGACGCCGCGGCCAGGAACGGTCGGTGGGCTCCCGCTGCTGCTGCCCCTTCTGCTGGAGCTGCTACGGAGACTTGTCGTCCGGCTGCCACCTCCGCACGCGCGTGCCGGTGCTCTGCTGCTGCTGCTGCTCCTGTTCCTGCCACTGCACCTGGAGCACCTGCACCTGCTCCTGCTGCGGAAGCGGAGGCGTGCGGGTGCCGCGAGACGCCACAGCAGCAGCAACACAGCAGCAGCGCTGCCAAAGAGGCCAGCAGCTACTGCTGCAGTGCCGAAAAGAGGGGAAGCAGCAGCAGATGTCACAGCAGCAGCAGCGACGGTAACAGGAGCAGCAACGCGGTCAGCGGGGACAGCAGCATCGGCAGCAAGAGCAGTGGGAGCCGCTGCTGCTCCAAAAGCAGCCACAACAGTAGCAAGTTCTCCTGTTGCAGCAGCAGTGAAGGGAAGAGCGAGGCTGCTGCAGTTGCTGCTGCTGCTGCTTCTTCATTTTTTCCTTCTAAAGAAAAAGACCAAGAAGAGAGAGGAAGCGAGACGAAAGCAAAACAGTCTTGCAGTAAACTTCTTGGATGTTTATATGTCTTCGTCGATATCCTCCTCGACCCCCTGCCGCTGTGTGGGGTGCTCAAACAAAATTTTCCCCGCACGAGGAAACTGGCGCTACTTGGGACGATTCAGTACGCCAAATTCTTGTCGGTAGGCACTACAGCGGCAATACTTGCAGTGGCAATAATTGCAGCGACAACAGAACGGCATCAGTGGTGGCAGCAACAACAGCAGCACTAACAGCAGCAGCAGCGGTAACAGCAGTAGCGGCAATAGCAGCAGCAATAGGAACAGCAGCAACAGGAGTAGCAACAGGAGTAGCAACAGGAGTAGCAACAGGAGGAGCGACAGCAGTAAGCGCAGCAGCAGCGACACCAGCAACAGCAGTAACAGCAACAGCAGTAACAGGAGGAATACACACAGCAACAGAAGCCGAGCGTTCTCCTCAGCAGCAACAGTAACAGGTACTGCAGTAGCAAGAATACTTGCGACAAGCGAAGCACAGGATTTAATGCGTGCGGGTATTGTCGTTCGGAAGTAGATCTGTTCATCCTTGCCGGCGCATCAGCAACAGCCACAACGAAGAGGTGGGCACAGCAACGTGTCGCAGATGAACGAGAGCTGCTGCAGTAGTCGCGAGTGGGACTTAGGTCGCTGGGGAAGCAGCAGCTACAGCAGCGGCGGGAGG
The DNA here is from genome assembly GCA_000727475.1 of Sarcocystis neurona. Taxonomy (NCBI): domain Eukaryota; phylum Apicomplexa; class Conoidasida; order Eucoccidiorida; family Sarcocystidae; genus Sarcocystis; species Sarcocystis neurona. Next base: position 4,365,093 of record KL647290.1, on the reverse strand, counting down.
GGGGGCGGCGGCAGCAGCAGCAATGCTGACAGCACTAGCAGGGGAGGTGCCAGCAACGCGCAGCAGCAGCAGTGAGAGCAGCAGCAGGAGCAGCAGTGAAAGAAGCAGCAGCAGCCGCAGCAGCCGGAGTAGAAGGCTGCAGCAACAACAGCAAAAAAGGAGGGAGCAGCAGTAGCAATGACAGAGGAATGTTGAGAGCAGCAGCAACAGCGCGGAAGTGGGCAGAAGAGAAGGCAGCGGCAGGAGCATTCTTCCGGTTGTCAGAAAAAGAAAGAGAAGTGGCAAGAGCAGCTGCGGAGCAGGAGGAGAAGAAGCAGAGCGACACAGCCGGGGGGAGGGGCTGCAGCAGCACGCGTCACAGAGAACGCAGGACGGGTAAAGAAAGAGCAGGCATCCGTCATTTCGTTGAGGGGAAATAGCCAACACACAAAAGCAGCAGCAGCAGGACACAAGGCGCAGGAAGAACAGGAGCAGCTCGTGTCAACGCCCGAGCGGCAGCAGCGGCACCAGTGAGCAAGGACATGCTGCGCGTCTCTACACAAAGGTGGCGACCGCTGCCGTGGCTGCTTTTTTTCTCCGGGAAGTCACTTCTCATTTGATGAGAACTTCCCGACAAAACACAGCGCCTCCTTGTTGTACTTTTTGTCGTGGACGCAGACGTAGCCTCCACGTGGTAACGCGACGCAGCGAGAAGAACAAAGCAGGCAGCAGCCTGCTTTGAGAGGAAGAAACTGCCTGGCGACACGACCTCAGCAGAAGCCGCACTTTTCTCGGCCTTTTCTTCCATGCTGAGAGACACCACTACCGCGTCGACTGCGCAGTCTCGTTTGCTTCTCGGCAAGGAAGAGGAGAACCCCCCCCGACAGAGAAGAGACGAGGGGGGAAAAAAAGAAAAAAAGAGTGGGGACAAAAAAGATGAGAGAGACACAGGGGGAGAAAAACGAGGGAACAGGAAGACAGGGAGACGGGAAGAGACCGAAAGAGGGAGACGGGAAGGAAAGGCAGAGAAGAGAAAAGTGGAAGAGTAGGAGAGAAAAAGAGAAGAAGAAAAGAAGGACGAAGAAGCGAGACGGGGATATACTCAACTGTCACATATACACGTGTGGAGATAATACGAGTGCCAGCGGGTGCTGTGTTTGACAGAGTTTCTGTCTCCGGTGGCGAAGTGCTGGGTGCAAGGGGTAAATACATATATCTGTCCACACACGGGTCTACATGTGTGGTGGGTCTGTACCACTACAGGTCTTCTTGGCCTTCCAGACGCATCTGTGTGTGTGTGGCCGTGGCAGAGGGTGGAACGCGTCAGTGTTTGATTTTCTGCTGCTGCAGGCCGTGAAGAAGAGACTGCAGCAGGACGGCCACTTCTTGGTGCCGCCGTTCATTCCTCAGCGCGCGCCGCTCACAGCAGGAGAAGTTCTCGGCTGCACGGCGCCGAAACTCGCCTCGACGGCTTCCTCTTCTGCTTCCTTTCGCAGGGAAGACGTGTTCGACGAAGCATCCACAGGTACGGGGATGCAGTGCCGCGCAGCTTGCGTCTTTTATCTGCGTTGGGTGCTACTGCTGCTGTTGCGGCAGATCTCCCAGGGCTGAAGTTGAAGAAAAGCCGCGGGTGTGTGGACTTCTTCTTGCCGGGCTGCTGCTGCTCGCCCTCGGAAGGACGGCCTCGTGCTGCTGCCGGAGAGGCTGCTCTTGCGTCGCACTGGGCTGCTGCTGCTGCTAGGGAGACTGCTGCTGCTGGACCGGGCTGCTGCTGCTGTTGAACAGGCTGCTGCTGTTGCACAGGTTGCTGCTGCTGCTAAACAGACTACTGCAGCTGCTAGAGAGACTTCTGCTGCTACTGGACACATTGCTGCTGCTGCTGCTGGACGGGCTGGTGTTGCCGCTAAACAGCCTGCTGCTGCTAGAGAGATTTCTGCTGCTGCTGGTGGACAGACTGCTGCTGCTGGACACGTTGCTGCAGCTGCTGCTGGACAGATTGCTGCTGCTGCTAGACAGATTGCCGCTGCTGCTGCTAGACAGATTGCCGCTGCTGCGGCTAGACAGGTTGCCGCTGCTGCTGCTAGACAGACTGCTGCTGCTGCACAGACTGCTGCTGCTGTAGGACTGTTACTGCGCGTTTTCTACTGTTCGTGAATCGATCCTTGCCTGCCTCGGCTGCCATTCGACAGGTGCTGTTCTCTGGCATCTGCTCATGGATTTTTGCTGACCTTTGTCGTCGTGTGCTGCCGCCGCTTGCCTCTGGCCACGAGGCTCGCTGCGGCTGCTCCTGTTGCAGCTGCCGCGACTTCGTCACTTTACTGCTGCTGCGTGTTGCTTTCTTGCGACCGCGGCTTCTTCGTTCGCCGGTGTGCTGCTGCAGCAGTGCGCCTAGCGCGTGCCCTGCTCGAACATGCAAGTGACGTATGCGCTGGTGGTCGTAGACGAGTATGCGCCGTTTCTTGCCGATTTACAAATCTGCTGCTGTACCAACGGCGTCGACCCGCGTGAACTGCTGGTGCATGTGTCGTGCTGCTGGTGCTGCTGCTATACGTTGAAGTGCTTCTTTTCTCTTGGTGCGTCACTTCCACCTATTCGTCTCTGCCGTTTCTTCCTTTTTCTGCTGGTCTCTCTACGCTACTCGTGGCTGCTTTTTCTTGCAGTTTGCTGGCTGCTACTTCTAGACAGCTGCGTCAGCTGTTTCCCTCGTTTCTTCGCGGCTGGGTTCCTGCGTCCTCACAGGGATTCGGCAGCAGCTACTGCCCACTCTAATTATCAGTCGGTGTGCGCGTCCCCAGCTTGTTCTCATCTTTCGACTTATCGCTTCCTAGGGCTGCCGTTGCCGTGCGTCTTGTTCTTCGCGGTGTTTCCTTTTAAGCGCCGTGGCTGCGTTCTCCGTAGGGTGTAGTGTCCCTCGGTCCTGCTGCTAGTGCTGCTGTTGCTGTTCCTCGCGCGACGGCTCTGTGTGTAGGCAGCGCTCCTGCAGGTGAGGTGCCTGCGTTGATGCGTGCCGCACCTGCTGCCTGGCTGCTTCTGTCCTTGGTGCTTCTCACTTCCCCTGCTTTCTGCGCAGTAGCTCTTCGGCTGCTGCTGTTGCGCCTGCTTCCTGCTTGTCTCGTGTGTTTCTGCCCTTCCGCTCTCGCTGCTGCAGCTCCTTCTTCCTTTGCAGCGTTTCACCCGCTTCTGCGGGTCGCCTCACCTGCGCTGCGCCAGCGTCATTTCCTGTTGCTTGCTGCTGCAACTGGCTTCTTCGTTGCTCACAGTTGAAGTTGCTGCTCGTGCTGCTTCTGTCACACCGAAAGCTGCTGCTGTCTGCGGCCGGTGTTTCTGGTGCGCTGCAGCGAGTTGCAGCGAGAGAACCGGAGCTTCCTCGTCCTGTCTCAGGTCGGCGGAAGCACGTAGAAACACACCACCGACTACCGGACCGACTGTAGGTGGCGCAGCAGCAGACTCCGTAGGTCGTGCAGCAACGGGAGCAGCAGCAGGGGACGGGACACCAGCGGTAGCAGCACGAGGCGGGAGAGGGTCTGCAGCGGCAGAAGCCGCACGATGCGTAACAGCAGCAACAGCAGCACACAAAGGAGTCAAAGCAGAAGCAGTTGCAGGTGACGGAACAGCAGAGACAGCAGGAAATGGAGACCGCACCGCAGCGGCAAATGTTGTGCACAGTCATCCGGAGCATCTTGGAAGTATCCCCGGCGCGGAAGCGGCAGCTTCGTCTGCAGCTGCAAAGAAAGCAGCAGCAGGAGCAGAAGCAGGAGGAGGCCGTCTGCGACCCGAGAAATTAACACGTGCGAACTCCGGTACCGTGTCGTCCGAAACACAGGATGTAGAGGACGTGGGCAGCAGAGAAGACGCAGCAGCAACTGGTTTGCTGCAGCAGCTGCAGCTGGTCCAGAACAGCAGCAGAAAGGCCACGCAGCAGCAGAAGGCGAGCGACGTCGGCGTCGTGCACGGCAGAGGTACCAACAGCAGTGCGGTTGCAGTATATAACGGCAACGCCGTAGAGGGAAGTCATCCAGCCGCACCAGGAGAGGAAATTGACGAAGTCGTCTTCGTTGCGGATGGCCGCTTTCATCTAGAGGCATGTATGATTCAGAATCCCTCTCTAAAATTCCTTCGCTACGACCCCTTCGTCAAGGTAGGGTGCGCTCGACGAGTGCTCATCCCCCTGCCGCTCGTCCTATTTCTCTGCATCGCTGCTAGCGCTGCTGCCGCCCCTGCTTCTCCTGCTGCTGCAGTTTCTCCTCCTACCGCTGTTTTATATATGTGTGCATTGGTAACACTTTCTGCCACATTTGTACGGGTGTGTGTATATAACTATAGGTATATATACATACATATGTAAGTGTTTGTGCACATGTCCGTACCTCTGTAGTGCCTTCGTCCACGTATTTACGGGTGCACACATGTAACCGCAGGTTAATATATATGTATATATATGTGTACATGTGTAGGAGTGTCTCCGACGTATGTACGGGTGTACATATATGACGCTAAGTACGCATACCTATACGCGTGTGTAATACTTTCTTCCACCACCACTTTGTGCGGGTGTATATATATCATATATATTTAGGATCGTACGTATGTGTCAGTGAGCGTGTTATGCGTCTTCGGTTGGTGTCTCTCTTCTATATGTGTCGCCAAGTTTGTACGGGTTCCTTCCCCGGTAGGTCCCTCTGCGGGCTTCCCCCTTTTCCTTCTACACTTCCTGCGTGGGTGTCGAGTGTGCGTGTCCTCCATCCCGTTCTGTGCTGGACACTTTTGTCGACCGCTTGGGCGTCGCCTTCTCTTCACTTTCTGGCTCTCCCCGCCGCTTCTACACGCGTCTTTTCTGCGCTTCTACTTCGCCGGTCCGTGCGGCGCATGCGTCTCTTCTCTATTCTTTCTGGTCATCCCGGCTTTTCGTGTTTCTCTCTGCACCGGCTAAGACTTTTGTTTCGTCGTGTCTCTCCCCTTCCGTGCGACTCCACCTGTTCCGCCGCGCGTTCGAATTTCTTCACTTCTGCGTTTGTGTCGTCGTGTCTTTCTCTCTGTGTGGTTTCTCCGTTGCTTGTTCCCGTCCGTTGTCTTTGCTTCTCTGGCGTGTCTCTTGAGGCGTGCGGGCCGGTGGGCTGCGGTCGTCGTCCCCTCCGTTCTTGCTGCCCAGAGCGGAAGTTCGTTTCTTTTCTTAGTGCGTGTATGTCGCTGCTGGCTTCTCCCGGTCGTGTCTGTGTCTCCACGTGCTGCCTCTGCTTCTTCGGCTGCTCTTCGACAACAACGTTTTCTGCTCGCTGTGCTTCGCGCGTCTCCCCCGTCTCTCTCTCTGCAGCGTCTCTTCAGGGAATCGTACGACGTCGAACAGCTCCACCGCCACCGCCGAGCAGCCATACAAGCGGCCCGCAGTGCTCGCTGTGCGGCGTTGCTGCTCAGTACTCTAGGAAGGCAAGGCAGCGTGGGCGTGCTAGAGGACCTGCAGCAGCTGCTAGACGCACGCCGGCTCCCATACTGCGTAGTCCTCTTCAGTGAACTGAGCCCTACGAAGCTGAAGCGCCTGGCAAAGTGCGTCGACTGCTTTATTCAGGTACGCGCACTGCTCTTAACTCCCGTAGATGGTAGGTAAAGCGCTAGACGTCTGAAACGTAGAAGACTTCTCAATTCGACATACTAATCACAAACTCCTACATCTCTTTCTATGTGTGTATGTGTATATGTGTGTGTAGATGTATATATTTATATACGTGTGTGCATAGGGTCTGTTGTTAAGGAGGGCATGGCACACTGCGCGACTCGGTTGCTGAAAATCTCAGCGTTGGCATCCCAGGTGCGTCTGCTGCTCCGAAGGTATGGAGCTACGACGCTACTAGCTTCACCGCTACAACTGCATTTGTTTATGTGTGCACACATTCGTTGATAACGAGGATATATACACGTGAGAGGTGCGTACATGAGTGTGTAGGCATAGCTTGTGTGGCTCAGCGTCTACGAGAATGGGCGTACTTCTCCTTCTGGTGCAGCCGCCGAATACGGAAAGACGGAAAGAGAGAGACGAGCCCGAGGGACTAGCCATAGAAATATGTACTCCTAAATTCATCTACTTACATGAATATGTGTGTGTGTGTGTACGTGCACATATGTGCCATTTGTTGGAGGGTGTTTATGTGAAGGGTGCGCCTTGTAGAGGGACGTCGCGTAGCTCCCGCCAGGTCGAGGGGTCGCCTCTTGGTGTTCTTCAGATGTTTGCTGGGACGAAAGCGCGTCACGTTTTCCTGCAGTGACACGTATGTGCTGGAGGAGATAGGCTTTCAAATATGTGTAAGAAATGCTGCGTGGCGAAACAGCCTTGTCAGCTGATTTCTCCTTCTGATGTACAAAATTGCTGAGGCCAGCAAGTGTGTGTTCTCGACTCCATCCCGTCGCGCTACTGAGAGTGCCACTGTTAGAGCGGATGTTGCAGCCGCTGCTGCTGCGCTGCGGGCACTGCTACTGCTGTTGTCGCTACAGATATGCTGCTGAGGAGCTGCTGCTGCGGCTCAACTCCAGCTGCTGCTACAGCTGCTGCCGCTAGTGCTACAACATCTGTTGCTGCCACAGCTGCTGCTGCTACACCGGCTGCTTCTGCTGCCGCCACTGCTGCTGCTGCTGCAAAAGCTGCTCCTGCGCCCGCGAGAACGGTTCTTGCTGCCACAGCTGCTGCTGTTGCACCGGCTGCTGCTGCTGGGACCTGCTGCTGCTGCTGCTACACTGGTGCTGCTACAGGTGCCGCCGCTGCTGCTGCTACAGGTGCTGCCGCTGCTGCTGCTAGAGATGCTGCAACCGCGCTGTTACATCTCTTGCAATTACGAGTCTTACTGTTCGAAGACACAGCTGCGTGCGTTTGTAGGATCTGCTTTATGTCGCGTCAGTATCACTCGTTGTCCGGCGAGGCTGCAGTTCCACCTTTTAGTGCTTGGCTGCTCGAAAAGCATGAAGTGTCCTGCAGAACTCGGGTATTCTTCCCGTTTGTGGAGATACTGGCCTCGTGTCGGTGATTCTTTTGAATTGTAGACGAAATACTAGTGCCGGCGGTGCCTTCGACTTGTGGGGAGGATAAACCAGTATTTTTTTTGTTTCGTGTGGAAGCAGGCGGTTGCTTGTGTATAAGAAATGGCTTCGTCGGTTGCTCGAAAAGCGTTCTGCTGAAAATTGAAAGGACAGAAAATGGGGTTTGTCTGAGAGAAAGGGAAGAAAGACGTGGCGCCAGAGTGAAGCTCAGTACGTGCTGTTTTCATATTTATAAAAGGCTTCACGAGGAGTTCATGCCACACACTCCGTGTCGTCACCCACAAGAAGTTTATGGAGTCACTGCGACTTTTATTGAGGGGAGTACTTGTGAGTTCTGCCGTTCGAGCAGACAGCTTCTTTTTGTTCTTCTATTGCAAACGAAGTTTTGCAGTTGGTGTGTCGGATCCGTTAATCAGAATGTTTCTCCCGTCGTGAACTTTACGCCACATATATATATATATATATACATGTGTATGTATGGGCTTTACATATATCTATATATACATATATATATGCACACACACACGCACACCCGCACATACACACGTATGTATATACGTACCTACAGAGAAATGTCAGCGACTTGGTGTTTCCACCGGTACGTGAAAAGTGGACAACGCTGCTACACAAACCCATCTGAAGAAATAGGTTTTATTCCCAGAAAACGTTTGGTTGCACTTGTTTGCCACTCGTTGTGATTCTCTTGATATGTTCGCATTGGGTCTGTCGTTCTTCGTTTCCGCCAAAAGGCCCTGACGGACAGTTCCGTCTCTGCGCAATCGCTGACGGCAGTGTTTCGAGGGATAGCTGCTTTTCTTCTAACAGCTGAGAAATATTTTCTGCCGATTGTTCGATGAATGAAAAATTGCAGATCGCGTGCCCCCGGCTGTCGATCGACTGGGGGACCGGATACGCGACCGGCGGGCGTCCGCTGCTGACGCCGTATGAGGCGCACGTCGCCTTCGGGCAGCAGCCTTACCTAGATGGTGAGTCCATGTCATACGCGCGCCTCCCCATCATAATTGCTGCTCGCAGATGTTTTTTTCTTCACGCATGTTCTTGACACGAAAAATACGTATCTTTACGTGTATATATATATATATGTGCATATGTTTGGATGTGTACATATGTACATGTGTACAATTATATATGTAGAGAGAGAGAAAGAGAGGGAGACAGAAGGAGTGAAAGCAGGGTAAGTACACAGCTGCACGTGTTGGTAGGTCGCTGGAACGATGTATGATTTTGTGTAGACGTATGGGGCTCTGTTTATGTATATAGGAATATCTCTACAGCTCTCCTCGAAGCGTCATTGTTTTGAAATTGGTCCTCTCCTGTACGCGTCCATAGTGCAGACGGGGAACAGTGGAAGAGGAGGACTTTCGCAGAAGAAAAGGGCGAACGGCACGGCTTTTATATCATTTTGTCCGTCGTGCAAGTATCCTGTAGACAGTCGGTGACTACCTCAGACACGCCAGTGCATACCTGTGTGTACAGGCGTGTGCCTACGGGTGTAGACATATCGGGGTGAACGATTCTGCATACGTCAATGCGTCTGTGTAGCATTTACGGCCCGTGGTGAGATACGCTCTCTCACAGGGGACTTTGCCAAGACCGAAATGTGGGAGAGTATCGTGAAGGAAGGTCTGCGGAGGAGGAAACGAAACTCTGCCTGGTGGGTTTTTCGTTTGTCTGTTTCACTGCGTCGGAAACCGTTTACACCGGATGATCCGCGAATCTTTTTTACGCTGGCTGCTTTTTCATTCTGTCGACAAATACACATACAGATGTTGCATACATACATATGAATGTGTGTTTTTGCGTCGAAGCGCACAGAGCTCACACGCGTACGAGAGAGGGGGGGTACGTGTGCTTGTGCGATGGCTATTCTATCGTGACTATTTAGAAATGCCTGTGACACACAACTAGCTAACTTGTTGTCTAGCGGACATACATAGTTTTACAAGTTTAGTCTTTGTGGTGTCGTGAGTGTCGGCGTATGTCTGCACGCGAAAGTGTTCACCCGCGCTGCATATTGGGATCTTTGTCTGGCTTGTACGAGTACTTTTGTATGCATCTACATGTATGTGTGGGTGCATTCGAAGAATTTTATTTTGTGCATACGTATACCCCAAAGGGAAAGGGCTTTCCGGACAGAGCATTTTTTGCACTTTTTTTTGCTAAGCGCGTGTCATATTGTTCTCAGTCTATCCCATGGACTACTACAGCAAAGACGGCGGCGTCTGGACCAACTATAACACATCCTGTAAGCAAATAGGTAAAGCTACAGGTGTATGTGCTCCAGTAATGCACTTTATTTCCACGTACGTTCCCACAGAGAGGTCGGTGACGTGTCTCGTGTGTGTGTATACATATGTAAGTTGGAACCGGTGAACCCTTGGACGTGGAAGTGAAGCAAATATACGTGATTTTGCAAGGAGCGCACATATGCACGCGTCCAACACCGCAGGGATGTCCCTACCGGGATAGTCTCATGTGTGTGAACTCGTCTTGATATGTCACCGACTTCACGGTTGAGGTCTTCGCTTCTATGTTCCTCCAGAGATCGTCAGATTTACACACTGCACGCCTGCGGAAGTATATATCTGTGCTGACGTTATTGTGTACAGATGTGCGTACATAGCTCGATAGCTTTTGGGTGATCCTGTCCGTCTTGAGTGTTTTCGATCGAGCCTCGCTTTTAGTCGGGAGAGATCCCCTAAGTTGAAAGGTATTTTGGACGGAACGTTGTCGGCTTTCTGCGTTGTACATACACGATCTGTTCAGCTGCAGAGGAAGACTAGTGATACAGTTTCCCTCATTGAGCGACACGTATGCAATTAAAGGTCGACTGATCATGACACGTTGCAAATGCAAGAAAAGAAATGTTGTTGGCGCAGTGTCTGCGTGACCAGCCGTGAGTATTTTTGTGTCAAGAACATGGTGAGGTCCGGTTGTGCTACACTGCAGTTGCGTTTATGTTTGTCGCACGCCAGCAGGGGAGCGCCAAGGTTCTTCCCCGCTTCCCATAGGGTAGCACATCTGGTTCCTTGCACAGGTATGGTCTGAAATACTTGATGCTGCGGAGCGACACATGTTTGGTCATCGGTAACGTGCACGTCCAAGCTGTCAGCGTACAGGCGCTGGATCCGCAGCGTCGTAGAAGAAAGTATGTCATCTATTGGTTTTTCTTATGTCCGCCTATTCACCGTAGAGTGCCGGCTCACACTTGGAGAAGACGTATTTCGACCGTTTTCTCGTCTCCCTGGACATAGTATGCGCTTCTGAGCCGTCACTAGTAGCTGCCGTAGACGTTTTGTGCACACACGTACTACCGTGAGAATTGGTGGAGGTGCATATGTATGGTTTCTGTCGTGTGCGCATGCAGGTAGAGGTGGTTCAGTGTGTAGGCGTCTTCGATGATGTGTTTTTCTGAGAACCAGCGGAAAAAGTCTCCTGCGTGTACGTCTGGAATTTTTCTTACAGGTACATGTGTGAACGGTCCTCACAGCCTATGGTCTGAAACTGTTTGTCCGTGTTTGAAGCCGGACGAGAAGTCGTATTCACCGAAAATTTGCTCACCTTTGCGACCGGTGTACCCATGTTCAGCTCCTATGACGTCCCATGTGCTGCCTTTTCGCTGTTGTCTTGCAGCGGGGCATCGCAGCGGCAGTTTAGCGCCTGCTATTTCTGTACAAGATCGCAAAGCTCAGCTGCGTGCACGCTTGCTGTCCCGTCTGAAGCAACGTATGCAGCGGCAGCAGCAGAGCTACAGGAAGTGCAACGGCAGCAACAACAGCACCACGCAAGCGCAGTGCCACCCTTCTTACGCAGCTACAACGTGTCACTGAGTACTTTCATCAGCTAAGGAAGAGCTACGTGTATGTAGAGGACCGGATGCAGCAGGTGGAACGTGGGCAGGAGGCAACCTTTAAGGATGCGGGAGGCAGGAGGCTCAGTGGAATCAAACTTGTCGTGTCTCACGATGGAGGAAATCGGGTTTCACTGAAGGCAGGTATATCAAAAGAATGCACTTTCGTCCACTGAGGAAGATCTGCACATTTGCAGTAGCATTCGGTCGTGGTGGAAGACGTCGGTTTTCGAAAAAATGCCGAGGGCGTCTTACATGCATTTTCTCAGTGCGGCACAGCTTTGCATATTAGAAATGTTAAACATTATTGTAATATGAACAGGGAGTTTTTTGGGCGTGTGGCTTTGTGTCAGTGTGTGACGTCTGCGTGTGTCTACTTGCAGATTGAACGATGATGCATTACAGCAGAGGAAAAAATCAGTACGGTAGATTGCCTTTTTCGTTACCTTGAATTCGTGTCTAGACGTCATGGTGAATCAACATTCCGAGTGTAGCGAATTTACCCTGTGTGACAGGTGCATGACAAATTACAGACTTGCGGGCTAACGACACATGGTTTCTGCTGGTTGTAAAGAATGCTGTGTGAACATGCAATGTGAGGACTCGAAGAATATAGTTTTTTGAATGACTAGTTCATCCTGTACATCTGAACCCGAGGTGGTACGTGCGCTCTTGCGTATATACAGGTCGTCTTGGTATCGTTTTATACATGAACCGGAATGTTGGATATATGCAAACGTAGGTCAGATACGAGACCCCGCTGTCTCTCTGCGTTGTAGAACGGTGAAAGTCCGCGGCTAGCAGTCTGCAGGTACGCAAGAAAGTGTTTTTGTGCGCAGACCACATGATAGAGGTGACCCATGCGGTAGGTTTTTACGGCATCAGTAACTGTGTAAAGTGGTGAAGAATGGCCAGGTTGTGTGTTCTTTTCGCAGATACTTAGACGTCGTGTTCTTCTACTGCGGCCACCGTGCTTAGCAGAGCCTCACGAAAGATGCCACACCTATGCTGTCACCCCCTAAGCACTTAATTTTACCCCTCCTTAGGGTCCTGAAATGCAGTGCGTCACTCAGCTCTCAGAGATTTCTGAACTGCGCGGTGCATACCGTACGTCCAAAGCTGCACATTCGTGTCGCACCGACATCGAGACCAGATACCAAGTTCAACGAAGGCTACGTGCCGCGTATATACGTTCCCAGTATTCCCGCTCCTCACGTGGAACACCTAAGAAGTTAGCAAGTGTATCCCGTGTATGCAGGATGGCTCTTTGTGAAACGAGTTTTGCACTGAAGTGGAAGAGGCGATCACCTCAAAATATGATATTTTAGCTGTATGTCATGCATATTCGCAGTGAGCAACACGGAGGTGATCACCCGCAAAGCTAGACCGGTGTCGCAAACCTCACTAAAGAACAGCAGTCAAATGGTCTTGCGAAAATATGAAGCAGTGCACCGCGCCACACTGCGCACGTGTTAGGTGCCCCTTTAACGTCTTTTGTGTACACAGTACACATGTGGAGTTTAGAGTGCCCACAATTCACCTTCACACAAGGATGCATATATGTAGACACTGCTCAGGATGCGCTTATATCAGGGGACCCACAGTGCCAGGCACCGGCAGGCAGACTGTGTCCAAACGAAGAGACAGATAACTTTGGGAAGAATAATACACAGGCCATTAGTTCAGGTTGCACTTTTGAATGTGCGACTTCTCTGCTTGTCCACGAAAGCAAAACGAATGTACGTCACCGAGGTCGTTTAGGGAATGACGCGACATTTTCACCTGCAACGGACTCAAAGAAAATATACAGTCTATTAAGGGAGAGCGTGACTTCCTGTTCCGTTACAGAATGCTGTGGCGAAACACTGGTGTGAGTTCGAAAATAAGATCCCCAGAGAGCCACACGTGCCTGTGTCGTCGTAAAAAGTGCACTAGGGATTAGAGAGGCACGTGTGCTGAGCTTGTCCTGCCACTTCGTGGTAATTTATCCTGATTTCAGCATGCACACCCTAAACAGGCGACTAAAGATGGAATGTAGGTTTCACACACCTTCCTGAATGCCGTGTCGATTTACAAGAACTGTGTCTTTCCTTCGAGCACCACCGGACCTGATAGCCTCTGTTTCGCACCTGGTGGATCGTACCTATACACCTTTCATTAATAGGAACAATATCTTTCAGTATTTACACTCAATTCCTTTTCAAAAACACGGGAAACACGGTACCTGAGAACGGGCACGGACTGGATTTTCAACGCCAGTTTTCGTCGTACGTCTAGGTTGCTTTTTTCTACGTAGCTTAGGATACCGAAAGATTCCAAATGTGTGCGTCATTCAGGATCACGCCGGAAGTGTCCAGATGGTGAGATCGATGCACAGGTTTCCATATCAAGAGAGTGCGCTTGAGGCGCTTCCGCAGCCGGTTGGGGCAGAGGAAGGTTGCAGCTTGCGTAAACTACGTGGGGAGGCAGTGAACCAGATGTGGCCATACGTTCCCCCTTGTGAACAGCGTACTGCTTCGTCTCCCGTTCTCCTACCAGGATAATATGCCGGCAGTCGTTCTCGCTGTTGTCGAACAACAAAGCGTTTCTCTCGTTATTATACGTTTGCATCTCTTTCCCGCGAACACTATTCCCATGTCCTCGACTTCAAAATAAAGCGCATTTTGCTGGTGTGCTCACGCTTCACCAAAGGCAGTCTACTTTCAAGGGGCGCCCGCCGTTTTCAAACAGGCCCCCTGTTGTCCTCGTACATGAAAACCTGGTGAACTTGAGCCCCTCATAAAAAGTGCATTTCCGCTCTCCCTCTCTGAGTCGCTCAAACTATCTGTTCGCGCTTTCAAGCGTTGTCTCAACAAAATGTAGACACTATTTTCCTGCATCATATGTAATGTACCGTCTTGTTCCTCGCTGCGCACATCCCTAATAAGGCATCTTTTTGGACCCGCCCGCCACTTCGATCAACAACACCAAGCACCAAGGTGCATCACCCTCATGACGAACACATGTCTCAGCCATTGAGCAGTTTTACCCAAATCTGGTTTTTGAAAGGGAATACAGTAACGTACCTGTGATAGCTATCAGGGATCCAACAACCCCGAGGGGGGTAACGGGAGTGTGGAAGAACAAAACTGAAGCCACAATAATAACAACTCGCTTCACTGTATTCGCCACGGCGTGGGTCACTTGATTGACTTTCTCTAGACAAAGGTAGGCAACTTCGTTGTACGTGTAATACCACAGTGCAGAGAAACACATCTTCGTGAGAATCTGGACGTCAGTCCACGGACTCTCGGGACCGGTGGCAGCAGCCCACACGCTGGCAATAAGAGGGCCCTCCGCGAATACAGCGAGGGGCAGAGAAATCACTGAGGCTACAATGGTCAACAGTGCATACATGTTCGTGCTGGACAGATTTTCCCCCACTTCCTTTCTACTTGTCATGGCTCGCTTAGCAAAAACTGCGCGAGCTGAGCTCCCAAGAGCACTAAGCAGCGCGCACCAAAATGCCATCCACGTGAAGGACAACTCAGTAATGGAGGCCATCACTACGCCGGCCACTACAGGGACAAGAGAGAGATAAGTTTGCCACGCTAACACCTGACCCAAGAAGACGCCGGACAGGGCTGCCGTCAACGCAGGCTCTGTAGCCTTGATGATGTGCGTGAAACTGACGGCGCCGCACCCCATCGAAGTGACAGCTCCAATGTGAACCAGAAAATGGCAGAAACCTTGCGGGACTATCCGCGTGAAGAACAACTCTTTGGAGTAAAAACTTGGGATTGGCCGCAAGCCTGTCATCCACGCGAAGCAAAAGAAAATCCAACCGAAGAACAGCTGAAACGTCGAAACCGTCCACGGTAGAGGCAACATTATGAGCGCCAGTTTATTATCTATATTGTACATTACATTCAGCCCGTACCACAAGAAAAACAGTCCTCCCATCCTCAAATAGAAGCCTGCGTCAAATTTGGTTGCGGCTGCACGGCCAGTGGCTCGAGAGCCTCGGGGAGCCGGTGCCACCGATCCATAGGATGGGTAAGAAGTTACGCAGCGGCCACTAAGGTTATTTCTCCCACCAGCTAGGGGAGCGCTAGGCAGTGTTGTGGATTTGCTAACTCCCTGTGCTTCTAAGTCACCCTCGTCACTTGCAGGCGGAGACGAACCCGCAGTTCCAGATACGCCAACGGCGGTAGGCCCGCAGTGGCACGTCTGGCCCGGACCACTCAAAAGACGAGTGGGGTCTTCCATTATACCAATCACTGAGAAGAGGCACAAATATATATATATATATATATATGGAGAGAGAGAGAGGAAATGGTCGTGGGTAACGGGAGTTGCTAACGTATTAGCGGCGAGCGGCACCCCGTAGGCAGTGTAGAAACAGAACTTTCACGGGTCTACGCCCTGGGTAGGCTCATCTTTCCCTAGCTGGGTGGATGGACAAATTTGTTCTTCTGTATATCAAACTTTGATACGCAAGTGTACATTCACGCGATATCGTAGAACAAAACAACCTATGCGATGGTGTGAGGCGGCCGTTTCGAAATTTTAACGAAAATGGCAAAAAAACAGCACACTGCGCGTGTCTAAAACGACAATGCAACCGACTGCACAGCTTGTAAACTGCTTGATAGCAGAGTAGTTCACGAACTCCGTGGTGTGCGCGGTAGTTCACGGACTCCGTGGTGTGCGCGGAGATTTTGCGTGAGGATACGAAGAACAAACTACCACGTGGGAAGCTTCACTTTGAATGGATGATCGAAAGGTCGGAGCCGGGATCACACGATACTTCCTTCTGCAAAATCACAGCTCTTGCAGCACCTTTTCCTCCCAGGGCCGTGACGAACTGATAGAACGCACTAAATCATTAAGTCTACCTTTTCCGTCCTGGTGTACATGTACTTGTCGCGACGAAAGGCGACAAGCAAAAATTGTGGCTTCCTCTTCGAGGTAACCGGCCTGGGAAGGAAGTTCGGGTCACCAAGGAGGGGGCTTTTTTCAGTAGTTGTTCCGATTTGAGAACGTAACAGAGGGATATCCTGAAAAAAAAGTTCAAATACAGCTGTCCCAGTTGATCTAACCGACCGGGCGTCACCCAAATGAAGGAAGCCCTTCACCCGTGCAGCCACCTAGACAGCAGGAAGGTGTACCCACCAAGTGTGTGCATCACGGCGAAGTGAGGCCTAAGGAGGTAGCCGCTTCCCCTGGCCTTGTGCACGCACGAGAGAGCGTATTTATAAGGATACACTTGAACACGTACGCACTACGTATACACATTTAGATGTACGCGTACCAGTAGTTCGGAGGAACAATGATTGTTGCAGTACTTGCTTCCTGCGCACGAGTACGTCTTGCAGCTGCACATGCCTATTTACCTATGGCCTCCATCGAATAACTGCAAAATGGGTGAAAGTCCTCCCTGAACTCGGAAAAAAAGAGCTGAAGTACAGGCAGAAGCTCCTGGTTACAGCAAGGATTACACAGTGGCTGACGAGAAATATTTTTGTGGAACGATGTGCGTAGACAGCCGCGGACTGGATTTCAGCCTAGCTGTGGCGTTCCGTACCGCCGTTTTGTGTACAGGCAATTGCACACAACTCGTACACACACATTGCGGTCGACAGCGGTAGCACACCGCATCTCTGAAGGTCCATTACTGTCATCCTCTGTGTGGAGATCAGCAACGTGGGGAGCCGGTGCGAAAAATGAGCATCACTGAGCTTTGCATTCAAGTGTACTTGCGTACGCTTACCTGGACCGATGGGGGGCAGTGGACAGTTTCCCCCGGTTGCACTGCTCCGTGTGTGAACATCGAAAGTCCACAAATACGTCTTTTCCCCCACGTAAGAAGTCCGTGTGGAGTGCATTCGATAGAGGCCCATTGCTAGAAAGTTTAGAAAGAGGTTGTATCCCGGCAACCACAACTCCAGGAGACTTGGAGACTTAGACTTACGTCGACTGGAATGCAGACACATCGGACGCTGGGGAAGGCGAACAGTACCACATCAGCGGTAAGGGGCGGCAGAGACATACGGTGATCCGTGTGTGCAGGCACCGAGAATGAGATCGTTGTTGACTTTCGCGCGCTGAACAGCGCATGCGTGATTCAGAGTCAATTTTCCACTATCCCAATAACCGTATCCTCGAAACTCAAAGAGCGTGTACTTGCGTGGCGCGCAGTACGTCGGAAGAGGTGGGGACGGGACAGAGGGCGGGCAGACCACGGCGGGGTACCGGATGGTAGGGGGTGGTCCACTGGGGGCGTGGTCGTTCGAAGCGCCCACCATCTTCACGTCTGTGACACGGCAGAGATTGCAGCAGCCCCTACAGAACGGTAAACGAACATACAATTACTCGCAAGGAAGAGCCGACTGAGCGTGCACACTTGTCCGCAATACCACCTGCGTTGCTGAACCACTGTGAAAAGAGCGGAAAGCCGTGCGAGTGCAACAAGCATCTGTACCGTGAAGCGTTGTCGCAACGTCTTCTACCTGTGCAGACCCATGGGCGACCTGCCCACAGCAGCCCTACTTACGTAACGAGCCAACAGCATGCCACACGTAACAACGAGTGGCGCAGTGCAAATGGCAAACGGGAATGGAAAAAACGGAGGCAAGCGAATGCAAAGCTAAAATTCGGTGATTTGATTATCATATACCATGCATTTGACCGGAACCGAAGAGGCAGCCACACCCTAGCACGACGTGATACAAAGCATGCTGCGCATACACAGCAGAAGTTTGGAGACGCGTCCATAACTTCCCTGGTAACCTGGAGACAAGGTTCCTGGCCCCCTGCTGGTAAAACCTACCTGGAAGCTTGCAGAATGTTCAACAGGGCTATGTTTGTGACAGCGTCCAGGTCGTAGACAGCGCTGCTACCCCCAAAAAGACCGGACGTCAACACAACCGCTTGCCCACACGAATCTACGTGAATTTGGCTGCCCGTTGTACAGTGTGTGGGCCGACAAAACTCTCAATTCTGCAGAAGGAACAGATGTGCCAGATACTCTCCGACTTCCTGGAATTTCTACAAGGACTGTCTATTGGCAAGGTGTGCCTCAGAAAAGCCATTTCCCTCGTCAACCTTTCTTAGTCGGCAACGACGTTAAAGACGTCGCTGTGCGTTTGACTGCACTTTTCTGGTAGCTCTCAGGTAGGCAGGAGCAGTATTTGATTGATGCCTTAAGCCATTTTGTGTGACAGTCGCGCCCAGCTGCAGCGCCAGCGAAGGCACAGCGCATCTCCAAAGCGGAGCAGGAGAATGGCTTCCGTCCTGTTGGCACGTAAGGGCAGTAAAGGAGCATCCTAAAGTGCCGTTGTGAGCTTCGAACGCCGCACCGCGTTCAGCGCCCTAACCTTACTTCCTCAAATCCTTAGCGGCGCCTATAGATAAGTGAAGGGATCGAAGGCTGCCGGGGCACCTGGATGTATACGCTTGTGCCTGCGGGGTGAGAGATGAACAGTGGGGACAACCTCAGGATCTCCACAACGTGTATTTCTCTCTGGTGTTACCGGCCGTCCTTTTCCCCGTGCTCAGACCCATAACTGAGTCACTAATGCAAATCACCAACCAGTGCACCAGTCCCGATTTCTCACTGCTGTTGTGTAACTGGACAACAGAAGGCGAACAAAAGGAAAGGATCCGTGGACTTTTGCTGAGTAGAGACAATCTGCTCCTATCTATTTCAAGCAAGTCAAACAATTCATTGCCTGTGTGTTTCTACGACCAAGGAGTCTGCTGCGACGTCGAGGATGTCGCCCTGTGAGCTGTTGTTTGGAGGGTCAGAGCAGCAACGAGAGAACCTTTTAAGGTAATTGCGTCTGGTGTATACATGCAAAAGTCACTTATGCAGTAGTACGCAGGTATGTGCACCTACAAGCAGATACACGCGATTCATGCTAGATGTGCTGAATCCTTGTGTACAGAAACGTGTAAAGTGGAACAAGTGGTCACTGGTGCATAACGTCTCCAGGGAAACCTCGCCAGTACCTCTTAGTCACTTCGTCATACTGCCAGGCGTACCAAGTGCGTACAACTGCTGCAGTGGCAGATAGAGCAGTGTTTTGCAGCAGGAAAAGATTCGTAGAGAAGGAAAAAATTCGACCGCTATCCGTGACACGTGCGACTAAGTGAACAGCATCGACTGGTGAAAGAGTACCGATGAGGTGGGTCACTCATTCCATTGCTCGCCAACAGCTGTTGCTTTCACTGACAAAATACAATAATGCTGCGAAAGATGCGATAACACACAGAGCAAAAAAGGACGCGGCTTTTGAGCAGTGACCGAGGGAGCCTGACCAGTCACATCCGTTCGCAGAGGGCCCCAGCTGACGTGAGAACCTATGTATACATGTGTGTGTACGAACCTCCAACTTCTCCTGCAGTTGCTCGCAGGAAATGGATCAAAACATGAGTTTGAGTGGGGTGCACCTAAAGTGGCTTTTACGCGTTTCTTCGCTGTAGCACCCCCACAATTCGTTGACTAGAGTTCTGCACTTTCATGAAGAAGTCAGCGCGAAAATGTCATCTCCCTAGGAAGACTTCGCCAGACACAGTCTACCTTTGTTTCCTTTTGGTCAAACGCCACGCATTCAACAGACCTCTTTGCCACTGTACTTTGACACCAGTGTGTTTGGTAGCAGAACCAGTGAAAAGGTACTCACACAGAAGGATGCAAGCCCACGTTTTACAGATAGTGAGCCCGCACAAGCACTGGCTGTGATTGTGCTACAATCTCAACCAAAAATTCCGCGATCTTTCGCCTATAAGACTGCGAAAAGATACTGATGCAGAGAGTGGGCTGAACCTGCTAACCGTAGCGACCGGCACATCAGGACATAAGAGAAAGTATTGTCAACGACTGTATCGCGAGAGTTGCATTGTCGATATATCTCCTACACAAGCAGTGCATAACACCCTGACATGGAAGCCAACACCCAAAGCCATAGGTTATATTCGTACTCAATCGTGCTGCCCTTCTTGATGATGCGCCTCTGCGCCGTACTCGCGAGGATCTTCCTCCTCAGAGTCTCCACCCGGCAAATCAAACTTTTGTGACGCAGCCCTCTGATATTCTGCTAAATTGTCAAAGTCTTCCTTATTAACCCATTCCTCTTCGAGCTCCGTATCAAGTTTCCCAGGGTCTTCCTCCAGCTCCCGAAGCCTGTCGTGTAACAAGTTAATCTGCACGTTAAGCTCCGCAAGTTCTTTCCTCTTCTTGCTAAAACTCTCCTCATCAACGCCGAGTTTCTGCATCTCTTCCCGCGAGCTAGTGACAAGTGACTGGAAGGCAAGGCGGATAAGCTTCAATTTTTTGTTCTTCTCCAGCAATTGCTCGGCGTAAGTCGCCGCGGCAGCCAGTCTCTGGCTCCTGAACACCTCATACTGATTCCCGATTCCGCTAGAATCTTTCTGCTGAAGCTTTAAGAGAGCCAAATACAGCTCAGAAAGCACTATGCCAGTCGTCATCTGCTCTTTGTCAATGAATAGAAGTTTCTCATCCTCTAAATCACCGACGGAACCGTCTGCCAAACTTGGGAGGTCGCTTGAGATTGAAGCAGCTGAGAAGGGAAATACAGAACCATCACAAGCAACAGTAGCAAAACACTGTGTTCTTCAGAAGCCTAGGGCGCAGGAGATCGAAAAACGAATGGTTTCACACCGTCTTACGATCCTCTTGGTTGCTGTCGAATACACGCCTGTCGTTAGCCGTGCCGTCCGGGCAACCGACCACTGCTTCACATTCAATCACGTTGATCTGACTGATGCTTACATTCGACTTCCTGCTCTGGATCGTGATCGAGGGCTTTTCCATCGTTGTTTTGGTCAGATACGTCTGACGACATGTTGTCGTCCAGCGCCGTGCCTTCAAGGTCTTGAAGTCTTTCTGCCACACCTTCAGTGTCTGCGTAGGGCTGTTCACGGGAGCGTGCTTTTCTCCTGCGGTGAAGCCGCATGCCAAATCCTTTGTAAAAATTCCCGAGCCTCCGCCTGATTTCCCTCTTTTGCTGTGCTACTTTCTTCGCATCTTCTTTTCTCGCGTGCTCGTTCTTCGACCACTCAGTGAGCCGAGATAAATCTCCGTCAGCGATCGCCTGCAAAGATTTCTTGTTCTCCTGCGAACTCTCATCCATTTTGTGGATAGTCATTCCAAGAAGCAGAATGAATTCAAGGAACGCACCAGGAATGACGTTCAGTTTCATATGAGCCACGGCGAACCACAAGGTTTCCGTCATCACTTTAATGAAGTAGTCCCTCTCTGCAAGGTAAATTTTGTCGGCTTTCTTGTTGAAGATTTGCCACCCGTGACGCTTGGCGGCCACCAGCTGGAAGACCTCGTTTTCGACGTCATAGATGACTACTGGTTCACGCGCACGACGTTTTTCGGACAAGCGCCCAAAAAACCTAAAGAGGCGGCCCACCACCGGCACGGTAAAAAAAGTCCTTTGTGCACGAACGTTGTCAAAGTAAGCAATCATAAGACTGAATGCCACTTCAAGGAGAAACAGGACAACAAGCAGGACAAGGATGCACAGTAACGTCATATTGGTGTTCCCGCCGAAGTCAGATCCAAGTATCATCGCCATGATGACACACGTGACAGTCCAGATTCCCATGCTGTGAGTCTCGAGGCGATCGAGCGTCAGGTAGGACCGTTTGTCAAAGGGCTGCGCGATCAAGTGAAACATTAAGAAGACAATGGAGATAAGCATCGCCGTCCAGATGCGAGAATCGCTTGTGTTCTTCGAGTGCATAAGCCCTACAGATGATGACATAAGAACAAGCAGTTTGCGTGCGAAGGCGACTGTCTCCCAATACCAGTACTTCTTAAGAAAACCATTGTGCAAGAACCCATACTTCAACCGCGTTGCACGACTATAGAGATTTTTGCGATTCACGTAGAGAACCACGAAACCGGAGAGCGGGATGCCGATGCTCCAGGTGCAAAGCCCGACGATCCCAAGGGCTAAGTATTTAAAGTATGGCGTACCGATGCCAAATTCACACTCTACAGACATTGCGGCGCGCAGTAGGTACTTAGCTTTGTGGCCGCGACCAAAATCCATGTACGTGCAGTCCAAAAGCGAGAGCATTTGCGTAGTAGTGGGCGAATGCAGGAAAAAGAGTACTGTAACATATATCGGGATCATATCCTCCATAAATTTCGCAAACCTTGTTAGACGGGACTCTCCCGGCAAAGGTATATACCGGAATATCAAGAAAACACGATCCTGTGCGCATCTCTCTCGTAACTGCTCGCTGAGTGCTGTAAGCCCGCAGAGCTCAGCTTGATTTATCAGGTTCAACTTCCTTTTTGTCGAAATTCTGTACCATGCCTGCAGGCGCCTGAGCAGTACATACATGATAGCAGTCGCGATAATGGGAAGCGCTACCGGAAGTAATGCGTAGAATAGCATGGTGTAAAAGAAAGACTCGGAGTAGCTCAGATGAAACCCTTGGCGAAGCAGGCAGTCCACGGAGAGCCACTGGACCCGTTGTTTGACTGTCACCTGTTCAGTCACGCGCGTTGTGAGTCTGGCCGCCCAGTCCGGTAACGTTATAGTGTTGAAGTCCAGGGCACCAACGACTGACATACAAGTCAGGAAATTTGAGGCAATTTTGATGACGATGGAATGAATAGACCGGCGGTTAAAGCCAGCGGCGACGTTCATGTAAGTCATCACGATGTTAAAAAGCAGTATACCCAAGTAGTACAGTGTGATGAGTGAAATGTTCCATCCCATCGACGGACACGCCGTACACATTTCTCCCTTTGCAAAATTGCTGGTGAAGTTCGGTTTGCACTCACTACAGAGATACTCCGTCATTGTTTCCACACATACGGCCCGCTCCAGACAGGCCTTTTCGATGGGGCATGGTGTAAAGCTCCAGTCGTTGAGGGACTGCAATTCCTCTCTTAGTTTGCTTAAAAAGAAGCCCGGTTTTGCGTATGGCTTTACATGATCGGCAGGGGTTATTTGGGTGAAGTGTGGGTCATTTTGGATCTTCAATTGAGCTTCCGGCAGCAGCCCACCGGCGCACACGGCCCCCGTTGGACATAAATGGCACGTTTCGCCCACGCGAAAGGTTCCTTCCTCACAAAAACACTGCGACTGAGAGCGTGCGCCAGCGAAGCTGGTGGCGGATACACCGCACAAACTGTTGCACGCCGTGTTCTGAACGGAAGGCTTGTAAGAGCCTGGAGGGCAAGGCACGCAGCTACTGGGCTCGTCGCTTGACTCTCCTTTTTTGTATGCAAAACCCGGTTCGCATTTACCTGCAACAAGGAAGGGCAGGCAGGGGTGTCCACTAATCTACGCGCTTGGGGTAACTTTTTGAGAGGTCCTCATTTACAGCAAATGCATCACCTCACAAGCACGACGGGCGAAAGTGCTGTAGCACTCGCATCATGTTGGAACTGCGTTGAAGAATGGAATAGAACGCGGCTTTCGTCTGCAGATTTATCGAGATGAATTACTTCCCCAGGTGGGTGACGCACTGTGTAGACAGGCAGGGGCGCCGGAGACATCCTTAAATCTGTGTTCCCAAGAAGCCTGTGCTCTCACAGGGCAGCATACCGGAGATGCCTGTGCTTTTCGGTTGTGCTTGGTGTAGCAGTCGCGTCAAGTTGGGCTACGCTGGAGAATGAAACAGACAGCTGCTCCCGCCTGCGGCGGAAGGGCGGGGCCCTGCAGATGTGTGGAAATGCACGTGAGAATCAAAAGAAGCGTGCGTTTGACTCACAGTCATCCACAGAAGAGGCTGCGTCGTAGCCTGCCGGAATCCTGGTATTTTTCGGGCAGGGTTTAGGTTCAGCAGGCTTTTTCCCATCAACGCAATGGGGATCATCAGAGTCGCACTCTTCCTCACCGCCGGGGCAGTACTTCTTCGCGTCACCTCCGCACGCAATGCACTGAAGGAGGGTGTAGCTGTAGTAGTACCCTTTAAAGCACAAGCACTGCGCTGCAGACGTTGCTCCTTCGTGTCTAGTCCCCGAGTTCTCTCCGCATGCTCTACACAAACCATCACCGACCCGGTCCTTGTAGGTGTTCTGAGGACATGGACTACAGTGTTCGTCTGTGCGCCTGCTGCCCTGCAGCTTCTTGCGCTGATAGCCTCTGTCACAGAGACACTGGCTATACGCACTCGCTCCGAAGTCGTGAGTGCTGGTCAACGGAGGGCATTTTATCGGCTGAACATCACTATAATCATGCAGGTCGCGGTTTCCCAAGCAGTAGTATCCCTGTGGACACGGCTGAGCACAAGACACAGAAGCGGAAAACAAAGTCGTATTTACACACTCCGAGCGCCTCTTTCCCCGCTTCAGGGGAGAGAACAAAGATTACAAAAGCACCTTCAGCCGCAGCACTCCCCTTGCTCTACCTAGGCACGATTGGCGGCCACTGTGTACATTTGCCCGTGCGGTTGGAAGCCCTTGGCCAGCCAACGCTTAATTATTCCGTATTCACTATCTGCCTGTTTTCTTACAAGTGCGGTGTCTTTGCGACTTGGCCTGGCAGCAAAAGCCACCAATCGCCTCACCTACGCACCGCCGCAGGAGAGAACCCTTTGAAGAGCGAAGCTCGGTCGGCCCCAAATACCGAAATCAAAGTCTACCGTTTTCACTGATGGATCGCGGGGTATGAGAAAGACATTCCCCGTTTGTTACTCAAGCAAGCAGATAAGTGGTCGTACCTCGCATTCGTTTGCATCTTTGTTAAAGAAGCGTCCTGGTGGACATACACACTCCACCGCCGAGGTCGATCTGGTCGCTTCCGTGACCCTGTTTGAAGGACACGGTGTTCCAGGCTTGTTCGACACGATGTCTTTGTAATGATTCAGGCGCGTTCTCACACATGAGACCATTAAGTCAAGCCCCACACTTTGGAGTTCGAATCCTACCCTGCACCTGTCATTGCGCATGACACATCCACATATACGTACCACAGCGGCGAATCTCAAATTCGGACGGGATGGCTTGGCCACAAACAAATAATTAGAAGTGGAAAAACCGGTGAGAATCCTGACTTCGGGGACAACGTAGCTCTCGTTTGTTCCGATTTTCATGTGAAAAATTATTGTAACGTAGTTTAGCGTAGAGATGGACTTGAACCAGCGAGAGGAGGCCTACAAACCATGGTTATGGAAGACCGCAGTTCGCTACTGGCAAGACTTTTTGCGACAGGTTTTGCCTCTCCGGTTGTAAATGAAATTACAGCAACTTGTCTCTTTGCTTTTGACGAGTTGGGTGTCACCACAACACTTAGTCGGCCAGACGTTCGTCAAATCAGATTTTTCAGCAAGACGCAGAAATGGGAGTAACTAAAGAAGACGTAAGCGTGAACAGAAACTCAGTGCTTCCATGATTGAGTACTACGGAACGGCTACTGACGGAAACTGACTGCGGCTATTCAGCTTTCGGATGACAGCGCAACACGTTGAAAGGATTACCGTCTGTTGCGACCTGGACCCGATGGTCAGAAAGAGACGTTCTCCCGCAACTGGGATGGTGTCCTTTGAGGATTTTTAACAACACAGTAGGTACGGGCGTCGTACACAGGCATTCAAGGAGACGAGCGGAGGAAGGAAGCGGAGGAAGAAGGAGAATTATAAGTGTCAGCATACGAGATGGACAGTCGCAGTCAGCAAGCTTGTCGAATGTTTACGAGGTGAGCTTTATAAAAGTAAATGAGCACGACCCTGGCTGTTCGGATGCGTAAAAAAAGGCTTCATCAAACTCGTTACTCATCGCACTTCGGGGGCCGATAACAGAGACCTTACTATTAACGAGTACTCGACAAAAGCTCAAGGCATCCCGTGGGCATACGTGAAATCTCCTTTCTTAACCTGCTGGCGTGCAAGTTCCTTCGCTGACCGCCGCCGGTGCCTGCTGACGGCGCACATGTGCTGCAAGGTCACTCGTAAGCACGTGTAGCTTACTACTGGTTTTCGACACAGTTTATCCACCTACTCTCCTACGAACCGACCCTAGGAACACCGCGCAGCCCACAAAAGTTGCGGTACTGGTCGTAGCGTTCAAGTTGCACTATATGCGCAGACACACCGTCGCGGCCTGGGAGCGCTGTACCAACCATGAACGGTATATGCTAATCATGCAGGTCTCCCACAACGGAACTGACCGAGTCTAAAAACATTTGGCGATTCTGTCTCGATTGGTGAGCCAGAGTGTCACTCCTTTGCGGACAAAGGGCTACTCTAACATCTGGGAAGAAATGTACATATACCCTTGCGTGGACGCTGATGATGAAAATGCACATACAAAGCAGCACGGACGTGAATGAAGATTTGCACGCTATGCGGCCGAGTTCACACTTTGGCGTCACGCAGCCCCTATCGTAGTCTAGCTGCTGATCACAAGTGTCAGATCTCTCACGCCGTGCTGGAGTCTGCCCGTGCACGTCTCAACAATTCTCACGGGCACCCTTATTTCTTACATGCATTTCAAAGGATGGTCGTTCAAGGCTAAAAGCGCGGTTCTTGAAAAAGGGGGGCACCGTTTCACCCTATTTGCGTAGGCCGCCAAGGCCGGAATTGTGGGCTCTGAGCCGACGCAGAAATGGTCCCTGGGACACTTTCTACAGGGCTTTGAAATCTCTCCAGTCGGATAGTATCCAGGGATACAATGAGCACAACTTTCCAGAGACGTGGCTCCCAACGTGAGTGAATAGGAGTTTTTGGGGCAGCGCTCACATTCCTTGTTTCCAACTGAATCTTTGTAACCATCCTTTCCACACTTGATGCACACTTGAGAATCTCGGAGGTCGGCATACTCAGGGAACGATTTCAGATAGTCGCGGAGTAATGATGCAGCAGAGGTGGGATCTGCCAACGCCTCCACAGAAGCGGGAGTATAACCCTTCTCGCATATGCATGAGCTCAGCGTTGACGCAGGGACCTCTCCAGCAGGATCGGGCTCGTTGGTGGTTCCCAACGGACAACCGATGAGCTCTGCTTTGTAGCCGCCGGGGGAAAAGAAGCCCTTCTGCACCTTAATGCAGGCTTCGGTGTCTCCAGCGCGGTAATAGTACCCAGGTTCGCTGCAATATCATCGAAGCATAAAATTCGCCGCGGTAGGGAATACTTTTTACACCTCTTGCAAACAGAAGACGCCACACATCGTTGTCACTACAAGAAAGAGCAAGGCACGGTACACGTCACACCACGCAGGGCCACTGCGTTTTTCCCTCCACCGTGTGGGGCGGCAATGAGGAGACATTGTTACCCTCGAGCGTGCCGCTGACCGTGGGATTGGTGGAGGTGAGCAGTCTGCAAGAGATTTTCGATGAAGTCGTTATTTACCATTCACATAGGCGCTCTTCAGGCGTCGTCGCTCCCACGACTTGAGTACTGGAATGTGCGGGACACTTCCCTTGACATCCCATGTTTGATACGGTGCCCTTCCATGTTCCTAATAAGGTTCAGACACTCAGCAAAAATAAAGGCTCTCTGAAGTGGTATCCACTCGTCACGCGGCCTACGTGCTTGACTCGTAGGAACATCAGATCACCACGCAGTGGACAGGGTCGCTGCCTCACCTACTTGCCGTCCCTCGTGCGACACCTTGCTGCTCCGCATCTTCAATAGGTAACGTAACAAGGAATACGCAAGGGACGATTTCAACCTCACCTGGGGGGCAAGGTACGCAAGATCCGCCGTCGGTGGTGTCGTCCATATGAAACCCTTCTTGGCATTGACACTGATTCGCGCTGACGGATCCCTCTGCTACAGTCGAGTATGCAGCAGGACAGCGCCGACAGACCGACCATGCCTGTGGATTTCCTGCGACGAGCAACATTGAATTGTACGTGCCCACCTCGCACTTGACGCAGATGCCCTCCTTTGCATAATATCCATCCCGACAGGCTACCCTAATTGCGAATTCTGACACTTGTTTGTTGACGAGGCCAGCACCGATAACTTTGATGGATACCACTTGCCTCTTTACATGAGATACAAAGAGACGAATGACGCCGGTCTTTCTGTTGATGTCTGCGATCGAGGAAATATAGGCACTGCTCCTTGATGACTCATCGAAAGCGTATTCGTGAATCCTCTCCAGGCTGCCGCCAGCCCGTGCCAGCGGCTCTAGCACATGGACGTCTCCTACTCCGTACCATTCGCGAGGCTGGTAGAAAAACTCTGGAATCTGCCCTGTAGTGCTTAATGGCCCATACTGCAATTGCGGTCCACTAATTCCCTCTCTGAATGTGGCTAGCAAAACGTCTTCGGCGTCTTCAGAATACAAATTTATTGGAATAATAAACAGATTTCGAATGGAGGGAATGTTGTCTGCAGGTGAGACGAAGGCCTCAAAGCGGACGGCATTCTCGTTTGGATTGACCACCAGCAGGTGCATATCTGGATTCCCCGCCTGAACACCAAGCAGCAAGAGACGCGACAGTGTTCTCGACCTCATAGCCTGCATTGTGTGCATATATATTTTTTTTTGCCCGTATACTGTATTCTCTCGTGGCCACGTCGGCAACCTACATTTGCACAGTGGGTGCTGCACCACAAACAATCACGCACAAGCGCGCGAGTCAGTTGGCACGAAAGCAGTGCCAACATCGGTGGTACACTTACCTCCGCCACATAGATCAGCGTTTTATCACTATATCTGTGCGCGACCACCGCGTGCGGAGAATGTAGACTTGTATTTCTACCTTCTTTGAAGGATTCCCCGTAATACTCCTGGACGAAAACTATTTTCTTTGTGTCTGGATACACCCGGAAGTATATGATGGCGGACGCGTCTGAGTCGGCAATGACGCAGTCCCAAGTGTCTAGAAGCCCGGAAGACGATGAAGGTCTAGGGGTACAACTGAGGGAGGACGGCTGAGCCATCGGACTGCTCATGCCGACTAGATACCTCTCGCTCATAATTGGAGTGAGATCCGTATCGTACATCCGCAAAAAGCCAGACCCCTTGTCGAGGAGAAGAATAATGGGTTTGCAGTCACTAGCTGTCGTGGAGTGAATAAGCACAACTGAGCAAAGGTCTACAAATCCTTGGGCCCTGCCATCTAATGTTGCAATTGGACTGTCAAGCGTACCAACCGCAGGGTTCGTGACATCGAACACGTAGAGCTGTGCAGGCTGCCCCGTAACGACATACAAGTGAACGTGCGTGAAGCAAGCGTCAAGAGCGACGGTCACGGGGTTGGGGAGTTTCCATATTAATGCCAAATCTGGCGCAGGGTCCGCCGGTTCAAATACCCACGCCGTTATGTGTCCTTGCACGCGATTCACCCAAAAAGACAAGGCCTTCGGGAATGCACCCTCTTGGAACAAGGCGTTGAATTCGAAAATAATATTTTCCTCCTGCCTACGGGTTTCCATCCAGTGTAGACCAAGTAAACTGTTTGCGTAGACTTTGTAAGTAAACACGCCATCGGGAGCCTCCGGATGGAGGGTCGCAGGCGTGGCAAACTCAGAAAAGTTGTAGAGGTACGTTGTTCCTACAGTGGCCTGTCCCAAGTGTAGCGCTTTATTCTCCACCTTCACACATACATCTAGGAGGGTCGCCTCTCCACCGGCGGCGTCGCGGGGAGTCTCAGCCAGGACGCAGCTACACACACACATCGTGCGGC
The DNA here is from genome assembly GCA_000727475.1 of Sarcocystis neurona. Lineage (NCBI taxonomy): Eukaryota > Apicomplexa > Conoidasida > Eucoccidiorida > Sarcocystidae > Sarcocystis > Sarcocystis neurona. Next base: position 4,335,606 of record KL647290.1, on the reverse strand, counting down.
ACAAGGCACACAGGTCAATCGAAAGCAGGGGTGAAGTTGTTGCTGGCTACTGCAATTTTACGAGCTGTTATGTTACGACTTTCCTACAGTCTTATATTCTGCGAAGGGAACGGTTCTGAAGACTGCGTAGACGCTGCGCATCGCGTGAAGAGTTGAAACATCAGAAAACTGCCTGGTGAATACTATCTGGAATCTATCCGGGATGCTGCTTCAATAGAGCTGCCAAATCTTCCACGCATAAGCCAGCCACGCTCATTCACAGGATTCTGCCTGTCCTCGAAGCCGGCCAGTCTTTCCGCTGGGCGGAGACATTCTCTTGATTCCAGTCATCCGTGCACGATGGCAGTCCCCAAAGTAGCACAAAAGTCCACAACCGTTTTCCCGGGATGGTGCTGAACCACACGTTTGAGCTGCTACCGTATAGTGAAGCCACTGCCACGGTCTCTGTGAAATACACGAGAGCCAGGGGAGTCATCCTACGGACATGTGGGAGTACGGCAAAATTCGCAAAACACTTTGATTCGGCCTCATTTGCCAGTGCACGAAGCTTTGACAGGTGTAGGCCTGCGATTTAGAATGACGGACGTAACGTAGACTTTAGTCCTTACCTCGCTTTGTACAACATTTTCTCGGCATCTGACAAACTCAAGGTGTTGAGCAACTTTATCTTAGTAGATTGACCAATCGTTTCGCCTTCACACGGGGGATTGGAAGCAGCTTTTATTGTCACGGCGAGGGCATCAATGGTTGCTTCGCTTTTGTATGTGCTGATGTAAAGGGTGGACTGTTGTAAACTGGAGTGGTCGCGGAAGGGGGAACTCACGAGGACGAAGTTCTGATTGGAATTGAAACCTGGAAGGATCAGAAAAACGCGACATTCTGCAGTACCTTCCGTCCTGTTCTCCGCGTCCCTGTGCCGCCACAGCTAAGCCGCGATGGGGTGCACGAAGGTTGCAAATTTAGTAACACCAGTTTACGTGATCAGACGGCATGCCCAGTGATCGTAAGGGATCGACGAAAAACACGTGCTTGTAAACGCAAATGCTTCTACTCAGGTCCTTCAGTTTTTAACACAGCGCGCAACGAGGTATACTCGGACAAGGGTGTTGTACGCAAATTCGCACCACTTAGTGGACAGAGGCCTCACCCGTCACCACCAGATTTTTGGCGACCGCTGTAGAAGCAAAGTCGTGCTGAGCGCCGTTCCAGCAGAGCAAGTATTTGCCGGTCGTTGGCACACGTAGAGGCGCACTTCTGGCCTCTCTGCCCTGATTCGTTACTTGCACCAGGGTTGTCCTGACGACAACAGTGCTATCCGTCTGGAGCGCCTGTGCTGAGCCCCCCAAAGCTTCCAGTTGCACAGTGAACTGGTTGCGCCTCGTGCAATCCTTTGGATTCGTCCCGGAGATGACCGTTAATATGTCGCCGACGCTGAGCTCTGCGCCTCGAATCATGAGCTCTGTTTCAGATGTTGTGCTCAGCGTTGTTTCGAGGGCGCCCGGATACGTGGGTCCTGTCGACGCAAAGGAAATACAAAGTGTTTGAGACGTCAACTACGAATGAGTAAGTGAAACTCGCTTTATCTGTTCCTACACGCAAAGAGTAGCGCTTCGTCACGACTACTGACGGAAACTGCCTTTGTACGCTGGCTTTACGCAGCACACTGTACACGAAGGTGGACAAACTGACCTACGACCTGCAGCGACCCGAGTACTACTGTGTAGTCGGCGTCACGGGAGCATGGGGCTTCATTATTTCGGCTTGCGTCCAGGTACCAGTAGTTACATCCGCAGAGCGTCACGCCGCCAGCTGCATGATGTGCGACGGAGACGCCTTCCCAAGTGAGCGTTGAAATGACACCACCTTGAGTTGTTGCGTGCGGCAAATTGCGATCTCCGGGCGCTTGACTCAAAAAACTGAAAAAGTTGGATGTGCTTTTCTGCCGTAAGTCCGCTCCACAGACAGCCGGCTCGTCTGGCGCGCGACTGAAAATTCGGAGCGCAATATAAGGGTTCAAGTCTCGACCGGTTATTACGACGTCAAGCCTTTCTTCAGGTTGAATGTATTGATCCTTGAGACCTAACGCACAGAAAAGCGACACTGAGACGCACCACCTTGTGTGCAAGAGTCATAGCAAAACGCCTGTCTTTCACATATTGTAGATCCTGTAGAGGGTGGACGTCGATGCGGCAGATGTAACTGTACCATTCCCATCTGCATTTTTCATCCACAGGAAACTGCCACCATGGGGAACACGCTGGAACAGGAGAGATTACCCTTCCACAGCCAAGCACACTGTTGCAGGCGACAACTTCTCTTAATGTCCAAGGTGCCCTCCGTTCGTTCTTCAAACCAGTACAAGTCGGGGACTTGAGCTGTCGCTCAGTGTATCGCAAGAAACTCGTAACGGTTTCGCACGATGTGACGGCGCGGCACGGCGCATCGTGCTTTCTCTTCACGTGCCGTTGTTCAGTGGAAAAGCAGTGCTGCCGAGACTGCAGTACGGCGAACATCTCACCAGAACACGACCTCTTTCTGAGCGGTATTGGTTGCGCATGCAGTTGCCCAGCACGCTAATGCACGTGCGAGTCCGCATTGTAACTGCGCGAAATAGCACGGGGCACTCGAGGAACAAAGTAACTCCCTCATCTATGCAGAACGTAGATGCAATTTTTCGCTGGCCCTTCTTTATTTGCCCGATCGGCCGTGTGTACCACCAATTATATTTGTCAGGGCTTACAAAACGTAAGATGCATTTGATACCTGCGTGGACGGGCTCTTGCGGGAACAGGCGCGCAGCATGCTACAGCGTTAAATCTTACCTAAAGGGTCACAGTAATCGAAGCGTACTTGCGGGTCGGTTGTGTAGCACCAGATGCTGCTCTCCTTGTACGGGTTTCTGCAGAAGTTGTGGTTCTCCAGGGCAAGCTCTATGTGCGCGTGAGGTTCATTCCTATTCCACTTCTGACAAGTACGCCCGGATCTTGTCACCGTCTGGCATCCGTTGTAAAGCACACCCGGGCCCATACTCTCGTCGCAGACTAGCTCCAAACACACACACGCCGGACAGAGCAGGCCATTACTCAGTGTCCGAAGGCCCCTTGTGTCCAGAGATATCTCTTTCACCAAGCAGCACTTCGCTTTGCCGGCAGCAGCACGTAGCAGCTCGGTTTTCTAGGCGCAGCCGGGAACATTACAATCGTCTGCAGCGCACGTACTGACGGGAATGCAGAATTCTAGACGATCCCATGATTGCCACGTAGCCTAGGGGTGTCTCTCAAGAGGCATTGTCGTTTCATAGCCCAGAAATGCCACATAACCTTTGGTGTCTGTTAAGAGGTACTGTCATCGGGCAAATCAATTTCCGCCCAGGCCGCAGCTTACTGCAGAGCTTATGTGTCTCTTCCTGCTTCCGCTTCTCGAGTCGATCCCGCTCTTTAGTCGGCACGAAGGACTGCGGACGAGGAACGCCATAGCAGCGGGCGGGCTTTCCGCAGTCGTCTACACAAACGGTGGCTTCTTCGCGCCAGTTGATTTGCGCAGTGTCCACGCATGTGTCTACACCATTTCGGACTCTCCACACATGAGCCGCTGAGCCGCAGAGTTCGTTCAACCGTGCCTGGAGTCGCGAGTTGACTGAAAAGTCGCAAGGCCAGTAGACGAACAGCGTGTAAGAAATCGGAGGACGCAGAAATAGTTATACGGCGTCGTCGCTGAATTTTTAGGTCGGACACGTGCACTGCGAATGTAACGCCGCCTCTCCCACTGCTGTTAATCCTTGTGAAGCAAAGCCACCACGCCAAAAAGGATCGAATGGCGCGGGATCGTGCACAGCGCCACCAACGGACAGTTCTACAACTACACATCTGAATGCGTGCAAGTGCTTTACCAGTCCGAAGTACTCACCGCAGTACAAACCCTTTAATCTCACATTGTGGATGTCGATGTCCAAACGCCTCAGTTTCCACATCTCCTCAAGGGAAACGTTAGCCCTTCCCCTGCATTTGACTGGAATTCCGCAGCTGTCGACGCATGATAGGCTTCGCCTCGAGAAGTCCAATTCCAACTCCTCAAAGCAGTAGTAGTCATCCCGAAAGAGTCGCATGTAAGCGCGTTTACCACCGCGTAGTGCGTCTGCTGCCGCACATTCGCTGTCCAAGTATTCTTGAAGACGAGAGATCAAAAGGACCGGTTGCGAACCCGAGAGATTCGGCCACCTGGTCGACGCAGTCTCTGAATGTTCACACCGCACAATCGGCGCCACAATATGCACAGAGCACCCAGTTGAGGGATGATACTAGAGGTCAAAACAGTCACAGAAGATTACTGTTAGAAGGTATCTCTCCAACTGAAGTGGTTTCTTATAAAGCGTACGCCAGCACATATGTGGTCTTGGTCACGTCCCCATTTTGTTGTCTCTACCTGCGTAAGAACCTACAGGCAGCGTCCTCCGGTAGAACACGTTACCGGAGACGAAGTCGTGGAGATGAATTATATATTAGATATAATGACAACCACTTCCGTGTGCGACACAGGTTTCGCACACCGGGTTCACGTAGCACGGCTCATTTTTCCGGAAGGTGTGATGTCTCGCAGACGCTCGCGGGAAACCACGGCGTACTCAAACTGTCTAAGGTCATCAGATACGGACTATCTGTCACGCGGCCTTCTTTAGCGCTACCTTACGACGTCCTCTACACGCCTACCTTCAAGCAGGCTGCCTTCGCCGTCAGTTTCAGGCGGTGTCTTAAATGGCCTGACTTTCTTCACTGTTTTGCCCACGTGGCGGGATACTTTCAGGGTAAAGTGTGGCGCTTTGTACACGACTAAGCCTTCACTGTAAAGGGATGTCTCAAAGGGACGCTGTTTCTCGTATATCTGCTCAGTTGCGACCATTTCCCTCGAAAGGCGTGGAGGATTCACACGGGAAGGCCGATCTTGCACAAGAGAATTAGCCTTGGCGGATGTTTCGCCAGAAGGACCGTCTGCTTTATCCCTGATTTCCGTGAACGGGGACCGGACACTGGTCTGGCCACGAGTTGTGGAGAAAAAGGCCTCTCTTGTTGCGCCTCTTATGAAGGACAAGGAAGACGATTGTATAACCGGTTGTCGAGTTGAACCGGGCAAACCCTCAATACCAAAAATGGTTTGTGTCTCTTTCGTCCTAGTCCCAGGTGCCAATTCAGTGCCTTCCCAAGAATTGTTTGAGTCTCTACGAGTCCTTCCTTGTTTTTGCAACAGTCGAACATCTTTGTCTGCACCTATCTCAACAGCTGTCTTCGACTTCGCTTTCACAATTTGATGCGAGGCGAAAATTCCTCCCATAGAGCTGTCGATGGACCCTTGGAGCAAGGTGCTATCCGAGGATAAACTTCTGTTCCTCACGACATGAGGCCGAGTAACCACACAAGCCTTTGCAACTCTCGGGGATGTGGAGTTGAGCGTTTGTGGAGCTGGATAAATTGTTCGCGCCATTGAGTCTTCAAGAAGCAAAGCCAATGCAGGACGTGCTTCGCCTGCCAAGTGCTCCCAGTAACGCAGCTCTGCCAGCACGAAGCCACACAAAAAAAGGTGGCAGTTCCGCCATCATGTGTTCTGAGCAACAGGGGGTGATGCACGTGAAGTGACACAGGGGGCAAACCAGAGCCCCGTTTGCCTCTGTGTAGCGCGCCTGTGAACCCCATATTTGATCGAGCGAACTGTCACAATGGATGGCGGTGCTCGGGAGAAATGCAGAAAGCACTTTTTGGAAGAGAAGACCCGTGAGCTGGTGGGGAGAAGAAAGGACGGACAGGCAATCACCTAAGGCTGGTAGGCAACGTATGCACGCAGGAGTAAGCATATCCAGAAAAAGCATCGGCTGACAAATATCGTTTCCAAATCTCACAAAAATGGATGGTGATCTTTTTTCAGTGAACCGAGCTACGCACAGATTTCCGCATAAAAACCCACACTTGCGGAAATATTTCACAATGCAGAAATCACCTCCTGCAACACCAGTGGACTTTGTTTCTCGGTCAATACGTATTTGTCTCAGTGCTCTCTTGTTATTAGCACTGGCAGCCGTACTGTGTCTTTTTCGTGGGAAAGTCGTGACTGAGTACTACGCCGCTTCATGCGACGCATTCGTGCAAATCTTCTTAAATGCTGCATCTTTTGTACCTTGTGTTCGGCCCCTCCATCCGTAACCACATTCCGTCACATTGTCGTCCTTCTGACAGGTCAAGCGCTCCTTGCTCGCAGCAGAAGTTAGCGTCTTGCCAGACCCTCGTTCAGCAGTTGGGGACGCCCGCACCACCTCGGGTTCTGTCGGTCTGTGGTTCTCACCAGAGAGAAATCCTGCAGTATGAACTTGAGATGCTGCGACTGCAGTTCCACTCTGCGTAACTCTGTGTCTTTGACTTCTATCTAGTTGGTTGCTACGAATACCATGGTACTGCAGATTCTCCTGCGACTCGCTTTCGCTTTTCAAAGCGCCGACCATCAGCAGCCCGTTGCACGACCGCGACAGCTGCCGGTCAGGGAGAGAAACCAGCTGACATGCGAGACCTGAGGCTGCCAAGATGGTGAGTGTCACTAGCAGATGGTACCGCCTCTTGGTTTGACTAGCGTAGGTGGACTCCATTCGGTATCGCTTGGCAAGGCCTATATAAGCGTACGTGTCCAAACTGGTCTGCATGGTGGAGGCAGGGTCACACCACGAAAAAAAGGACAACTCTTTACTACACCTTCGGATCCTTCCGAAGAGAGGCAGTGGGTGAAGCAGGATCAGCATGTTGAACGGCGTTTGTTGCATCCAACCATGGTTCTTCACTGTTCTCAAATACCGCCCCTGTAGTCTTTATCCAGCTTCCTCCGAGTTGCGTGACGACGGGAAGCTCTAGCTCGAAGACCCCCCGTGAGCGCCTGAGCCGCACGTCACCTATCCAACAGCGGAATTTTATAAGAACCGTGATAATCGGCTCGACCGTCATCAAGTAGTGTGTTGCTGAATATGCAACGGTCTAACTTGATGGGTCCACGGTGTACAAACAAAATAGCGCATCTTTACAACCCCAGTGCTGCTATCAAATCCTGGTTTTGACGCCATCCACAAGCGTTTCGGACGCGGGACATGTGACGAAATGTGCCCCGGAAGGGGATGTCTGGCTCTTGCTGTTTACGAGTCGACGACAGAATAGCGTCCTGTGAAATACACTTATCTGTCACAGACGAAGCGAGAATGAATACCGTGCTACCCTTTTTTCGGAAGTCAAGAAGTCACAAGACAATTTCAAGTGAGGTATGACCACAGCACTGAGGCCATTGTAAGAGTCACGGGAGCGAGCAGCTAGCTGGTGGGCGTCTCCCACGAGTTGGACGTCGCCTGTCTGCTGAGAACACACTCTTCTTCGCTGTTGGTGGCTGTTCCAAGGAATTTCTATCTAGTTTAAAATCGCCCGAATAATTGTACGGGCACGGTCGTTGCCCAACGCTCATTCCGGGGACGAATTCAAAGACGACGTTTGTCCAACATGTCACATACGCCAACAGACATTTGAAGTTCGCTGGATATGGTCTCTCCGCTTGTTGCAGATATAAGCAGCTTTCCCGCCACATACACTTTTGAAGAGTTGCTGAAACTCCCAGTCGTAGAAACATCCCCTTAATAGGACTTGCGTAACTGTGCGCAAGAGCATCGTCATGTGATTGTTCTATCCGCACAGATCTGCAACAGATTTACTTCGGACAAGACTTCGGCGATAGTGTGCTTCGCACCAATATGTATACCCACAGTTTGGCAAATTCCTCTAATGCAGCTTAACGGCATTAAACTGTACGTTATGTGCTTCACGCAGTAGAGACGCCTTTGAAGCTTGTAACCAGTGGCGTGTCCGCGTGCAGCAGCCACCGTCCGATTTGCAACACTGTACAACGCGGAGGTTAACATGTTCACCACTACTCCACCATCACACCGTTCAAAAGCTGCAGGCAGCTGACGACGTCTTCCGGCATTTGCAAAACGCGGCTGTCGGTTGTCGACTGGTAGCTGTGGCACCGAATGCAATTGCTGACCCACTGCACATTCTGTCAGAGGTCTCTGTCTCTAATTTGCAAATTTTCTCACGTGCAGTAGATGCGCAGCTTGTGTCTGCTGTCGCAGACATGAGAACAGCTCATGTGCGGATAATTAAGGCGGTGTGACTGCTTGAGTGAAGGGAGACAAAATTGTTACTTGTCGAGTCGTCCAGCGCCTCCCGAGGTACACAAAAAAAGCCTGAGGAAACGGTTACAGGTCTTCACTCCGGCGGTCCAACGTCATAGAAATACAACACCCGCACACCAGGTATATCTTGAATGTACGGATGCTTGTTTATGCGGATGTACTAGCACACGAGTGTGCACGCAGTAACCAAGGGGAGTCCAAATCAAACAAAATGGAGCAACGACCAGCCCTTGAGCCTGGTCTGACACGACCGGAACACTATTTACCCTCCTAACGAGGCTGTGTCTTTCGGAGAGGGATACCTTGCCAAGTCGTTGGCGGAAATGCCATGTAAGCAAAACCCACCATACCCAAAGAATCCCTGTAATATGGGACAGCTGTGAAGAGAACCGAGTACACAGAGGTGTCCACTGCAGTGGCGAAAAGAAAGCGACATCTGAAGAAATCCGGCTTTTCAAACAGCGCACTAAGTGCCACTGAACGTGTCAGTTTCATATGATGAACGTATCTGCATACGGTCTATACGCGTGGCACAAATTATAAGCACGTACGCTTTGTTGATTTCCACATCTGAAACTTATTCGCAACAGCGGTAGGAAATTGGCACACATTTGCGGAGCTTTCTTTTGTGCTGCTTAACTTGACTGCGCTGGGCGAAATCGTAGGTAGATGCTAGCCCGTGAGACATACACTGTCGAACTATGTCTGGGGAATATGCCGCGAACGTCCACGCTCAGACTCTTCATGCAAAAGCTCCGCGACTTCGCAGCAGTGAACCCGTGGAAACGCCCAGGGCTGGAGGCTGGGTTATTGCTGTATATCCACAAATAATAAATATATGGCAGGGGTTCCTGATCATCTGGTAGAACCATGCCGGAAGCGCTCGTAGGACACTAAGGCCTCGTCCCCCGAGGAGGCACGAAGAGCAGAAGTATTGTTATCAAAACGAAAAGCGGCGACACGCCTCTCGACTCTAACGCACAAGTGCAGCCCTCCCATTTCGCAAAGAGGTAGACCTCTCTATTGTTGCTTATGAGTGACCGTCAACAGTGCACGACGACACCTGAGCACCACTTGAGTTTTGTTTGGAAAAATCGACAGGCACCAGAGAAAATTATTTGTGTGGTGCCTGTATCTGCCCTTTTGCAGAACGTTTCGTCAGCCGCATTTCTCAACTCCACCATGAACTACTAATCCTTCGAACAGCTGAAGCCTACGCGGCCTCCCAAGTATCGGCGTCAAACCCAATCAACTGGAACGATCTTCCTTCCAAATTTTTGGCGGCGTCGTTCTCCCTGAAAGCACGCAGGCAACCCTCACGCAGCACAGGCGCCGACATACGTGCGTGTTAACCTGTGTGTCTGCGATGCAGCAAAGTTGTTTAGGAAGGCATGCGCTCTGCGGAGGGATCACAAATGAAGAAAACCTATACGGTGGGGGGAACTCGCTGCGAGCTGCCATTAAACAGGAGATAACACGGAGAGAGAGAACGCAGTGGTGGGCCACGTCACTCACCCCTCCTCCATATCACTGTCTGAGTAGATCGCCGCCTCTTCTGCCGGATCCGTAGGAAAAAACGTCTCCTTGGCCGTTGCAGCTTGAACTACCTCTTGTTCTTTCTTTTGTTTCTCATCCTCTTGAAGAGCCTCGAACTCTCTTTCAGCCTCTTCGTCGAGCCACTCCTCTTCTGGTGCGCCGGTAAATTCTTCAGGATGCTCCCGCAGCCGCTCCAATTTTGCGTTGACACGCTCGATCTCAGCCGTCAGATCCTCTAGTTCCTCCTTTTTCTTTTCGTAAGCTTCTTGAGAAAGCCCCAGGCTAGCGAGTTCGGCTCCGGAAGATACCAAGAGGGTCTGCAGCACCTCTCGAATAACTTTGAGCTTCCTATTTTTCTGCATTAGCATGTTGCTGTATTCGTCTGCCATCACTTGCTTCTGCGCTTTGAAGGCGGCAAACTGTTGGCTGATTGCCCTAGAGTCTTTCAGCTGGAGCTTCAGCAAAGCTAAATAAAGCTCAGACAAGGCGATGCCATTGCTCATCATCTCTGAGTCAAAAAGACACATTGTTTCTTCTTGTTCTTCTTCCGTCATATTTTGAATGCTCGCAAGGGCCTGAATATGAAGCGCTGCAAAAACAGCCACGCCCCAGCGACGAACAAGAAAGACATTTGACACACTTAAATGTGGAGCTGCCCTGCGACAGACTTTCACCCATCTCCAAAGATATGGACGGTTTGACCGCAACGCTGTGTGCTACGCTCTGTACCGTTCCAAAAGGGCTCAGTAAGAACAGAAATCAAAGGAAACTGAGAGGCCTACCCTTGTCTGCTTCTGCTTCCTCATCCGCCGCGGCCCTCGTAGACCCGCTCGTCTCATCTGCCAACTCTTCCTCGCCTGCAAACTCTCCATCACAGTCACGTAATCTTTCCTCCTTTTCCTCAGGGTCTGTTGTGGCTGGGCGCGTTCGCTCCTCTTCGTCTTCCATTTTGCGCTCTAATTTTTTGTAGAATGAATTCATCTTTCGGGCCATAGCCTTTTTCGCCTCTTCTACAGCACTCGTCCGCTCCTTTTTTTCTTGCTCCTGTTTTGACCAGTCCACCAAATGTGAAAGATCACCTTCAGCAATGGCTTGCAATGACTTCTTGTTTCTTTGAGAATCCTCTTCCATGCGATGGAACGTCATCCCGAGACGCAATGCAAATTCAAGGAATGACCCCGGAATAACATCGAGCTTCATGTGCACAACCGCGAACCCGAGAGTCTCAGCCATAACCTTGATAAAGTAGTTTCTCTCTGCTAAGTTGATATTCTTATTCCGTGCGCGAAACAAATTCCACGTTTGCCGCTTTGCCGCCACTAGCTGTATAAGCTCGTTGTCGACATCGTAGATGACAATAGGTTCACGCGCACGACGTTTCTCAGATAAGCGCGCAAAAAACCGGAACAAATACCCTATCACTGGTACCGTGAAAAATGTCTGCTGAGCTCGCACATTATCAAAGTATGCAAACACGAGACTGAATGTAACTTCCAGGAAGAAAAGAAGAGTTAGCACAGCCAGGAAGAGCAAAAGAGCAACATTGATATTGCCGTCAAAGCCAGAACCAATCATCATCGCCATCACTATAAGCGTGAACGTCCATATTCCCATACTGTGATTTTCTAGGCGATCAAGCGTCAAGTAAGAGCGTTTGTCGAACGGCTGCGTTTTCAAGTGGAAAAGCAAAAACACAACAGCAATTACCACAGAGAGCCAAATACGTGACCCGTTCATGTTATCGGTGGGAATGATTACAACCGAGGAGACAACTATCACAAGGAACTTCCGCGCAAACACAACCATCTCCCAGTACCAGTACTTCTTCACGAATCCGTTGTGCAGAAACCCGTACTTGAGACGTGTTTCCCTACTGTTTAAATTCTTTCTATTGATGTAGAGCACCAAAAAGCACACAAGCGGTATGCCGATACTCCACAGGCATATCCCAGCGATCCCCAGGACAAAGAACTTCAGGTATGGACTGTTTAAGCTGACATCGCATTGAACGGACATAGCAGCACGTAGAAAATATTTCGCTTTGTGCACCCGACCAAAATCAATGTAAGTGCAGTCGAGCAGGGAAAGCATGTGACGTGTAGTAGACGTGTATACGAAGAAAAGCACGGTAACATAGATGGGGATCATATCTTCCATAAACTTCTTGAACCGCTTGAATCGGGATTCCTCAGGCAGGGGAATGTAGCGAAATATCATGAAAAGTCGGTCTTCCTCGAACTTTTCCCTCAGCTGTTGGTTCAGCGTGAATAGCCCGTACTGCTCAGTCTGCCTTAAAAGATCCAACTTCCTCTGAATGGACTTTCGATACCGTACGTGCACTCGTTGCACGATGATGAACATAATTATAGTGACGAGAATGGGAAGGGCGATAGGCACCAAGGTATAAAAGAGCATCGTGTAGAAAAATGAGTCCGAGAAACTCAGGTCAAAACCTTCACGCAGCAAGCAGTCCACAGACATCCACCTGGAGCGCTGCTTTGCTGCAACCTGTTCAGCCACGCTCGTCGTGAGATTCGTAACCCAGGAAGGGAATCCAATGTTGTTCATGTCTACGACTCCCAGAACAGATATACATGTCAAGTAGTTGGACGCGATCTTGATCACAATGGAATGAATGGATCGTCTGTTGAAGCCTGCGGCAACGTTCATGTAAGTCATCACGATATTGAACATCAAGGAGGCGAGGTAATAGCCGAATATAAACGAGATATTCCAGGCCATCGAGGGACACGCTGTACAGATGTCGCCTTTGGTAAATGTATTGGTATAGCCGTACTTACACTCGCTGCATAAGTACTCAGTCATGGTCTCCGAGCAGACACCGTGAAGTAAGCATGCATTGCGAATGGGGCACTGGGTAAACTGCCAGTCTGTAGGTGACTCCAGTTCCTCTCGTAACTTATCCAGAAAATACCCGGCTTCTGCAAACGGTTTGACGTGATACGCTGAGGTAATGGCTGTGAAACTGGGGTCTTCCTTCAGCTTTGCCTGCGCTTCCTCCAGTAATCCACCATGACATATGGCCCCCACGGGACACACGTGGCAGGCATCTGCTGCAAAGTACGTCCCCTCTTCGCAAAAACACTGCGACTGAGTCTTCGCCCCCGGCAAACTCGTGGAAGAGGTGCCACACAACCCATTACAATTGGAATCCTGCACCGATGACTTGTACGTGCCGGGAGCGCACGCCTCACACCTCTTCGCACCGACAAGTGCGTCCCCTCCCTTGTACGCAAAGCCGCGGTCACACTTGCCTGCAAAAACGTAAGGACAGGTCAGATCTCATGTGTGCTAGCCACTGTACTGACGAGCTAGAAAGGATAAGTGTCTGCACACGGACTCGATGATTTATAAAAACCAGAACCTCCGGCTTCTGTCTTCCGGGTATATCACCGTGCCTCCCCCGTAGAAAGCAATCGCTTGCAGCAGTGCACTGTACTTGACGTCATTGGGGCTGCTTTCCAAAACGGTGTACTCCAGTGCGAGCATCAGTAAGCACTTCTACCCGTCACACCAAATCCTCTTCTTCCACAAACGCTTCTACACAAGGTCATGTGGATGTCGCTGCCCGAGGTCCGTGTGAAACGCCAGTGGGACCGCGTTATGCCACAGCAGTGCGGCACGACGAGGTACACAGTGTGACTGAGGAAAAAGAAACCGTGAACTGTCTTGTGTATCACGACATTGAAGCACAGTGGGACGTGGTGATCCAAGCAGACACTGTTGGTATACCGTAGATTTTGCTGGCTTCCACGACACCCTGAAATATCAAAGTTTCCAAGCTCCGCTCCCGAACAGCTGTACGACGTGTGTCACCATCGTTAACCGCGAACAAGAAAGAAGACAGACATTTTGGTGCAGCCTCAACGACGCTTGGTTCTCGCAAGGCAACTCTCACTGCACGTCTACGCACACGTACAAAAACAGGACGGCAGTACAAGTGTACGGTACGAACATGCAAGCATTCTCGAAACGATGGAAATCTTGCTTCTCCTCTTTCCCCATACCATCCCGCACTTTGACTCCTTCCTGAACACACGGCCGGCTAGCCATACTCACAAAATCTCGCTGTACAACGTCTACACAAATTTTTAATCTGCACGTGCACATATCTGCGTAAGTGCAAAACCGTTCGCTTGTTTCCGGTAGCCGCTCTTACAGTCGTCGAGGGACCAGGGCGTGTCGTATCCTGGAGTGATGCGCGTATGTTCAGGGCAGGGTTGAGGCTGCCCTGGTTTCTTCCCGTTGACACAATCAGGATCGCTGGGCTCGCAGTCCACTTGGCCTCCAGGGCAATACTTCAACGGATCACTGCACGCGACGCATTCTGCCAGCTTCACGTCGTAGTAGTACCCCCTTGTGCAGAGACACTGCGCAGCTGAATTAGCTCCAGTTTCTTCTGTGCCCGAGTTTTCGCTGCAGGTCTTACACGCATCGTTGCCCACCCAGCCTTTGTAAGTGTTCGCCGGGCAGGGCCGACACACGACAGTCTCGCCGGGATTCACCTGCAAGCTGAAGCGATAAAACCCCTTGTCACACAAACAGTCGGCTATAGATGCGCTCCGTTTCCCCGTCGTATTCGTTTCTGGTGGACACATAAGTGCCCCGGTATGCTCGCCTGTATCTGGGTTGCGACCGCCGGGGCAGTAATATCCAACCGGGCAGGGCTAATAGCAGAGGCGGGGCACGGGGACACACACACACACCCACACACACACACACAAACACGGACGTCCACACGTCACAGTCTGATTCCCCCTGCTTAGTGCACAGGAGCACACGTGACACAGGACTGACGAATTTGTCTAGAGCTGCCGTGACAAAGGTCCTCAACGCAATTGGTGAGCATCCCCAAGCTATATTTGTGTATGCCTATATGCGTGTATGCGTATACGTGTACGTACAGACGCACACGTCTTCAGTGGATGGCCATTACTCTTGAGAGTCGTGCCTCAACACGGTTCCAGCGTGGTGCCGTTTGGATCTGCGGTTACACCATAATTTTGTGCTGCGTTGAACGGTTGTGCTGTTTCGAATACGTGCGCCCTTTTGCCCCTAACGTGTCCAGCTGTGCCTCGCCAATATCGAATTTCATCGAAATGGCTCTCATGGCACTTGTCGGCTCGTTTCGTCTCTAGAAATGGGCGACCGAGCCGGGCTGCGTAGCCCCCGCGCATGAGTGGCGCTGGATAACACACTGCGCAGAAGCGGCAACATTCCTTGCGTGGGCACGTTTCGCGTCACGAGCGTTTCGATAGACTCTACAACGTACAAAACACATCGTCCCTTCACTTCGGAAAGCAACGCTGGAGTCATAGGCCTCTCTTAGGCTAACCTGCCGTCGCACCCATACCACTTGCGCGTACACGAAAATTTTCGCAGGTAGGCTGACCCTTGTCAAGGCAGAAGACACCGTCGCGCACCTACCTATGAAAATCGCACGCATTCCAATTGAAATTCACCTAGCCACTTAACTCTCCATCGCACTCATATGATGTTCACTATCCGCCAGCTACGAGTAAACTCGCTACTACGCATGCAAGTGACAAACGTGTCGAAATCTGCGGTCGCACACCCGTCAGTACCACCGCCGCAGCATCGTCACATGCCGTGCGGACATACCACCGTCCACATGACTCCTTGTGGAACTGACGTCGTTGCAGAGCCTCCTGCAAACTTGGTGGAAACCACACATCCAGGAAACTAACCGGCCTGTCACATCCGTTTCCCCAGACTCACCTTACACATATACGTATCTTCGTCGAAGTAATGTCCGACTGTGCAGATGCAGTCTTCTAGGGACACCGAACCCGTGGTACGGGTGGAACTCTCGGCCGGGCACTTCACCCCATGGACATTGGAAATGATGTCTTTGTACTCGCCGACACGCGTGGGCGTACACACAACCATAGACGAAGACACGTCAATGTAGTCGAACACGTACCCCGGCTGACACCTGTAGCGCACGGAAGAGCAGAAACTAAACAGCATTTACAGGATTCCCTACGCCACGGAGATTAACGACACTATACACGTACTGCGCCTTTCGAAGAAAACAGAAGATGCAGCTGATAAGCCGGACGCCAGTGAACATACGCCCGTGCAGACCCCCTTACACGAGGTGGGCCTGGTCGCGAAGTTTTGGGCAGCAATCTGCGGAGATGGAGGGCATCACGTGCAAGGAGACGCACGGGACGGCGGCGTCAATTAGACGGCTCCCACACAGTTGCAGGCTATGTCAGATGCGGGAGCCGGTAGGGCTGTCACGTCGCCCCACCGCCCCTATACAACTCTGGTACTCATATGAGCGTCATCAACTTATCTGACTGTGGCTCAGAAAACTTTCCAGATGCGGCGTGAACATGTCCAGCCAGCTTTTCACGACCAGGTATCGTGAAAGTGTTCTGATATGGAAGCAGGAAGAACAACGGGTTTTATAAGCTACGCTAAGTAGTGAGAATCGTTCCTGTCGTCGGCAACAAGCGCTTCTTGGTTCATGCGTAACTACCTTACTAGGCCATTCCCAAAATATCGTAAAACAATACCTGCGCACACGCCACCCTCTGCACACTACATACGTGTACACAAATACGCATACACAAGTAGACAGAGAATGCACACACGCACGTCTGTGCGTGAGTACGTAGTTGAATGCACACACGCGTGTGGATCAGTCCGCTGTGCCCTGCAGGCTGTCCACGCGTCACCACTGTCTGCAACGTACATGCATTTGAAAGGGTGGTCGTTTTCGTTGTTGGGTGGCACGGTCTCTGAGTTCGCGGGACACGGAATTTTTTTGCCACCGTACACGGCGAGTCCCGTTAGAGCAGTCTCCGAACCAACGCAGAAATGGTCCTTGGGGCACTCAGCGCAGGGCAAGTCGATGTTGCCTGTTTGATAGTAACCCGGGCTGCACATGTCGCAGTAACTCTTGGACCCCGCCCCCTCCACCGATGCAAAGGAGTGCGCTGGACAGGGCGTGCACGCCTGAGGTCCGAGTGTGTCTTTGTACATGTGTCGCGGACAACGGACACAAACTTGCCACGGCTGCAGAGTCGCATACACCGGATTGGCAGTGAGCCACTTCATCAAACGCGACTCCGCAGAGTCCGGATCGCCCAGTCGCTCCGCAGAGGCCGCGGTAAATCCCGCTTCGCAGATACAAGCCGCGAGAGAAGAGGCCACCTCCTCGCGCCCCTCAACGACGTTTGTGCTCGTATTCATTGGACAAGGCAGTCGAGCCGCATTAAAGCCCCCAAGCGAATAAAACCCAGTTTCCGCTTTTCGACACTCCTGGTTCTGCAGGCTGTCGCCCACGAAGTAGTATCCCGGCTCACTGACATCCAGCACAAGACACGCAGCGCGCCTGACCGCGACTCTCAGCTGTTTTGTATTGTAAAATAAACGTCGGTGACTGTGCATGTGGTAAGTATACTTTCTAAATGACGGAATGTGTATCGCGTCCTCACGTCTCGCTCGTAATGCACACGTGCCTCCTTCTTTGAACGCGAGGCCTGGGAAGACAGCGCACGCGTCTCCAGCTATGCCGCGAAAGGGGACAGAACCGGCGGAATTTCTGCACATACACTGATGGCGAGTCCGGCTGCGGACGAAGAAACACGTCTGTTACTGGACGAAAAAACGCACTGGTTGTCCCTCAAAATTAGAAAGATGTGTCTATGACACAGATATACATGTGCAAGTACTGGCATTCAGCCTGTCTCCACTTGGGAAGAAACGCGTGTCTTGCCCAGCGCGTCGTGGCGAGCGGGCAGAACACAGCGGAGAATAACACCAGAAACATCCACGCAAAGCGCTTACAACGCAACAGACGAGATACTCACGCCTCGTAGAGAAGTTCACTCGCAATATACAAGCTGTGTTATCAGCTGTATATAGACGTGTCCGCGTATGTAAACAGTGATCACTCCAGGTAGAGTTACACGCTTCCCATACAGCTGCGTGTCCCATTCCGCCCGGTGCCACACAGTGAAAGAGGAAAGACGTGCACTTTATTCCAAGCACACGTATGAGCGGATGTAGACACTTGCCCCTCCTCCGAAACATGCAGGGAAGCGCCAACACCATTCGTTTACAGTTGGTCGCACGCAAATCCCTATGTTCCGCAGTGACTCACTGAAAGACTTGTATGAAACAATAGTCTGAAACCCGCAGTGATTCACTGAAAGACTTGTATGAAACAATAGTCTGAACTTCTCACCTTTGTCACCAGAGGCTGACCGCTTCGCAGCTCACCCGGTAATGTGCACATAAACGTTTGTAGGTACGTACGTTACATACTTACATGTGGGCTTGTACCTGTGTTTGTATGTACCTACGTACATGTGAAATTTATCCAGGTACGAGTAGGTGTGCAGACGCCTGCAGATCTGGATGGAGGCACACACGTGTAAAAAGCTGATCAGTACAGCTTTGTGTACGCGCCTACGTCACGTGGATGTGTCCTACGATGTGGATAAACCTGCACATATGTACGCAGAGGTATATGTACACATACACATATATAATGCATAGGCGTACGTACAAGCTATATTGATAGACAGTCAGACTCCTTTGTTACTTCATATGTGTACGTTTATAGCCGCAGATGTCCCTCCGTGTATCCACGTGTCTACAGAACGTAGAACCTGACGACCGCAAGTAGCGCAAGTCAGTAGCTTAGGGAAAAGAACAAGGTAGTACTCACCACTCGCAGCGTCTCTCCTCCGGGGTGGTAGCGCCGACCACCGTAGTGCTCGAGTGGGGCGGACAAGAGGGACCCAGGCACCCAGTGTTGGCCACAGTGTGTTTCCAGGTGCCTGTGTGGAGCAACAACCTTTTCGCAGAGAGCGAATGCATCGAAAAAGCGGATGTACCAAAGGACGCGGCTTAAGCCATCAAGGAACACCCTCGCATCTTCGTAACGACTCTCAGCAGGCTAGCCACAAGAGATAGGAGCTGTCCGGGTATCTGCAAGACAACGTATACGGACATCCGCTTGGTTCAGGTGCAAAGACGACTCTCACAAAGCGTCAGCTGTGCTTCGGTAGACGACGTTTGGCAAGAGGTCAAAGTAGCAGGTGCGTCACGCCATATGCTCATCTGAAGACTGCAAACAAAAAAAAGAACCTCCTCCTATCTCTCGTCGCGTTTCCTTGCGCAGCCTTTGATAAAGCCGCAACATAGGACGAGCACTACATATGCCCATTCCACTCCAGCAGCCTTGCAGAGGTACAAACAGACGACAAAGAGCACTCCCTCAGGCGAATCATTCTTCTCTTGAAAGCAACCACAAGCTACGAAAGGCAAACGCTTACACTTGACGTCTCTATCTCGAAATCTAAGACAGGTTTCGAATCGAAATAGCACGGACATGATCAGTGCTGCTGCACTCCGCTGCACAGCTGTTCAGTGTCCTTTCCCACACGCAACTGTCCTTCGAAACATTTATACACGGGTGTACATCCACACGTAAATTAACACTTATGCAGACATAATTGGACTAGCTGCATCAAGAGTTGTATGTGGACAAGTATACACGTGTTCATTCACGACTATAAGCACACACACGTACACGTGTACATACACACGTATTTCCGGCAGTCTTCAATGCGCCTGAGATACATATCAGGCGTACTCACGGTCAGCCTGGCCATCGCAGACAGAGAGACGTTCTTCTTTCTTCGTGCAAGGCTATGCTGCCGCACATCTGATGCTGCAACCTCTGTCCAAACTCCATCAAGGCGGCACACTGATCTACAGTTCTCTACACTCCGCCTACCCACAGAATCAACGCAGCACAGATGGACTGTATGTCTCGATATGGGTATGTACGAATGTGTTTAGCACACCAGCCACGCGTGCGGACGTCCCTACACAGGCATCCGTAGGTAATAAGAGCGCGGAGCCGTATACAGTTTCCTACGCAAGACGAAGAGATCTCTGTGTAGGTTTGTAGTTGCCTGTATGCATCCAGAGATGAGTGTGTCTGCACAGGTGAGTCACACGCTCCTCTTGATCGAGCCACCTTCGTACCTTCCACTGCGGGTGCACAGGAGCAATCCGTGTTGCATCTGAGCGCGAACGTGAACGAAGCTTCCCACAGACAGCACCATATTACGTACCTGCACCTCAACGCAGAGGTGTGTGCGCAAGTGTAGATCTGATTTTATAAGAGGGTCTCTACGTGCAGGTACACACCTATGCATGAAGGCAGTCGCTTTCTCCGCAAGTTGCACTCACGAGGCGCTTTCTTCCTCACGCTAGCTGTCTGTGCAGCTGCACTCGTCGCTACGCGAATATCTAGAGGCGTATATAGCATTATAAATATATACGTATAGAGAGAGAGACAGAGAGACACAGATATACATATGTATGTGCACATACACGTATACATGCATATATGCGCACACGTCCTCTAGCACTCACACATAAATGTTCACTCTTAATGTGGTCACCTCAGGAGCCGCGCAAAGTCCGCACCCTGCGCCACGCTCGACGGGTGCCCTGGTACCTTTTCGTGCAGGACATTGATCGGCACATAAACGTCTCGTCTCCAACATACGTGTGAGTATATATACATATACATATACATATACATATATATATATATGTATGTGTAGGCTGACATCCTTCACCGTAGAAGAAGCACCGCTTTTTATTACCAGGCCTGGTGCACTTACTTCGCTGTGCGTACACGCTTGTGTCTCACTCGGCCTCGGTCTCTCTTTCTCAAGACCTTTTTCCTCTCTCTCTCTCCCTCTCTCAGTACGCGTAGATAGGTATATACATAGATATATATATATATGGAGAGAGTCACTCATCCATGCAAGCCCGCATTTTTGTGTGTCTGCGGCGGGCATGAAGCCCGTATATTCCCTCAAAGAAACCTGAAAGTCACACGACAAGGCTGGCCAATGCCACCTTACCCCTCGGAAACGACTGCAGGGCACTGCATTTTGCACTTGGAGCCCGTGCCTGTCTTGCACCGCGCTTGATGATCCACAGCGACGCATCGCTGGTGCTTCTCAGTCTCTACCCAGACACAGGAGCGACCGACGGTGGCGCTTACCAGCAGGACAAGGTTCACAGACCGCGTTGGCGACCCCCTCCTCTCTGTGGTAGCCCTTCTGGCACTGACATTGCTCGACACTGACGGACCCCTCGGCGACAGTAGTGTGGTGTTCCTTGCAGTCTTGACAGCGGGCCCAGCGGTCGCGCGGCTCCGCTTTGATGAGAGTTAGAGAGTTGTACGTGCCGGCGGGGCATTTGGTGCACATGCCGAGACTCGCGAAATAGCCGTCTTTGCAGGCCACTTTGAAACTGAACGTGGACTTCAGCTGGCTTACTATGCCCACGGCCACCACCTGAACCTCCACCTCCATCCGCTGGATACTGCGAATGGCGAGCTTCACGGTGCCTGTGTGCTCGTCCACGGTGACAATAGACGACACATACGCGGTGTTGGGGACGTCCGTGCCGAGTAAGAAGCTTCTCACGCCTTTCAAGCTTCCGAGGCCGATCACGCTCGGTTCTAATGTGTGCGTTTCCCCCACAGCGTACCACTCGTGTGGGTAGTACCTGAAATTCGCCACTGTCGCTGTCGAGTCTAGGGATACAACCTGCAGATGCGGCCCCTTCCAGTCGCTTCGCACACTCGCCAACCAGATGTTCTCCAGCGAGTCCGCAACGCTTGAAAGGTCAAGCAAACTGAGGTGATCCACAGTGCTAAAGCCTTCGGTGTTTTGCGTCAGATACGCGTAGAAATGCACACTATCTTCCTCGTCGTCCTTCGTCAACAGCAGGGGAAACGGACTCTTCTCCTGCGTCACGCAGACACCAAGCGCAAAGGTACGCACGAAGCTGCACCCTCGGCGAAAAATCAAGCGCAACAAGAAGCTTTCTACGTGGGCGGCTAGGGCAAACCGCTACAGACCTCAGAGTAAAGTAAAAGGTGAGAAGGTGCGAAGCAGAAAGACCTGTTTTCCTTTCCGTCACAACGGAAACAATGTAGCAGTACTGCGGCACTGTGACACATGCACGAAGCACAGATGCCTCTCCGCAGGCGAGCAGGAAGACAGGTTAGCAAGGGACCCGCAGCAAAGTGTGAACCCTACAAAGAGAGGACAACGAGAGGAAAAAAAATCCCTCAGGTAGGAAAAGGCTCCACTAACGTGGCTGTGAAACAAAGTAAATTCAAGTACTTCACGACCAAAGGAAGAAGCACTCCAACGGGAAAACGGAGAAAGGGAGAGCAACCGTAGTTCTGATGAGACGCAGACGTCTTGTGACTGCCGTGGAAGAAAATAAAAAATCCAACAGTGGCACATTATCAGAGAAATCAGGTTGCTTCTGTTAGTAAGGGGAAGCGAAATACACGTGCACAGAGCCGCGACGCAAGTCTCAAGCAAATGTACAACCCCAGCACTGAAGCCATCCGAGCTTCGACGAGGAAGCAGCCAACCTGGTGGCACCCACGCGCAGCCTCAACGCGAGGGCCCACACGAGTGTGTAAAGCACGTCTTTATGCAAGTAGCAGGAAGCCACAGAAGCAAAACCGTGTTCCTGCCTGCACGACGAGACGCTGCTAGAGACTTGCACTTGCAAGTTAGAAGTCGCGAGCTTGTTTTCTCGCTCTCCGAAGAGTGTGCTAAAAGTGGCTGCAATAGGGTTTGCGCAGGCGCAGCGCTTGAGTGCAAAGAATGACAGGTGTGCAAACGCAGACCCCCCTGGAGTCTTCTTAACTAGAGAAGGAGAAAACGACGAGAAAGTGTTCTTCTCCGTTCACGCTGGCCTTTCCCCCCCTCGCGTGCTGTGCAATGTACGAACTCCCCTTCGCATCTGCAACGACACTGTACTCACAGATGCCTAGTATCAGCCGTACAAGCTGCTGGTTCGTATCCACGCCCAGGCATGTCTGCACGCGTACGACTTAGATGTGGCCCTGTCCCTCCCGTTGTCGAGAGTAGGGCATTTCTCTTCGATTGCAAAGGAAACGGCTTTCTCGCCCAAAGTAGGCGGCACATAGAACGATGCTTGAGGCATCCGCGTGCGTGTATCTGAAACAGATCTGGCTCAGCACCTCTGCTCACGTGCGCAGTACGCACGCGTGCAGATGGAGATACAAAGACCGTATACGCATTACTCGGGTCAACAGCACGAATCCTGTTGTTGCCTGTTGTAGCAACCTGCCGTCTGCTAGCACACCCGTGAGACGCGAGCAGGGGAGTCGAACTGCACAAACATGTATGTTTTCGCGTGTGTGTACAGACGGACGTAGCTGTACATCAGTCAGCGCGAGTGTGACCTCTCGTCTCCCTCACACGGCCACTTATATCCAGACGCGGCACTCGCGCGCGGGTGTGTGAATGTCACGGTTATAATGTAGCGCCCTGCTGTTGCATCTTACCTGGGCTGGTCACACAAGTATCCTGTCCGGCGAGGTTTCGCATGCGACGATGTTTTTCTCATTCCGTGTGCCTGGGCTTACGGCACTACGGCCTGTGGGGAAGCGTGCGCGTGTTGCAAACTTAAGGGATGTAGTCTTCGTCTAGTAAAGTATACTGATTACACATATTGCTCATGAACGCCTGCCAAAGGGAAGCGTTTCCCTGCTGCATTACACCAGCCACCCTACACATCTACTCTACGTGGGGAGACCGACGTGTATCTTTTTGATCAGGTGCGCTGCTGCTGTTCCTGCGTGGCACATGAAGCCCTACATCGCTAAGCACAACACAGAGCTTGTCTGCAGCATCCAGTCCTGCTCTTGAAGTGACGCATCCTCTCTCCACGTACGTCCGCACGCGCACACACAGAGGTCGTTGCTGTGGCGTTTGCTGTTGGTGAGTGGCATCCCACAGTCGGCACATCCACGCAGAGAGCCGTAGGTGGCATGCGGTCGTGCATGCCACCACGACCGCGTGCTGTGCGTAGGCGTACCTCTGCGGTGTAGATGAGCATTTTCCCAGCGTAGTAGTGCGCCACGACATGTGTGGGGACTTCGAGACGGGTGTCGACCCCGTCCTTGGTGCCTTCGCCGACGTATTCTGTGACGAAGGTGAGATCTCCGGTGGAGGCGTTGACGCGTAGATAGACGATGCGTGGCACGCCCTGGTCGGCAATAAAGCAGTCCCACAACTGGGTTCTCTCCCCGGATTTGCTCGTGGGGGAGCGTATGCAGTGCAGCGCTTTCGGTTTCCTGAAGGGCGCATGCATGCCCTCTACGCTGTTGACTTTCTGCAGCAGCTTCAGGTCCGAAGACAGGACCATGATCATGCCCGCGCCCGAGTCGAGGACCAGAATGAGCGGATCGCCTGTGTCGGTGTCTTCGGGGTAGATGAGGGCCAGACAGCAGGGTGTGACGAAACCTGACTCCTCCTGAGGAAGTGTGCGGACGGTATTTTCCTTGCCGATAGTGTGGAGGCCAGTGACGTCATACACCTCCAGCACAGGAGGGCCCTCGCGCAGCGTGTACAACCTCGCTTCGTCGTGGGTGACGTTCAGAGCGACCGCCACTGGAGTCGCCACGCGGAGAACAGCGAGCAGAGTCGGCGCCAAATCAATCAGTTCTACCGACCAGAGAGTAATGAGGCCCGCCTCGGTGTCGACCCAAAACATCAGGGCCTTGGGGAACGCGCCACCAAAGAAAAGCGGCTTCATCGGGCCCAGGAACTCGCTGTTGGTGTTGTCCAGTGCGCCCCAGTGCAGTCCCAGCACGCTAAACTGCTCCACTTGAAACGTATACACAGAGTCTGGACTCCGGGAGTGCAGTTCCCGTGGACGCACGAAGTCTGTGAAGGGGTAGTAGTAGTATTCCGAGACCACCGCGTAGCCCAGGTGCACCGTCTGCCCGGCGGCTTCATCCCCGCGGAACACGCACACTTCCGTGTACTCCACGTAATTGCCCTCCCCGTCCCGGACGTCCTGCAGGTGTAACTGGCTGACACGCCCCGAAGACATCAGGAACAACACAAAGTGGACAAACAGGTGAGGAAAGCCCCTGCACGGGCTGCCCGCGCGGACGCCTGCGTTGCCGCGACGTCCCTCACGCGCGTGCGTATTTGCATGGGGGTTGACAACCAGCTAGCAGTGTTGTATGCTTTGCGGCAATCCTCCCTCCGCTCAGGTGCGCAGCCCCACCTCCGGAAAGGAGAGCAGCGACACCACGCAAGCACGGCGCACACAGTCAGCAAGGCGCCGACAAAGACGGGGAGGAAAGACCACGCAGAACGCTCCCCGTCCCTCCGAGAAACCCGTAGCAGCGACAATGTACGTGATTGGGCGTGCGGGGGCGCCCTCAGATACGACCACACGAAGCGCTACGTACACGACGGGGCGCCTCCGCTCACACACCCTTATGCGCGGCCTAAATTCAGACACGGACTCGGCAGTACGTACTCAGCCGTGGAATCTGCAGAAGGTGTACTGCGTCAGAGAGAAGGACGCACAGATACATCGCATGTGTGACAGACACGCGCCCACTAATTCGCAGAGAGTACAAGTCTACAGTTAGACGTATACAGGAAATGTATATAAATGTATATGCCTTTCTCTCTCTTTTAGAGAGAGACACGGATGCGTTTAGCAGGACGTGCGTAAAAGGCCACACGTACGCCTCGATTCACGGTCGCTCGGACGTCCGGACGGAGACCGGTAATGCTGCACCTTCAGAACCCGCTACGCGGTTTTCAAAGCGGAAGTAGGTAAACTGACGGCATCACACCAGCCAGCCCCCGACTGAACAGCTG
Organism: Sarcocystis neurona; assembly: GCA_000727475.1. Taxonomy (NCBI): domain Eukaryota; phylum Apicomplexa; class Conoidasida; order Eucoccidiorida; family Sarcocystidae; genus Sarcocystis; species Sarcocystis neurona. The sequence goes on along the minus strand of KL647290.1, from coordinate 4,310,094 downwards.
CTGTGCCCTCGCTCTTCTCTCGCGCGTGTTTCCGCACTCATTTACACACGTAGAACAATGGACGCACAGACGAATACAGAGAGACATACGTCTAGTAGAGAGAGGAGAAAACGGTACGCAGAGAAAGAGGTGGTTGTCCTTGCGCATGCGTGCGTGTATGTATGTGTGCGTGTGTGTATGTGTGTGTGTGTGTGCGTATGCAAAAATGTGTCCATGCCTGCAGCTAAATTCGTGCACATGCAGGTACATACGCATAGAGAACGGAATCAGTTATTAGGCGCATGGGGAGAGAAACAGGTATCTGCGAAAGAGTGACCCGTGACAAGAAACTCTCAAAAGCCACCGTTCTTGACCGTCTTCCAGCAAGCGAGAGCTTTCCACTCTCCTCTCCTTCCGATCTTGTGAGTACTACGGGGACGGCTCTTCTCACATACCTCTGCGAACTCGTGTTTGATTATACACATGCGTGTATACCACCACATACAGAGAGGGGCGCGTGTGGACACATGCTTCCGTACATCTTTATATACGTGGAGTGCAGGTGAGCGGCATCTCAGAGGAGGAAGAAGACGAAGAAAGAGCAGGGAGAAGAGAAAGAGGTATATGGAGAAGAGAAGGAATAAGAAGCGAAAGAAGGAGACGAAGTGAAAGAAGAAGAAGAGGAAGACAAAGAAGAAAAGGAAAAAGGAGACTGCAGGGGGTACCGGAGCTTAGTGGTCACACTACGACAAAGAAGAACGACAACATTAGGGAACGTGAAGCCAATCATTTCCAGAAGGGCCGCTCCTTCTTCTTGTTGGAGTGACCAGAGTGTCAGACGGGTAGTGTCGCGGCTGAAGTGCTGCGCATATCTGGTAGCTTACAGCGCCTTGTAGGTGCGTTTATCTTGATCTGCACCAACTGCGTACTGCTGCACCGGGACAACTTTGTGAGATCGGCCCAGCACAGTTCCTTTGCACTCCTCCTCGTGAACCATGCGAACCGTCACTGCGTCGTCCCTGAACTGCTCCGTATCCACATATGTGTGAAGGAAGAGCGTGAAGAGCCTCTGGTTGTAGCCGTCCACTGAAGGCGCATACACGGCGTTGTACGTCTGGTTTGTGTCGACGCCTGCAGCAGCAAGGGCGCGCGGCCGCAGTAGGGCGTCAGTGCCGCACGACAGAGCAGACGAGCAGAGACCGTAGGATGATTTGCTGTGTCAGCAGAGACGGCAGTCGCAGGACACGCAGACGAGGGGGATGTGGAGAAGAAGAAGAAGACGAGGAGGAGGAAGAAGAAGAAGAGGGGGAAGGGCTCCCCGGGTGGAGGCGCAGCAGAATCCTCCTGTGTACCTACATTTACGTACATATGTGTAAACGTGGGTTACTGTGCTGAAAGGCTACGTAAACGGTCAGCATCGTGCGTACGACCGACACGTCGACGACCAGCGGTTCTCCGACCACAAACCACCAGAAAAGGGAGGATGCGAATACGAAGTACCACCACCACATCGCCGGCAAAAAGAGGAGAGGTCGTTGGCGCCTATTGCGGCCAACAACAGCGCACCAGCATTACGGAGGCGTGTTAACGCTAGATTCCCAGAAGCGGAGCGGCAGCAGCGAGAAGAAGGCTTCACCGGGAGCAAACACAAAAACGCAGAGGCAGTGGCGTGTCAGTGTACAGCAGGAAGAAGACCGGAGAGTAACAGCAGAGGGGCCGAGCCTCACAGAATGAAAAGACAACACGCAGTAGCAGTTTGAGCCGCTAGGAAGAGACACGCGCACACAGCAGCATAGAAAGCGCAGACATCACCGAAAGAAGCGGACCAAGTCCACGGTAAGACGAGACGCAGCAACAGCAGCACACGCACACTGCGACGCAGCACAGGGAGGAGGTTAGAGTGTGACGCAGCAGGGCAGCAGCAGCAGTACGCTGCAGTTCGCAACAGAAGCATGGAGCACAAAAAGGAGGCATCAATGTAAACGCCGCTGCAGAATTAATCTAGTCTTTCTAAGCACAAAACAAATTTACTGCAGACTGCATGACAAAGAGAAGTACGTCACCGCTCTTGAGAACAGTCCAACTACAAAGTCACACACGGGTCACGGTATGACTGGTATTAGTCGTACGGGTGAGAAGGCTAACAAAAGAAAAAGGAAAGGCAGTGCTTTAGTCGCAGAAGCAGTCATCATCCTGTTGGTAGTAACAAGAGTGGTAACGACACCGCTTGCAGAAAAAAGGAAAGTGGTACTGAGAGTCGTTGTCGTTTTTGATCCTCCGACGGAGGCGCCGTTCATATTGAGTGACCGCGCCGCAGCAACCAGGCTACGGGAGGTGGAGGGGGTAGAGATGTGATACATCTCGCGTGCTAGTACAGACTGGTAAGGTCAGAGACGGTGGAAATATTAATCATAGGATACGTCGTAGAGAGCGGGTTCGCAGGAGCAGTAGCGATACTACGGTTAGTGATGACGTGCGGCTGCCATCTCTCTGTAAAGCTGATATGGACTGCCTTCGGGGGACTGGCAACATGACTCCGTCACAGCTGACCGCGCGACGGAGTTTACGCCCTGTGGCCAAATAACTTCATTAAGACAGTGTAAGTTCTGCGCCAGACGTGTATAAGAGTAAGGAAATCCTAGAGGGTGCATTGCTCGGAGCAGCAATGAGGGGAGCAGAAGTGCTAAGTTCCAGTACCTGTGAGCAGTGGTAGAAAAGCAGGAGCATGTGCAGTGAGTGTAGCAGCGGGTAGGGTAGAAAGAGTGGTGAAAGAAGTTGTAGTACATAACTCAGGAGTGACACCAACACTGGCACGCTTGGTTGTGAACGCGTCACTAGCAGGCCTGCTGATCGTCGTCTTCGAAGGAAAAAAATCAGCAATACTCGTCGTAGCTAGAGTAACGGCGGAGTTCTTACTCTGCAGTGGCCAGTATAGTCCTTACGAATGGTCGTAGTACCTACACTCGTGGTAGTAGCAGTAGTAGAAGTACAAGAAGTAATGGTAGCACAAGTAGCAATACTAAGAGTAGCATGTAGCATTTTTATTATTCAAAGTCGTTGTAGCGATAGCAGGGGTAGCCCTACTGGAGAAGTGTGTGTAGCAACGACGGCAACAGGGACGCAGTTTTTACTACTCTTTGAGGCACTGCTAGTTCCAGTTATGACGACAGGAGTTAGACTAGTACTAGTGGCTGTTGCGGTACTCGGAATAGTTGTTGCAGCAGTAGTAGTAGCAGCAGTAGTAGTAGCAGCAGTAGTAGTAGCAGCAGCAGTAGCAGCAGCAGCAATACCAGCAGCAGCAATACCAGCAGCAGCAGTAGCAGCAGCAGCAGTAGCAGCAGCAGCAGTAGCAGCAGCAGCAGTAGCAGCAGCAGCAGTAGCAGCAGCAGCAGTAGCAGCAGCAATACCAGCAGCAGCAGTAGCAGCAGTAGCAGCAGCAGCAGTAGCAGCAGCAGCAGTAGCAGCAGCAGCAGTAGCAGCAGCAGCAGTAGCAGCAGCAGCAGTAGCAGCAGCAGCAGTAGCAGCAGCAGCAGTAGTAGTGTATCCTATTACGACTAGTCGTCGTGGTGTTCGTACTAGTTATGTTACGCTTACTGGTAACAGCAGTAACATAAGTGATATTTTTATTATTAATAGGACTAATAATAGTCACGCCAGCTGTAGGAGTTGTAACAGTAGTAATAGTAGTAGTACCCGCAGCAGTTGTGGTAGTAATAGTAGTATTCTGAGCAGCAGTCGTCGCGATGAAAAGAGCACTAGGAGTGGTGGCAGCAGACCACTGGGAAAGAACATAGAGGACTTGGTCGAACTGCAGGATGAGCACAGGCGTGCACTTTTGTGTGCGGAGGGGGGGGCGTCGAGAAGAGGGGAGAGAGACGAAATGCAGTAGAAGCGTCGTTATCGAAAGAGTAGGAAAGCACGGCAGCCCTGATGGCGCGCACCGGTGATGCGAAGCAGCGCAGCAAGCCCGTAGGCGCTGGAGTCGGTAGTGGCGGCGCCCTTCCAGCAGAGACTGAAATCACCAGTGGCGGAGACAGAAAAAGGCATGACGCGGGCCTTCTGTCCTCCAGAAGTAACCGAACTGAAGCTGGTGCGGAGGTAAATCCTGTCGCTTTTCTCCAGGTTTTTGCGAAACGCGTTAATGTTCTCCATGTGCACGTTGCCAAACATTTCCTGATGGAGCGCGAAAAAATTCGGCATCACACACCCGGCCGAAGAGCTCCCTGCCAGCAGCATAAGAGTGTCCTTCGTAGTCAAATCCAGCCCCGAGATCTCGACTTCCACCGTTGTCAACGTATCGAGAACAGTTCGTGTGGGGGGCGGATATACTGGACCTGGCGCGCGTCCGCGAAATACCAAGCGAGCACACACACACACACACACACATATATATATATATATATATATATATATATATATATATACGTACATGCACATACATACACACATATACATATACACACACACACGCACACACATATATAGACATGCACAAAAGAGTAAGCAACAAGCGCCGCCACCACCACACTTTCAAGCAGGTCGAGGATCCAGGTAGACGTCGAGGCCAGATGTCTCCGTGGAGGAAAAAAAGAGAACGCCACCTCTTAGCGGACCAGGTAGAGGTAAACAGCAGACATGTATGAAACGAAAGAAGAAAGACAGCCATAGGTGTCGTGTGTATAAACACAGGTCACTGGCACGGCCAACGCACAGCGAGATCCAGCAGCGACAGCGCGGTCGTATCAGCAGCGTGCAACTCCTCCAGGACTACAGCGACAAGATCTCGACCCCTGCAACAGGGCCGGCAGCCAACAGCAGCTGGAGTGGCGAGCCAGCGCAGCGCCACCAGCTGCAGCACGCAGCCCTGCGACCATTGGCGGCTCCAGCGGCAGGTTCGGCAGCCCGAGCGATCTAGAGACTGCTGAAGCCGCTTCACATCTGCGTTTATCAACAAATGCAGCGACATCAAAAGGTGTATGTTTCAGGTGGGTGGTCACGTACGCACCCACAACACGAGTCCTGCCAATCGTCACCGTGTATTGTCCGGTCTTCGAGCACGGCAGTTCTTTTTGCAGCTTCGCAGCGTCCAGGTAGCTGAAAGTGCAAGCGCAGAAGAGAAGAGTGCCCGAGGCGTTTCGATGGACGAGCAAGTTTCTCCAGGTGACGCTGGAGACGCGGCCGTCGCTGAAAGTGTGCTCTGGCATTTTCTCGCGCGCCAGCTGCCCGCCAGCCGCACCGTCATCAGACACGGCAAAGCTAGTCGTTGTAAACGCTGCGGCATTCGACGGCAAGGCCGCGCAGTCCTCGACCCTGTCTGCTACTTCGTACACTCGCAGCACGGCGTTCGGGTCGAGCCCCACGCCTCGCGCCAGCACGTCCACCGTCTCGTTCGGCTGCACAAAACCGAGCTTGAGTCCTTGCACACAACGCCCCACCACAGCAGCTATATCCACGGCTCATTAGCCACATACGTCCGAGTGTCGACCCCCGGTCACGTGGGTATGGATATCAGTGCGCCCGTGTCCCTTCTTTAGAAGTTGGATACGTGTTGAAGTAGCGTACGCATTCACACTCATGTACACGTACACTCACGCCTGCGTACGCAGGGTGTACAGGTTTTGCGTGAACCCCCGATTGACACTACAGCTGTAATGTACGTATATATGCGATACCGGCAGCGCAAGCGAAGATACGCGTAAGAGCGGAGGGCAGCGCCACATACAGGCATGTACATGCAGGGTACACAGGTATTAGTGGGACCGCGACTGATACTATTACATATATCAATGTACGTAAAGATATGTATGTGTATACATACGAGTTATGACACATACTGAGACAGAGAGCGCGAGAGACAGAGACACGTGCGTGCGACTCTGGCAGCGCAGGAGAAAGAATATGCAAAAGCGGAGGGCAGCGCCAACTGTGCCTCCCCCCCGGCTCCGTCCGCCCTCGCTATTGCCACACATCTGTTAGACCCGCGCTGCACCAGTGCCGCGGGAGGACTCGCAGAAAAACGACGGGAAGTCGAAACAGAGATGGGAGACGACGTATTCGTGGAGAAGGACGCACAAGAGATAGAGACGGCATCCCCACATTTGTCGTCCAATATACAGACACACATACCTGCACGTCTACAGCAGCATATTTACATATACATACATGTAAGCAGGTATGCACGTCTACACGTAGACAGCGCCGCCGCTAAAGGGCAGAGCGGAAGAAGTTCGCACAACAGACACACGCGCGCAGTCACGAAGCAGTGACAGCCACGTATGTGTTTGCATACATATATTTGTTTGAGTAAAGGAAGCTGCCCGAGACAGAACGCCTACTACACAAGAGGGACACTGGAGTCGCATCCCATCAGGAACACCTACCTCTACGGCTCCACAGGCATTTGTGCGTCTGGATCCACGTACTTGTTCGCACAGACTAACAGAGAGTACGCGTGTGTGGCTCGTGGAGGGCGAGCCAGCAGCAAGAACATGCGGGCAGGCGCTCATGAACAACGAGACGGGAGACGTCACAAACACATAAACAGACACACGCATACGCAGGTGCCTAGAAGAAGTCGAGACGCCGCAGCAGGTCCAAGACACGCCCTACACTCTCACATTCCCACACGCAGCCAACACGTTTTGAAGAGCAAGTGCATCTTTTCTATATGTGGAAAGACATATATACGGGCGTGTGTGCTTGTGCGTGTGTGTGTGTGTGTGTGTGTGGTGGTGTGTGTACACACTCCCACGCACGCGTGTCTACGCAGGGGAAGGGGGGAAGGGGTGTCATTGTGAACACCTTTCAGTAGTTGTTTGTAACGGTCGTCACTCACGCCCTCGACAACTTCTTTCTTTTGGCCCTAGGTTCGAGGAAAGAACGTACCTAGAGGGTCACAGTAGTCGTAGCGCAAGTCGGGGTCTGTAGTGTAGCACCAGATATCCGCTTCCCCGTGCGGGTTCCTGCAGTAATTGTGTGTGGCATCGGTGAGATCTGCGTGCTGGTGCGGCGACTGCTTATTCCACACTTGACAAGTGCGACCTGTGCGAGTCACCGTCTGGCAGCCCCAGTACCGGTTTTCCCGCTTGAAGGTCTCGTCGCACGCTGAGGCAAGGTGAGAAAAGGCAGAAAAAAAGGAGCACGCTGAAGACGCGCACATGTGCAACACCGTTCAAACAGATGGAAAAGAGGAACAAGACGCGGAGAGCATCACACGTAGCAGCACACGGGCACAGAGACAAAGCAGCGGCAGCAGGAGTTGCGGGACAGCAACGCCTGGCAGCAGCAACGGGGGGAGTCAGAGAGAGGAGGAAACAGCGGCTGCCGCAGGCTCACAAGCGAAAGAAGCAACAGGCCCGACAAAGGACGAAGCAACACACGTCAACGCAGACGCAGCAACAGCAGCACCAGAAACAGCTGCTGCAGCACCCACAGGACATCAGCAGCAGAACCAGCCGGAGACGTGGCGCGCAGAGAGCCGGCGTCAGAAGCAGACGTAAGGAGGGCTTGCTTGAAGGAGTGCAACAGATGAGATCGCAGCAGGAAAAGAAGCGACAGCAGCGAAGAGAGACACGCACAGAAAGAACATGGAGAGAGAGACAGAGAGGGAGGCAAACCAGTGGCAAGACGGACCGAGACAGCGGAAGCAGGGAGGTTACACCGATGCAGGTGCCTACAAGCCCAGATATACGAAGTGTAGACGGTTTTCGCACACACAAACACACGCACATACACACACAAACAAATACACACATATGCACACACATATAGACACACATATACACACATGCAAAAGCAGAAGGCGTCTTCAGCAGGACCGACATTTGCGGTTGCGTTCAGCACCAGCTGTCGTTTTCTTCGTCGGTAAAGCCGTGCAAGAAGAGGCAGCACGAGCTCCGGCAAGGGAGCTACAGCGGCACTGGTTTCGCATTCAGCAGCGGACGCCTGCACAGCGTTCTTAGGCGGCACCAGAGGCAGCAGCAACGGCACGGCCTGTCGGCACAGTAACGGCGTCAGTTAGCACACGCACCAGCACCAGTTGAGCTACAACAGCGGCAGCACTGATCGACAACTGCGGCGGCAGTGTACACATCCGATGTATAGCGCCAAGACTGGCAACAGCCCATGCAAAGCAGCGGCAGCAGCACCATCTCCGCGCTGAAGCAGCAGCAGCCTTTGATGTTGCTGGTGGTACACGAGCTGCAGCCCGTGTTCTCGTGGACAGCCAGAAGCAGCAGCAGCAAATGCAGAGGAGCCGCAAGAGCAGTACGACAGCAGTACGACCACCGCGATCACGGGTGGATACGGCTGGTGTATGCAGCAGGGGCAGCACTAGCATCTGTTACTCTTGGATAGTCGACGGAGAAACATAAGCACGCAGACTGAGCAGCAGAACAAGCAGCAGCGTCGCGTGCGGAAAAGGAGCAGCGGGACAAACTCTGAAAGAATTGGGTTGGTCTCTGCGGGGCAGCAGGCAGACGTGCAGCAACAGCCGCGGCAGGACGGGGGAAAAAAGGTGGACGAGAAGAAGGGTAAGGAACCGCTGCAGCGGCAGCAGAGTCAGGTAAAGAACTGTGCTGCAGCACAGCATGTCGCAACGAAATGACAGCAGCAAAGCGCGAACGTACGACAGAGCTGTTTGCTCTGCTCGGCCGCGCGAGCGAGCTTCTCCTCCGGAAGCGCGACCCGCGTCGCTTTATTCGAAGGCACTCCGTAACACTGGTCCCGGCCGTTGCAGTCGTCCATGCAGACTGAGTCAGCTCTGCTCCATACGACACTCTCCACGTCCACACAGGTACCCTCGCCCTCTATGACGCGCCAGACGAACTGAGGAGCTCCGCAGAGTTCGTTGTAGGCAGCCTGCAGCCTCGAGTTGACTGCCGGCCACATCGCAGCAGGAAGCCATGCAAAATCCAGTGGCAGAGCCAAGGCAACATAAGGAGGACACGGCCCGTGAAGAGGGCGCACGGCAAACAAAAGAATCGCACACGAAGAAGAGGACGCAAGAGAGAGAAAGGAGGGACAAAAACGAAAGGAGCAGAGAAAGGCAAAGGAGCGAGAAAAAAGGCGAAGAAGCTAAACGCAGAGGAGACGGAGAAGCAGAAACATACCACCCTGCTGCACTCGAAAAGTGTAGGACGAGGACACGAGAAAGCTGCGCGAGAAACAGAGCTGAAGAAGTGAGAGAAACTGAGGGAGCAGGCCCAGGAGGGGCCCAAGCAGCAGCAGAGACCCAGGAACAGCTGAAGAAGCGAAAAAAAAAGCAAGCAACACCAGCGGGAAAGCCAGCCACCGAGGAAGCAACAGCCGGGGAAGAAATAAAGAAATGCTGCAAGCAAACAGCCGCAGCAGCAGCCACAGAAGTGGAATTCCGAAACGGAGAAGACGCAGCTGATGCTGCAGGGACAAAGAAACGAACAAGCGGGGCAGCAGCAGCAGCGCGCCAGAGGCACGCACTATATTCGAAGAAGGAGCGCTGCAGCAGCACGAGGAAGAAAAAGACGGCAGAGAAACATCGGAGGACAGCAAAAGTAGAGCAGTACGAGCACCGAGGAACAAGCACGCGAATGACAGACAGTGAGACAAGCAGCACAAGCAGCCCTCCCCACGCTGCTGCAGAGCAATAGCAGCGGAGAGTGGGGAGACGCCGAAACAGCAACAGCAGACGTATAGCAGCGCAGCAACAAGCATGTTGCATGCGCACAGACAGACACCCCACTCTGCTGCGTGCTACGCCTCCACATCCCCCCTGCACGAGAGAAGGCGGCGGAATGGGGACACTCGCTTTACACCTTTTTCATCCTCTGCATAAGAAAACGCTTCTGCGTGCATGTATAGGCGTACAGAGTGAATGTACAGGCGTACAGAGGAGACACTTCTTGCAGCAGAAGCCGCTCCCGCAACAAAACGTTGGCTCAGGGGGCATGCACGTATGCATATATATACACACATGTCATCAGGTACATGCGGATATCAGCAGCAAATGCACCCAGACAGCTGCATGCAGGCCACGGTCTGTCTAAGGATGTTTTTGCTCCGCGTCAACAACGTACGCGTGTTCCTAGCTCAAGACCTCCGCGAATAAACTCGTGAAATACTGACAGACACGTCGTCACTGCTGTTGACGAATAACTGTATTTATATGCCTTTGGGGGGAACATACACAGATATCCATCGCTATATACGCATTTGGACAAATCAAATACAAACAGAGGGATACACCTATGTGTACACATGGATGTGCAAAGTGTGGGGCGAGGGACAGAGTGTGTGGGGAAGTAGTCCGCGCACGTATGCACGCACTTGTACGCGTGGCTACCGGACAAACAGACGTGCAACAGAGACACAGAGAAAGGCTTGCGCACCGCAGTGACGCAGTTTTCGAGCAGAGGATTGTAGGTCGACATCCAGGCGGACGTAGTTGGTGCCGTTTCCAGGGTCCCCGTAGCACGCCATTGGGGCGCCGCAGCTGTCTACACACCCCAGGCCCGAGCGGTCGAAGCGAAGCTCCTGCCCATCGTAACAGCGAAGTTCGCCGGCCACCAGCCGCGCAAGCATGTACACACGCTGGTCGGTCCGGAGCCCCGCGCATTCGCGGTCGAGCTCCTCCTGCAGCCCCGAGCGTATCTGCACCGGCACCACGACCGCACTCGCACTGCTGGTAGCGCCACGCGGAGCTGCAGCAGCCTCTGCAGCAGCCTCTGCAGCAGCACCCGCAGCACCAGCAGCAGAAATCCCGTAGCACCAGCAACGCCGGCGAAAGCAGCAATAACGCAGGCGAAAGCAGCAGCAACGCGAGGCACAGCAGCAGCAGCGCCAGCCATAGCAGCACACCGCTCGTCGCAGGAGCAGCGCCCCTTGCACCAGCAGCAGCAACAGCACTTACCTCTGTGGCTCCTGTCGTAGCAGTAACCACTACGCACAGAGTGGATCCCTACTTACGACGTGGCATCGCCATCGCCACACACGTGTGCGCACAATCACAGCCAACGGAGAAGACGACTCGCAAGTAGAAAAAAGGAGGTGAAAGGTAAAGAAAGAAACGGATGGGGGAGAAAAACACAAGAAAAGCGAAAGGCAGAGAAGAGAAAGAGCAGGAGAGATAAAGAAGCAGATGAGGAGGAGCAGGTGAAGCAGACGCATGCAACAGTAACGGGACAGAAGGTGGGGATGCGGCTGGAGGAGGGATGGAAACAGAGGAGGTCGAAGATGAGACAACGCGGCAGGAGCGAAACAGAAGCAAAAGAACGAAAAGCAGCAGTTAAGCGCACAGCAGCAACAGCGCGAGCGGGAGGAGGAAAAGAGGAAGATGCAGCAACGAAACAGCAGTACAGAAGTACTAAGGAGCCAGGGCAGCAGCAGCACCACCAAAAGCGGCAGTCGCACGAGGAGCAGGACCTGCAGCAGGACGTTGCAGAGGAGAAAGCAGCAACAGCATACAAGCACAAGTGAAGAAGCAGTAGTAGCAGCGCCGGGAGCAAGGCACGCAGGGAGACGAACACGAAGAAAAAACGTGAAGCGACCCGTAGAGGAAGCAGCACACACGTGCATGTAGAGGCAGCAGCAGCGAAAAGAAGAACAAAGCCACGGTGGTGTGAGAAGCAAAGGCAGCAACAGCTCGCTCAAAAATGCAACGAGGCAGCATTTGCAAGCGCAAGAGCAGTAGCCGCAGCAGCAAAGCAGCAGCGGAGCCAGCAGTAGTAGCAGCTACAGGAAAAAACATGCCAGAAGAAGCAGGAGGGCGAAATTAATAAAGCGGCAGCAAATACGACAGAGCAATCAGAAGCAGAAGCTGGACTAGCAAGAGTAGTAACAGGACGAGGAGCCCAAGATGCAGAACAGGCGTGCGGGAGCGTGTGAAACAGAAAGATAGGTATACGGAAGGGAAGTAGTTGAGAAGAAATAGAGAGAAGACGAGCACAAGTGAGAAGCGGAGACACACATATAAACAGATATGGTAGGTAAAGAAATATATATGTGGAAAGCTGAAGAGAAGGAAGTGACTTCTACAGGCAGCTTTGATTATATGCAGATGCATACATATGTACTGAAAAGAAGAGGAAGAACCGTGTATTTGAGGAGAGAGCGAGGGACGATGCGGCACGCATAAAGACAGCCACCTCCACAAAGAAAGGGCAGTCGTCTGCATGTGGCTGATACTAAGAGGGGCAGCTGGACAGATGTACACACGTAGATTCTGCATACACTCATACGCACACGTACCGCTAGAGAAACAGGAAAAGATAGTAAGGACTGACAACGTGTACGGGCTCCTACGGAGGCGGAAGAAAATGCCACCAACACATCTTACAGGAATCTACAAAAACATGTGTATTCTTGCAGGCCTGTATCCATGAATAGGTATGTGTAAAATATACGCGTGTACATACATACGCTTATATGTGCACATACATATACACGTGTACATAAATATATACGTATACACCACTGGATATCGGAGACCCGAGGACGGCTACGCCGGCATACACATACATTTAGTATATATAAATACAGATAGTGTCTGCATATACGTTTCTGCGCATCTATGGCTACGAATGTTTCCACACTTCGCAATAAAGCATACGACCGTACAAACTTGAAGGCTTGATATGCACATATGTACGTGTGTACAGGTGACTAACAGTGTACAGCGAATGTGAGATAGTATACCTGAGACAAACAGGAAGAGAGGTTGAACAGGCCCACAGCTTTGAACGCACAAAGCAGCTTCTCAAGGCTGTCTTTCTTTACTTTTCCTACCTTCTAATAAACTGCTGCTGGAGTTCCGGTCCGCTGCTGCGCGTTGTTCCTTGTGCGCCTGCCGTATAATCATCGTCGTGAAGGAGGAGCCTCTAAATATTACGTCGCCCGGCAGCTCTTCCGTAGCTGCTTTCGCTGCTGGTGTCACTGCTGACGCTCCTGTTGCATACGTGTGCAACGGTGCACCGGGGGAGGAGATGAGAGGTACAGGATCCCCCCTCCCTGCGGTCGGGTGCTCCTGCGGCTTCCATGAAGCGTCCCTTCCCGCCGAGCTGCTGGAACTGTCGCTGCCGCGAGCGTCGCTGCCGGTCGTACGTGCTGCATCTTCCGCAGTCGAGCTGAGAGCAGCAGAGGCGTGGGGATGAGGAAGAGGAGAAAATCTCGACGCGGTAGCTGCAGCAGGAGACGATACGCGTTTGTCTGCAGCAGGTACGTCGATAAGAGGAGGCCGCCACCCGCGTGCGGCGCGGCTGCTGCCTTTCTTTGAAGCCTCCAGCAGCGCCGCAGTTTTTCCTTTGGTGGCCTGTTCTGCTGCCTCTTCCGGCAGATGAAAAGGCGGCAACTTCCGCCGGACTTTTCGCGCAGAGTCAGAAGCAGCCGACGGCTCTGGGCCGAAGAAGGGTCGCACGGCATGGATGGGCGGGCACGCCTCAGCAGCAGCGGCAAACCGTTTCTGTGTCGCCGTCTCGGCTCTAGAGGTCTCCCCTGTCTCCTTCGCATGCTGCCGTTCGAACTGTTGCTGCTGCGGCTTGAGAAGGAGCCCAGGAGAAGCGTTTCTCCGCCCGCTGCGCCGTGGCACAGACCTCAGCAAAGCAGGGCAGGCAGGAGAGTGAGAATATGCGATGTCACCTGTCGAAACGAGAGCCTGCTGCTGCTGCAGCCGTGATCCAGGGGGCTTGCTCGCCAGCAACGCAACCAAAGGGCCCCCAGACAGACCTCGACGCAAATACTCCTTGTACAGCTGTTCTGCACACATTTCACAGTAGCCTCTCCCACAGCTTTTCTTCCACCAGAGCTTTTTCCCACTGAAAACACCGACGTTTGTTCAGCTGTCAAGCCGCGTATATACGTGTACCGGGGAAACAGAGAGGTAGAACTACGCGGCGGCATGCACCTGCATCGCATGTTCGGTGGCGTCTCTGTGCTCGCAGCAAGTCGAGAAGACACAAAAGCTACGACGCATTCCACACGACCAACAGCCTGCCCTGCCCCCACTTCGAGGCAAAAGCAGCCCACACGGCAGTTGGTAGCCGTGCACTCTTGGCGAGCATCTCAACGTTCATATACATATGTATATATATATACATATATATATATATATATGTGCAAATGCATGCGGACTGCATAAAGAGAGACATTCAGACCTATGCACATATATTTGTATGTACATGTGTGTGAGTATATGCGGTAAGAAAAGTCTCCCCTTAGGGCCCAGGTGTCCTCCTGCGTGGAAAACTAGAGGGACTTGGCGCATGCAGACGCTTTCACCGTTCGGACGACTAGCCCTGAAAAAGCTTGTCACCTCTCCTTCACAACGTGGACGACGACATCGCACTAGAAGACGAGCTCGAGACAAGTGCGGACGCAGGAAGCCGGAAGCAACGTGGGATGCCGCTCAAGCAACGTGGGGTGCCGCTGAAGTCGTGGCCGCCGCAGTCCTGGGGGTTATGTGTTCATAGGTAACAGGCAGCAACTCGCCTGCGTGCGGCTCAGGCTCTACACTGATCAAAGCATGCATACACGTGTATGTGTCTGTACTAGCGTAGACACGTATATACACAGACAGATATAATATATGTCTCTGTATGTGTGTGTGTCTGTACGTGTATATGTGCGTACGTGTGTGCACGTCTGTGCGCGTGTGTGTGTTCGTGTGTCTCTCTGTGTATATACCTATACGTAGATGTATAGGTGTCGTGCCAGTCAGCTTCGCAGCGAGTCTACGCTTTCTATGAATGTAAAAAGATAAACGCGCAGATGCAGTCGCACACCCGAAGCATCCACCCATCCACAGATAACACATACTCCAACCAGAATCACGCATCTATCTCCACCACATATGTACACGTATACATGCGGAGGACAGAGAAGTGCCATTCTCCACCACTTTCAATATATATCTATATACATATAGATACACGCGTGTGTACGTATGTATGCAACTGCGTCCCTGTTCCCTCCTGGAACTTCATTTGCACGCAGACGGGCTGCCTTGAGGGATTTGTTTCGTGGGCAGGCACCGCCGAAGGAGATATTTCTGCCGACATCTTCTCACGCGCATACGTAGAGAAGATATATCCCACAAAGGCAGATTCAACAAAGAATGCAGCCGCCGCAGCAACATTGAGGCGCATGCAAAGGGACAGCATCTAGCTCTACACAGAAGGGAGCAGAGAAAGTATAGAAGATATATATACATACACATAAGTACATGTAGGTACAAAAACTTTGTATATATGCGCGTGTGTATACATATATATATATATATATATACGTACACAGAGAAAGGTGTGTGATACTCGTTTCTGTATTTGTACATGGATGTTCTATGTGTGTTTCTATTCAGGTCTCTTCACAGATAAATGAGTACAAGGGTGTATCCCCATTCATTTGCCGAACGACTACTGTCCATCTATCCGTAAATCTGCAGGATCCATACGTTGAAACTGCCTTGTGGAATAGAGCGGCACAAGAAGAGCAGACGAGAGAAAATGAGAAATAGAAAGCGCTGTTTTCTGAACAGGCAGAACGCTTGTATGCACGCAGGTACGTGACACAAAAAAAAAGTGGGAAAGTGTACCTCTCCCTTTCTCCTCGAGGTCTTCCAGCTTAAGGCGTTGCTGTTGCTCTTCTTCCGCCTCTGCTGGGGCCTGCTGTTGTATGGCGTCGCCGGTGCTGGCTGTTGGTGCCGTGGCACGCGGCAGGGCTGGCAGAACATGCACGTCAACGTCAGCTGCAGGGGCAGCATTTTCAACGGCACCAGCAGCAGCTGCAGTCGCTTCGGCTGCAGCAGCGTCCGTCACTCCATAGGCAGCAGCCGCTGCAGTCCCACCAGCAGCAGCCCTGACAGCTCGGGCACCTTCTGCTGCTGTCCCGTCGCCTGCAGCGGCGCCTGAAAAACTTGCTGCGTCAACGTCGGCCAGCGCGAAATTCTGCTCCCCTGAAACGCGACGGGTGTGGCTCGTAACACTCTCAGATCTGTCTGCAGTACGTGGAGGTTGATGCAGCTTTTCCTCTGCTGCCGTATCCGTGCTGCTACTGCTGCTCCGCTGCTGCCTGGAGTGGTGGACTACTTTACTGTGTAATTCGTATGTTGCTTCTCTATGAAGTGGAACGGCAGTAGCGCCATGGAGAACGGGGAATACGCTGCTGTTGCTGCCACTGCTGCACCAACGTATGGTTGCTATACCCAAGCGGGACTGCTGCTGCCGTTGCCGTTGTTTGCGCCACTCCTGCTGCTGCTGCTGCCATTTTTCTTGTTGCTGCCGCTCCTGCTGCCGCACCTGCTGCCGCACCTCCCCCTGCTCCTGCTGTCGCTCCTGCTGCAACCGGTCCGTCTGTCTCTGCCAGTCGTCCTGCTGAAACCACCGCTGTGTCTGATGCTGCCAGTGACACTGCTGCTGCTGCTGGTGGCGTTGTAAAACTTGCGCGTATCTCACGCAGGCTGCTAAGACTACTGCGACCAGGAGCAGCACTGGGTGTCCTCCCCTGCCCCTACTCTTGAGCTGCGAACTTTCGCCGCTGCATGCACGCGCCGGTGTTTTGACGTTAACTCCATCAGCGACAGTCTCTAACCCTCTGCTGCAGCTGAGACAAGGGGTAGACGCGCAACACCAGCGAAGGTCTCGACACTTGCAGCACTTGGGACTGCTGCTGCTCCTGCACCTGGTACAGAACTCCCTGCTGCCACTGCTGCAATACCTCCGGTTCCCACTATTGTTCATCCTATTGCCGCTGCTGTTTGTAGCCTTCACTCTGTCTTTCGTGCCAGTGCTCCTACTACTGCTGTTGTTCATTCCGCTTTTCTTGCCACTGTTGCTGCCTGCGTCACCGCTGCCGCTGCTTGCTCCTCTTCCTTCGCTGCTGCTGCTGTTCCTTCCACCGACTGTCCTGCTGCTGCCCGTAGGTGTACCCGGTGCAACGGGAGAGCAACACCGCACAGCTCTTCTGGGGGATCCACAGTAAGCAGCAACAGCAGCGCTTGCTGCTGTGAGTCCGCAGACGCCAGCGCCAGCTGCGGGCGCTGGTGCACTGCAAGCGTCACGTGCAGAAGGTGCTGCTGCTGCTGCGGCAGCAGATGCAGTTGCACCAAACGGCATCAATGCCGCCGAAGCACACGCGCTATCGGCACGGCGTGAGCCAGCGGCGCCGCACGGCGCTGCTGTGCAGCAGCTTTCTTCCTCCGCCTGCTGCTGATGCCGCTCGTGTTCTGTCTCCTGGTCCTGACGCTCCTGTTTGTGTTGCAGCTGTTTCTCTCGCGCCTGTCTGTGAAGCTTCCGCTGCTCGTGCTCTTGCTTCTGTTGTCGCGCCGTGCTTGCGCAGCAGCACGCTGCCGCTATGTACGCGCTGGTCCGGTGCGGCTGCCGCCGCGCGGAACTTCCTGTCATCTGCACGAACAGAAGATTTTGACCGAAAGACAGGGAGAAAGACACACGACGAAAAATGTGCACTTCATTGTGGCAGCCTGGACAAAAGAAGCACTAAAAGGGGCAGAAGAAGAAACACGGAGGAGGAGGACCAAACATGCAAGAAAAAGTTGGGCACGGAAGTGAGAGCGAAGAAGATATGAAGTGGAAGGAGAACGACGGAGCGTGCTCCTGGTGCGGTGCAATACCGGCGAGAAAAATATACGTACATAGATGCGTAGGTGCGTACGCACTCAATCTACATGTGAAATATGTAGACACGTACACACGCGTGTTTATACGAAGCGCGGGGACGTGCATATTTGCGTCTATACCTGTACAATGATGCGAAGGCATATACGTGTACACCTATTTGTACGCTATGTTACGCATACACACACGATTACGCGTACGTGGGTACGCACCGAGGACTTAACAGCCAGACAGAAAGACACAGGTATGTACGTGTGGTGTACACCTGTATATGTAGTGCGTCCGGACGTACGTGTGTAGTTATTGACGCGTCTGATTTACTCGTACATGCATGTGTCTATATCTGTGTTATGGGCAGATGAGAAGAAAAACACCGTGGGACGGAGAGGGAAGAAGCACAGAGAATGTGTCCTCGAGGATTGCCGTGAAACCGTGACATCAACACAACGCACCAAACAGACTTCGCCAAAAGAATTGTCGCATTTCGAAAAGAGACGGGAAAATGATAGGTTATGTACTAATATGGGTGCTCTTTCGTAGATAGATACGTGCGTGTATGGCCAGTTTGCGTCTTGACCCATACATGTGTTTCCCATCTATAGATAGGAATATGTGCGCGCACATTCCAAGAATGAACCCTCGACGTATATGGCCAGTTTGTTTCTTTACCCATACATGGGTTTCCCATCTATAGATAGGAATATGTGTGTGCACGTTCCAAGTATGAACCCTCGATGTATATGGAGGACCTACGTGGTGGCTGTGGGCCCCGGCGTCTCAGGATTTCTACGGCACGTAGCTGTGTTTCCACACAGGTGACAGCGGCAAATAAGCACGGCTGGGAATCCTCAATAGTGGACACATGTGGTCACGTTTCTCTAAGTCCACAAGTGTGTTTATACGTGTACACTTTTGTATACAGCCGAGTTTTGTATCGTAACAGAACACTTAGAAGCGGACTTGTGAGTGCGCAAATATCTGTGAACTCGGATACACGGATTCGAGGGTGAACAGAGAGTAGTGTATCCCTAAAGATGGACTTACAGACATAGCAACGCACCTGCAAAAAAGGAATCTGCAGAGGTTGATATCAACGGATATTAAACAACAGCAGCTGGACACTTCGGCGTGTGTGTGGCGACGTAGCCTTGAATCAGCGGCGCCGCGATGTCATGGCTTTACACACCAGCAGGGAAAGAAACAGAGCAAATATATCGGGCATCTGCAAGCGTGCGTTCATGTTTCCATGCGCGTACATGTGTACGTACCTAGTACTTTCAAACGCCGTAGATAGACACGTTTATGTCTGTACACGTCCACGTTTGCACACACAAAGATCTAATCCGTATAGAGAAGAGGATGCAACAAATCGAACCAGTCGACACATACAGGTATATCTTATGACGATACATGTACCTGGGTGTATTTATGTAGATACTTACACATGTGTATAGTAGTCGAACGAACTTCAGCAACTACGCGTGGGTACTCAAAAAAAGTGCAACTTTACCACGCAAGATTACCTTGAACCAAGCTTCGGCACTTACTTTCGTGTAAAGCTCGAGAATTATCTAGCTACAACGCTAGAAAAGACAGAGCTGCGCTCCTCCCTTGCAAATCATCTCTCCCACGGAGGATTTACACGTATTTCCTGCTGTAGCCCTCTGCTGGTGGCTGCACCAGACACGCCAACCTCCGTAATGAAACGATGGAGCTTATACGTGCATGAACTCCAGTTTAGGTAAACGCTTATACACGTATAGAAACTCCTGTATCAGTATACGTGCTGACACGTGAATATGTCGATTTTATGCATGGGGATAGTACGCGCTAGTGACTGTTACATCGCTAGCTCCCCCACCCCGGATATACATCGATCTCTCGTTGTATGGTGGTGTGTGAAACAAGCTCCCCTTCGCTGAAGGGGGGACACTCACGAGGACAACAAAGTGACAATCCGTTCTGGAGAGGAAAAGTGGAAGATCTTCTCAGTCTTGCTATTGGGAACGAGACGGCGACCATGCTCTGATAAAGGCCCCACGTGGCTAACTGGCCAGCGTGGGCGTGTCGTTTTTACGCGGGCGTCTCTATATCAGTTGAGAAATTCACATCCGCTGGAGACACGAAAAGTTTCTTCTCTAGAAATAACAGAGCAGGCGACTTAATGAAGTGGCACTCCTTCTTCTTTTGAGGGAGCAGCTCATCCAGCCGCAAGCGACGGACATAGGTAGAAGGTAGCGAAGGCAGAGAAAGGCCACAGTATCACTACAAGGCACAGAACGAGTAAAAAAGAACTCCAAACATCAGAGACGCGCACTATGAGCCTTGTACACTGTAGAAGGTCCAATATGAGTGAGTGATTGCACTCACCCAGTGTGCCCGCGTATACAAAAATATGAATATATGAATAGGTACGCCATTTCTGTAGGTAAGTATAGACGTACTACGGATGTAAACATTGGGATCTACATAAGTAGGTGAGCGCTTACATTCACAACAATAGTGTGTCCTGATCCGTCGTGTACAAAGAAGTTCACGTGTAGGCTCAATGTGTGTGTGTTGTGTGCCTGTCTGTCCGTCTGTCCGTCCGACAAGGAAAAACCGCCATCTGGGAAACAAGGCTGTACATCTGTAAACGCAAACCTGCGCCTGAGTAGTGCACATAGCATTTATGTTTACTACCACTGGTACGTCAGCGGCAGCTGCGTGGTCCACGTACTTCCGTATATCTCGGATCATCTGCAAATGCTCGTAAGTGCCGATGATACCTGGTTGTCCACAAATGGACAGAGACTGCACATACGTAGATACACTGGACCATCTGCCGCTCGTATGAGAGATATGCAGAAATGGAAGTTGGTGTCGTCGTGTGCGGAGAAGGTAAGTACGTCTGCATCCACGAGTGTCTCCGCATAGAAAGAAGCGTTCTAGAGCGCAGGAGCGTGTCCTTGGCAACGTTAAGTGGTACGTTAGTCCATACAGAGAGTAGATGCACGAGGACACACACGTTGAAAGGGCAAGCCGCAGTTGTAAGGACGGAGCAGGAAGAATTCCGCACGTTTTAAACATAGCGCTGCGATCGTGTAACCGCTGCGGAACACCGCAGAAACCACTCCCCAGTCGTGGGCACGATGGTGTAGATGTCGTTGTACTTACAAAAAGCGCAGTTCCAGAATATACACGAGCTGATGCAGGTTTGAAGTGGTTGGCGAAATGGGATCAATACGGGAGGCGTTTTTTTATAGAAGCTGTGTTCAAGGAGTCCGCTGAGTGCCAGAAATTGGAGAAGATGCCTGTTTGAAAGTTCCTAACAGGGTAAACCTACGCCGAAATACACATATGCTGTGTTGCGCGCGTGCTTCCATACTTCTGGTTAAAATCGCCTTGTCCATGTTGCTCTTTAAGGTCCCGGTGCACAGTAGGTGGTGGTGCAGCTTTTACGTCAGGCTGGTGCTCTTCACCTGTGTGCTCTGCGTGGAGTGGAGACGTTAGAAGAGGTCAGCGGTGCTACTGAAGTCGCTGACTGGTGGCCGAAAGGATGCTTCAGTGCCAGCTTGTTTTATTGTAAACTCTCAGTTTCCGTGCGCGTGCACATTATGATAGGTAACCTTTATGCTATTTTTTGGACAGAGAGGATTTCGTTCAAGATAATGCGTAGCAATTCTGACCCCTACTGTACAGCAGTCGATCAGAAGCGTCGACATCAACACGAGGGGACAAAAGAAGCTGTTACTAAACGCAACGAGCGTACCGCGGTTCTTGCAAGTACACACCATCGTTGAAAGCATGTATCCACATATCAACCTACGTAAACTGGTACTCTCTGCCTAAGTGACAATTGATTTTTTGATATTATCGAAGTTTCGGTGACAGAAACTCGAGTGCTTGTGGTGCAAGTAAATACATTACACTGACAGGAACTTTCACGTGCGTGTGCGATACTGAATGATATTTGAAACAAGCAACGAAATACGGATGAACGAAACAACTGAAAGCCGCACTTTCAGTGTCAGCGACACTCTCGTAAGGCATCAAGTCCACTGTATGGCTGCAATAATGTAGAGAGGCGCTGAGCTACGTTTACGATTTTAGACGCGGACATCATAGAAACTCCAAAGACTTCCTGTGTGGCCCCATATGAGTGCCACTCTCCACCTCCGCTGGTCCCGTGTACTGACTACCTCCTAAACACAACTGAAAACTCACAGTAATTTCCTGTTAGCGGAAGCTTGTTCTGTGGCCTCAGGTGTAGTGTCACCCCAGAGTGCACATACGCGTTTTATTTTCTGAGGATATCAGCACAGGTGTTTCCCTGCAGTCCAGAAGTGATAGTGAACAGCGAAAGCAGCTCCAGCTTATTAAGCAAGTCGCTACACCACGGAATTCGCACAAAGATTAGGTGGAATGGGAAACGAAAGTTGTGTAGCCAGCAAAGCCTAAAATCTGCTTCTTCGTTTCGGGGACCTCCGCGATTTGTGCAAGTGTTTGCCGGTTGAAAGCTCTGTCTCCGTGAGAAAATGTTACCCAGCAGTGACATTTGTGACCCACTATTCCTGTAAACGTGGAATAATGCAGATTCAACTACAGACACAGATTTGAGGCAGCTCCCGAAACCTCTACACTGAAGACTCGAATAGTCAGAACTGTCAAGAGCAGTATTCCTGTGAGTGGCCCTTGCTTCTTGGCAGCTGACAAGGTGCACGGTCCCAACTATCGGCGATAACATAAAGCTAATCTGCAGTGTCGGATTCATTCCTGCTATTGCTGTAGCCAAGAGGCTGCGCACGAGCGTATCGTTGCTCAAAAAGAAGCACGCGTAGATCGCAAAAATCATTAAGGGGCGTAGGAAATGGTGCATTCTGTACGTTCCCGCAGCTGGACGTTACAGTGCCTGAATTGTGGGAAAGCGTAGTAAATTAGCACATTCTCGTGGGGGGAATCGCGACCTCCAAGGAAGTATCAGAGATGTAGTGGGGGTGCCATACGACTGGGTGAAGATCTACGCAAGGGATACCGACACGTTAAGTGTTAGCTGCTCCGCTTGTGTGTACAGGACATCAAGGTTCAACAGAAGCAACTCGTTGTCAGGGGGAAACATTCACGAATGTATATGACGGCGCTAGCGTTGCCCGCTGCTGTTACAATTTCTTCTGAAAGCCACCAGCTCTCCGGCTTCATTCACCTGGGCTTGCTTGTGGAGCGAGCGTTTCGACAACTTGCGCGTAGTGTTCCAGAAAGGTACACACGTAGACTTCCCCGGACTGTACGCCGTGATCATCAGTCTTTGAGTGTGCATTCGAAACGCGTGGACATAACTTTTGAAGCGAAACAAGAGAAACATCTAGGTGTTTTCAAATGTCTGTTTCACGTCATACACCCTTCCAGCGTCACATAGCCTTCCTCACTTTGAGAGGTAATAACGACAATCTAGTGAGTTTCACGCGGGAAGAACACATCTTTATTGGCGTACACCTCCTCGTCGACTAAATGCGCCCACCTTGCACGCAGGTCCTTTCTGCAGCGAGAACGTGGATCTACATGTATATACCCTGCGGGTGTATGTACACGTAACACACGTGCGCACGACCACATTTTTGGTCGTGCCTATCCGAGCCAAAGAAATGAAACGAGACCCATGTATATGTGTATGCATGTACACACACGTACGTAAATATATATATACATATATATGCAAACAGGTATGTATACATGTGTGTATATACGTATATGTATGTGCGTTCTGAATGTATTCCTGAAAAAAAGGCCTACCCCACATCTCTGCGCATGCAGATCTGTGTTGATCTCCGCATGTACGGATTGTGTTCACATATCCATACGTCTATGTGTGTGCCAGTAAGAGGGATCCCGACAGCTGTAGCAGTCTGTCTGGCTGGCCGTACGGTAGGTGGTCCCATTCTATGATGCACGCGTGTATGTGTATACTTACCCGCTACTGCACATGCACACATACTGGCATGCAGGCTCGGAAATCCCTTTTCGCATGTCGTACACAGAGATTTGAGTACTTGATCTATTTGTCTACAAGGAGACGTAGAGGGTAGTTACATACACACATCACAAACTTCCGATGTTCCACGCCTTCCCGCGAATCCGGCACAACTTGTAACGACCCGCAAGCTCTTTTCGCAGTGGATGGTGTACATGTAGAAGACGTTTGCAGGCGTCTTTGACTTTCAAGGAGCGGTAGACTCCCTACGACACTGCAGCCTCCTGAAATATCGGAAGGTCTTCTTTTCCCGATTGTTTGTTGATACTTTGCATGCCATCCGCTAGTTGCTGGGGTGGGCGCCGTTCACAGCATGCAGCCAGCTCCCCCGCGTGTGCTCCGTACGGTATCTTCCGCAGCACATACCCGTTACTACCATGTGAGGTCACGGAAATTTCCCTTTTACTTCCCAACCTGGCACATCCGCTTCTTCACCGTCTCCTGCTGCTTAAAACTATCCGCTTCGTTCCTCTCTGTTCTCTGTGGGTGCCAGTGCCGAGTTTACCTAGTCGTCTCCCAGGTGCAAACACCTCCGTTTTTTCTTCTTCCGTGCCAGCGCGTCCTCTTCCTGCCTCCTATTTTACGTATCCATTTCATGTTGCAGGAATGTAGGAGTTCTTCTCCCTTCTCAACCCCCGTATCTGCTGCGGCATGATACGCCGCACTGGACGTATACTTGACAATCCACTTATGTATGAATATATATGTATACGGAAAACTCGTGCATAAAACGTAAGACGATTCGGGTGTCCAGTTCTCGAGGTTTCCCTGTACGTGTATGCATGTGCATCCATCGTTGACCCCATAACTTTGTCTCCGTACGTACCCACATGGTAGTGTAGATGTATAGCTTTTTACGTGTGTATGCTGGTGTCTGCACGCGCCCGAAAATCCACATGAAATCCACGTCTACCTCTGATGAAGCGAAAATATGTGTACTTGTATAGTATAGCAGCCTTGTAAGGGAGTCCTTTTGTCCGACCACCAGCTTGTCACACGTCGGCCACCAGCAGGCAAAGCCTTCGTGAAATTGGCGTCCACTGCATCCCTCCTTCCATTCCTAGAATCATCCCTCCGCAAGTATTTCCGCAGTTTCCCGTATGACGTGAATCCACCGCCGTACGCGTCTGTTTCATCCGTTTTCTTCTCAAATCGTGCTCGGGTGTCAATGCGAAGCGTGTTCAGTTTATACATCTCTCCTCCTCTAACAAGCGCGCAAAAATCTCCTTTCCACAAAAAGCACGTCCCCGCGCGACCCCGCAGTCGTACCGGCGTTCTCCGGCAAGAATATGCTGCGCAACAAAAAAGAGACCTCTCTCCTATCCCGTATTCGAGCGGCACGTGTGTGTGTCGTTGCATGGCTCTCGTGGAAAGGAAGTGCGTCTCTTCAGAAAAGCGGCTCAAAACGCGAGAACTACGTCAACGAGGGCTTTGTTTGTCCTGCGGTGTGCACGTGGGCGAAGTTCACGCGTCGACTTCTATCGAGCGGACGACAGGCTCGCTTTATAAGAAGTGAACTTTGTTTACGGCTGCGTTAGACAGTTGAAGGAACATTACACTGAAGAAATTTCGGAAATTTCAAGTTTGTTGCGTCCTCTGTGTGCGGCGTTGTAGTTTTCTGCCTATTCCACGGATCACGTCTCCCTACGCACATTTTCAAAGGCTTCTCTATGTGACAACCTGTCTATTTGTATATGGCAATGTAGGAGCTACCCCTGCGTACGTCTTCAAGTGTCGGGTGAACCAGGCAGCCCCGTTTTTGTCGGCCTCTCTAGAAAACATATGCGACTCAATAAACTTTTATACGACAGGTTTGTGTGGGTCTCTCTTTGCCGAGTGACACCTACAGGACGCAGCTCTGTAGATTTGTCCAGCTGCAAAACAGTGTGCAAACGTATACGTGTAAGTCAGAAAGAGAGAGATAAAGCGACAGAAGGAGAAGTTTTATATTCAAAAGAAGTGGACGGGTATGTAAGTGTATTCCTGTGGTGGCATAGACGTGCCTTCTCCCGTGCAGAGAAGAGGTAGAGGCGACTTGGTCGACGACAGGTGTGTGGCTGCTGCGGAGTTTCACTTGTGAAAAGAGGATCTGCGTGACTTCTTCTGGTTAGAACTCTTCTTTTCTGCCATTCCTTCACCGCTCGACTTCAAGAAAGCAAGAGCTCCATTCTTATGAGACTACCATCTTTTACTCCCCCTTGCCTCCCGAGAGAGCCACCCATCAACGGAGGATTCGCCGCATCCCCGTCTTTGTCTGGCCAACATGCGTGCTTGTAGTACTCTGAGACAAATCCGCTGTGGCGGTGATCTGCTTCTGCGTTTCGTCCGTTGAAGGGGAGGGTATGTCTTCCTGTTTATCGAAGCACTGCAGCTGCTGCGTGTTGGGTCCCCTTTCTTCTACTTTCTCTCCGGACGCCTACTACTGCTACCTCTCGGTAAGGCTATCGAGCAGCTCTGAGCGCTGCTCCTGTGTAGAATCTCGACATATTCGGGCATGTGGTTGTTGTCAAGAGAAGGCGTACATACAACCACGCATAGTAATGGGATAACCTCCGCTTTCTGTTCCCCTGCACGCATGGCGACGTGCCCATAAAAATTTTCTTGTCTATACTTGCACGTGGGAACTAGTGTCTGCTTCGCAGCCGAGTCCGCTTTGCTGGGCGTCTGCAAGCCTGCCGCGCAGTCGTGGGTCCAAAGGGCCGGCAGCTGCTGCTGGACGAGCACTGGCTGCTGCAGCAGCAGGAGCGTTATTCCATGCCCGCAGAGCAGCAGCGCAGCACAGCAGAACACCGTAGCCGTTTCCTGCAGCCGCAGCAGCAGCATGGCTCTGCGTCGCGCAGCAGCACCACCACCAGCAGGGCTACGCCTTCTTACGGCAGCAGCAGCGGTAGTGAGCATTCCTGCAGCAACAGCGAAGGTGCGTCGGCGTGCGCGACTGCCGTTCGAGCGACAGGAGCAGCAGCAGAGCAGCAGCAACAGAGCAGCATCCACGGTGTTGTGGCTCGTCGAACAACACCACCGAGTTCCCTCTTCTTGTGACAGCAGCAGCAAAACGGCAGCAACAGGCTTGCCTCCTCCTGTCCTGGCCGCACCACAGCGAGCCCTTCGTCAGCACCAGCAGAAGCGCGAAGGTTCCTGCCAGGTGCGCTGCAGCAGCAGCTGCTGCAGCAGCGGCCCAAGTAGAAGAAGATTTTCTGCATGTGGCGCAACAGCTGCGCCAGTAGCCGGAAGGGGAAAGGAGCATCCTCTGCATGCGGTGCAACCACGGCAGTCGGCGTTATCCACTGGGTTGCACGCGTATCGGGGGCAGCAGCAGACCTGCCTGCACCCGCGGAAGAAGCAGCAGTAACCCAGGGCCTGCAGCAGCATCTTCTCACCGGGAGCAGTCTAGCAGCAGCACCAGCAGCGACTTCAGCAGGTTCAACAGCAGGAGCAGCAGCAGTGCCAGGGGGAGCAGCAACAGCAGGAGCAACAGGCGTGTCATCCTTCCTCTTCCAGGAGAAAGCGCAGCAGCCGGGTGTCCGCAGCTCAAGCTCCAACAGCCGCGCGAGACCACCACCCGGGCTTGCAGCACACTCGTGTGACGCAAAAACTCTCCTTGACGCTACGTGCACCCATCCGGTGGAAGGATAGCAGCACCTTTACTTCTCTGCAGCAGCACCTCAGAAGAAGGAGCCCCTGGCGGCAGCGCTAGGAGCAGCAGCAGCAGCAGCACTCGCAGAAGGACAAGTCGCAGAGAGAAGCAGGCAGAGGCAGTCGGGTAGAAGTTGGTTGCTCCTTCGTTCTTCCGCGTTGCGCTTCGCTTTGTGGACTCTCCTTCGTCTTCTTCTTCTTCCGACCTCTCTTTTCTTCGCCCTCTCGACGTTGGTGGGCTGCACCTGATGGACTTCTCTTGAAGTAATAATGGAAGCGGAGCAGCAGCAGCAGCAGCTGACTCGTAGAAGTGTTGCTGCACGTCTGGCGTCTGCTGCGCACTTGGTGGACGCGCCGCCTGAGGTGGCTGCAGACGCTCAGAGGCAGCAACGGTCCCTCGCTCTTTCTGTCCTGCTGCTTTCCACGCCTCCTGCTTCTTCTTGTTCTGCTGCGCTCCCTGCTGCTCTGCCTGCTGCTCTGCCTGCTGTTCCTTCCGCTTCTGTTGCGGCGTCTCCTGAAGTTCTCCTGTTGCTGCAGGTTCTGCGTCTGCCGTCCTTCTTGGGGCTCTTGCTCCTGCTGTTCTTCTCGACTCTCCTGCTGCTCTCGCTGCTGCTGGTCGTGCTGCTCGCCCTTTCAAGGGACTTCCTGCTGCAGCTTCTGTCTCCTCTCTGTGCCGAGTTCGTCTACGCCGGTGGCCGTACGTCTCTGCCGGTGCTGGTGCGTGTCTCGCGCAGAGTGTCGCGTCTCCCCCTCTGCTGCACCGCTGTTGGAGCAGTTTGACAGTGTGCAGCAGCAGCAGAAGCAGCAAGAGGGCGAGGAGCAGCCATCGCAAAAAAATGAGCAGTCGGGACGCCAGGAGCAGCAGCAGCGAACGCACTGCCAGCAGCAGCAGAATCACCTTCTGCGCGAGCAGCAGGAGGTTGGAAGCAGCAGCAGCAGTAGCAGCAGTCGCAGCAGCGACAGGGCCGCATTGGTCACAGCAGCAGAAGTAGGAAGAACAGCAGAGAAAGCAGAAGCCGAGACAAGCCCTGTGGCAGCAGCGACGGACCCTGTGGGCGTAGCAGGACTCTCACTACAGCAGCAGCGGCAGAACGACAGACGGGGCGAACTCCGGAAAACAGCAGCAGTTGCCTGCAGGCCAGCAGCAGGAAAAGACAGGAAAACAGGCGAAGGGGAAGGAGAACGTGCAACACCGCGGGGGATACGTGCAAACGTAGCTGCAGCAGAGCAGCAGCAGCGGAGTACCAGCAGCAGCAGAGCAGCAGGCCCAGCAAAGCAGCAACAGCAGCAGCAGAGCAGCAGCGGCAGCAGAGCAGCAGCGGCAGCAGAGCAGCAGCGGCAGCAGAGCAGCAGCAGCAGCAGCGGCAGCAGAGCAGCAACAGCAGCAGAGCAGCAACAGCAGCAGCAGCAGAGCAGCAGCAGCAGCAGAGCAACAGCAGCAGCAGAGCAGCAACAGCAGCAGAGCAACAGCAGCAGCAGAGCAACAGTAGCAGCAGGGCTTGGGGAGAAGTGGGAGGAGGAAGGAGTGTCATGGATGCCAATCTCGGTCGACTGCCGTTGTGCTGCTGCAGTCCCCCACAGACACGCTCACAGCAGCACGTCTACCACGCGAGAGAAAATATACTTCGTCGCTGTATCTGCGTTGCGGCGCTACGCATGTTTCTACGTGTGTATGTATCTCCACATAAATATACCTGCATGTAGGTGCGCACACGTACATACGTATGTAGGAGCACACATGCATACACGTGCATATATATGTATATGAGGAGACGTGTGTAAATGTGTGTAGATTTGTTCGCCCACACACGTATGAACAGAACTCCTGACTGCGCGCCTAGTGGAATGCCTCCACATGCATCACCTCAGGAGACGCACCAAATAGCGATGTCTGTGAGTTGTTTTTCTTCAGGTATGTAAGGAAAAAGAGGTCCACGCGCCCTCATACATAGATTTCATACATAAGTATGGATATAGTATGAATATATATATGTATGAAATTAGTGTAGGAGTTACACATACATATATATGTAGAACTTCCATCCATAATATATCTATGTATATATATACTACGAATAGACATATATATATATATATGTTTATATGTGTATGGTTACATGTAGGTGTATATGCGCATATATGGGTGTTTGAAGTCTGATTTGTGTTGGCGCATGCGGTGCATGCGTGTCTCTCTGCACGGGGAGACGTCGTTTTTATATCTCTGCGTACACGCGTTTGTCGGTGGGGCAGGGGGGGGGAGACGCAGAAATGGATCACCCACTTTCTGACGGAAGATAATTTGGTCAAACTTCCCTCCACGGGGAAGAGCACTGCTGCTGTTGCCCGCGTATCTGTCGCAGCCCTGCAAAGACAACTGTAGAGATTTACATCTGTATACGCATGTAGAAACATATAGATAGATGGATACGTACATATGTGTGTGTGTGGATGGATGGAAGCATATACATATTTATATGTGTCTATGGACAGATACGTACGTACAGATTTATCTACCTATCTACATATATATATATGTACGCAAATGTGGATATACAGATAGGTATGTACATATATACGTGTGTGGATGGATGGGTATATATATATGTATATATGTATATATATGGATAGACAGATAGATATTTACGTATAGATGTATCTACGTATCTACATAATTCTATATATACATATACGTAAATGTATATGTATATATAAATCTATATGTACATATATTTATGTGGGTGAATGGATCCATATATATATATGTGCTTGCACGGTTCGTTCTCGCGACGTCCCCTCTGTCTCGTTTCTCGTTTTCAAACAGCTGT
This sequence comes from Sarcocystis neurona, assembly GCA_000727475.1. NCBI lineage: Eukaryota > Apicomplexa > Conoidasida > Eucoccidiorida > Sarcocystidae > Sarcocystis > Sarcocystis neurona. Next base: position 4,280,053 of record KL647290.1, on the reverse strand, counting down.
ACACAAGTTTCTTACAAAGACGTGTGGACCTTTTTTGGCGCCGTTGGAGTGCCGCATGCATCCTTGTTGTGTATATATATGTGTGTGTGTGTATATCTCGTGGGTAACTGCGACACGCGCGTGCGCGCAGAAAAGCCCTTCAAAAACATACGTGTATATATATATGAAAGTTCTTATACAAACAACAACTCTTTTTACGTTTTTCTGAGGAAACTTTCCATATATATATATATGAACGGACATATATATATGTATGTGTGTTATACATATAGAAACAGAGGCATGCATGTATAGATATGTATATGTTGTACGTATAGAGACAGACAGACGTGCACACGTATATATATATATATATATACTGGGAGTGTTTCACACCAGGGGATGGAGGACAACTGCGTAATTGCGTATGGATATTAATGTGAAGATAAGTTGTTTGCGAATTCAAGCGAAAGAAGCAGCTCCCGGAAGAAAGCACCCTGCGAAAAGGACAAGGGAGAAGAGGAGAAGAAAAGCGGAAGACAGTGGGGAGGACGTGAAGAACAACGCAGGCACGGAGAGGAGAGGATAGCGACAGCAGAGATAGAGAAAGTAGGTAAAGGATGGGAGAACGGCAGTTTCCTGCTGCGGCTCCTACGCAGCAGGTGACAGGTGTGAGCAGCAGCAGCAGCAGCACGGCAGCTGCAGCACCGCATGCAAAGCGTGGCTGGGTGTGGGGTCGCGAAGGAGGTGCTGCTGCTGCTATCACGAAAGAAAGAGAGGCAGCAGTTTCTGCTGATTTTTCTCCTTCCTGCTCTGCTCCAGCTGCAGCAGAGCGTTCCCCTCCCGCCGCAGCTGAGTACTCTGCTTCTGCTGCAGTCGCTGCTACACGCTTTTCTGCTGCCGCGGCTGCTGCCTCCCCTGCTGCGGCTGCTCTCGCCAGTCCGCTTTTTTCGGTTGCTGCTCCTGCGGGTGCGTCCACGCCGGTGCACTATCCAGATACCACGAGAAGCTTCAACACGCCGCTTCTGCGACGCATAGTTAGAAAGCCTCGTGCTGCTGCTTCTCCTCCTTCTCCTCCCCGTCTCTTCTCTCTCTGTGCTGCTTCTTCAACCCGCACTGCAACTGCTTCTGCTTTCCCTGCTGCTGCCCCGCTTGCTGCGAGTACCGCCGCTCCGGCGACTGCTGCTGCTGCTTTTCCTCTTGCTGTCACTACTACCGCTGGCGCAGCTCCTGCTGTTGCTGCTGCTGGTGCCCCCAAATGTTTGGCGGCTCCTGCTTCTGCTGCTCCGGCACCTGCACCTGCTGGTGCTGCGGCTGTCCGGAGTCCTCTGCTGGACTTTCTGACGGGAGAGGTGGAGTCATTTTTCAGTTCGTTTGCGGGCGACTCCACGCAGGCGCATGCCTCGCGAGCAGCAGCAGCAGGAGCAGCGGCTGCAGCAACAGCGGCGGCGTCCGGAACACCAGCACCAGCTGGTGTCAGGGCTTTGCATTGCAGCGGGATAGGTGAGACTACTCTTTGCTCTTCAGTAGCAGCGGTGGCAGCAAAAACAGCAGCAGCGAGGCTTGGTGAAGCAGCAGCAGGGGCAGCAGCAGCACCACCACCACCGGCAGAGGCATCGGTACCCGCAACGAATGCAACAGCAACAGCAGCACCACAAGCAGCACCGGCAACAGGACCAGCGGCAAGAGCAACAGGAGCAGTAAAAGGAAGAGGACCAGCGGTGCAAGGGGGAGTCAGTGTGGCCTTTATTAGTAGAGAGGACCGCGTTTTTGAAGAGGGAAGCACGGGGCAAGACAAAGGAGCAGGCAATTTGGACGCTGCATGCAGGCGACGCAGTGCGCAGCTGCAGCAGCAGCAGGCGTCCGAAGAGCGAGGGGCGTCCGCAGCAGAAGGAATGAAAAAGGAGAAAGTGGATGACGAAGCGGACGACCTCCTGCAACTCTTCCCGCTCCTCCGCTCATCTGTCAATCACGTACACAAAAGGGCAGGAGAAGCACAGCAGCAGCAGCAGCACTGGCACCAACAGCACACGCCACCGCAGCAACAACAGCAGCAGCAGCAGCCGCTGCAGCAGCACCAGCAGCGCCAGCAGCAGCAGCCCCTGCAGCAGCAACGTCAGCAGCAGCGACCTGCATGCTCTCGGCACCAGCGGCAGCCCGAAGGAGAGTCGTCCTTTTCTCCGTCTTCTTTCTTTCTCAAGTGTGCGGGTGTCCCTGACCCTAACTGCGCCGTTGATTCTCTAAACGAGGGTAAGCAACATTTCTGTCTTTGTCGCTGCTGCTGCTGCGTGTGTGTGGGGTACGTGCCTGCATTCCGTCGCAGCAGAATAGCACCAGCACCGCGCAAAAAAGGTGGCAGCCTACTGAAGGAGGGGAGGGCATTAGCAGCAAGAGAAACAGACGCAGGAACACTGTCGGATGCCAACAGCAGCAGCAGCAACGGAGGAGGAGGAGGAACAGCAGCAGTGGGAGGAGGAGCAGTAGCAGCAGTGGGGGAGGAGGAACAGCAGCAGTGGCGGGAGGAGGAGCAGCAGGAGATGGGGAAGAGGAAGACGAAGCGCGCACAGGGGCAGCGGGCGTCAGGCGGAAACAAAGGGAAAATTGAACATGTGGTGGTTTTGCGTCGTGCTGTTGCTGCGCCTGCAGAGAGAGAAACGGAAGGAAGTACGGCGGGAGTAGCAGAGGGGATCAGTTTTACCGGGTCACTGCATGCGACGGGTGCTGCAGGAGCAGCGGAAACAGCAGAGGAGAAGGAGGGAGAGGCAGCAGGAAGAGCAGCAGAAATGTTTCTCCCGCGGGTGTCTTTCTTGAAGGTGGTGAGGGCCAGCGAAGAAGGAAGGACAGAAGAAGCAGCGGTGGCAGGAAGCGGCAGAGGAAGGCGCGTTGTTTCTTCAGCATGTCCGTCTGCTCCTGTTGCTGAGATTGGCGAAGAGGAAGAAGACAACGAAGAAGAAGAAGGCCGAGGAGGGGACGTTCCTGCGCTGTTGCTGCTGCTGCCAGGATGCTTGGTGCATGCGCCGGCAGAAGAGGAGAAGAGAGAGCAGGACGGCGTGGGACCAGCAGCAGCAGCTCCGGCGCGAAGACGACAGTCGCAGCAGCACCAGAGCAGCAGCAGGAGCAGCAGAAGCGACAGCAGCAGCAGAAGCAGCAGCAGCTACGGAGCAGAAGGAGAAACGCGGACGCGGCGCGTCATTGAAGGAGGAGGAACTGCAGCTGCCGGCACGACCCGCAACGTCGACAACGAAGAAGCAAAAAGCGGCACAAGAGAGCAGCAAGAAGCACGCGGAGCTGAAGAAAGCGAGGACGACACAAGACGAGAAGGAACACAAGAAAACGAAGGTGCAGACGAAAAATGGGAAGCCAAAGAAAACGTGAAGGAGGACGAGACATACCCAAGAGGAGAAGGTGAAGAAGAAGCCAAAAAAGAAGAAGAAGACGAGAGAGAGAAAGCAGAAAGACGCTACGATTTATACGGCTTCAAACAGGACGCAGTATCTGAAGCACTGGCCAGAGAATATTCGCTGCGCATGCAGGCCCATACGAAACAAAAATATCTCGAGTAAGAGTGTGTGGGAACTGTGGTCTTCATTCGTGTCTCTGTCCGGCCATGTTGCAGGAGGTGCTTCTCCATCCATTTCCTTCTATTTGTCTACATATATAGCTTTCTCTGTACTTGTAGACAAATGGATTCATGTGCTTTTCTCTATCTGTGTAAATAAGTATATATCTCTCTGGATCTACTTCTCTCTGTCTCTATCTATTATATCTGTCTACAACGTCTGTCTTCCTATCTGTATGTATATCGTAGTGTGTCTCTTTATATTTACCTATATCCATATACATATATATATACATGTATATACATATATATATATACATGTATATACATATATATATATATATATATATGCGTCTATCCCTATGTATCTAGCTACGTCTTTACCTGTGTATATATATATATATGTATATATATGGAAGAGCCAACTGGGCAGTGGTCAAGGCTCGCCACCTTCTTACAACATTTCACGTAGATATATATATATATACATACATACATATGTCTATACATATACATATCGATATATATATATATATACACATAAATATATATATACACACATATACACATATATACAGATATATAGATATATATATATATGCGTGTGTATGTATATATATAGATATGCGTATATATATAA
>KL647290.1:4263300-4275425 GCA_000727475.1 Sarcocystis neurona | reverse complement strand
ATACAGATATATAGATATATATATATATGCGTGTGTATGTATATATATAGATATGCGTATATATATAATCGAAAAAAAAATAGCCGGTTATCTTGCTTAACAATGTAGCGGGCGAACGTTGTATATATATATATATACACATACCTATATATATATACACATATCTATATATATATATGTATATGTGTATATATATGTGTATATGTGTATATATATATAGATATGTGTGTGTGTATATAAATATGTAGATATATATATATATATGTAGATATATATATATGTAGATATATATATATATGTAGATATATATATATGTAGATATATATATCTATAGATACACATATATGTATATATGTCTATGTGAAATGTTGTAAGAAGGTAGAGAGCCTTGACGACCAGCCAGTTGGCTCTTTTTTCCATATATATACATATATACACATATCTATATATATGTATGTATATGTATATGTGTATATATATGTGTATATATGTCTCGTCTCCTTCTGCGTTTATTGTGGGAGGGGAGACGGGAAGAGGGAGAGACGGGAGGACAGGCTTCTCGTCCTCCATATCCACAGCAGGCACTTCATATGTGTGAAGTGTGGCAACCGTGTTGCTGCTGCATATATAAAGGAAGAGAGCCATAATAAGTCGAGTCGGGCAAACCTACCTTTCTCTGGGCAGATGAGTACGAGCTGTTCGTCCTGCGACATGTGCCCAGCGTGTGTGTGCCCAGCACAACATTCGCAGAAGCCCCAAACACACCTAAGAGGCTAAAGACGTTTATTCATACATATCTGTTTTAGACATGCTGCTGACCTCCCCGCCCTTGTTCACCTGTATATTTTGATGTTCTCGACATAATATCTGCATGTGTCTGTGTCTGTGTGTGTGTGTAGTCGACTTCCACGCGAGGACGTGCCGGGTGAGAGACTGCCGGGTGGGAGACTGCCGGGTGGGAGAGACTCTATTATTTATATATATAGACACATACGTGTGTGTCCCCGTTTTCTCTCTATATACAGTCTTCTACACATGTACATATATGTCGCTAGCGTCGAAGTCCCATGTGTCTGTTGCTTGTGGGGAAGTGCTTTACACGTCTTCCCAGTTTGTTTCTTTACATGTAATACCATTGACTGCATATATCTGTGAATACATACCTGAGTATGGTTGACAGCCAGGGTTGTATCTATTTCTGGTTTCTCCACGTGTGTAGACGTTGTTGACTTCCACGCCTCGTGAGAGACTCCCATCTATGTACGTCTCCATCTTCTCCACATATAAGTCGACTGTGTACGTACGTACGTCTACCCGTCTGTACATTATACATATATGTAGGTGTTGCTGACCTCAGCGCCTGGGAGACTCGCACGTATGTGTGTGTGTCCCCGTTTCCGTAGGTGTGTGCAGATGTATATATATTTGCGTAGTTGACCTCCTCACAGGCTTGCATGTGTTTCGGGTGGGGGAGACGCTTGCATCTCATTTTCTCTCTATATAGAAGCGTGTGCGTGTGTCCGTAGGTGTGTATTACATATATACGTGTGTGTACGAACATCTCCGTATTTCTGTGATACCCACGTGCCTGGTGGGGAAGAGGGGAGAGGAGTATTCGTGCGACTGGGTGTGGCGTCTGCAGGTGGACGCGGTACTTCCGCGAGGACCCGGAGTTTGCCAAGACACATCTTCTAAAGCGCCTTATTCGGACGGGAATACCCAACGCTTTCAGGTACTCCAAATTAGTGGAAAAAGGAATCGGTCGAAGAATTCCCCTTCTTTCTTCAAGGCTCACGCGCGGGTGTCCAGCAGTGCTGTCGTTTTTGTCTCTCTGCATATATGTGTGTGTGTAGGTGCCGGAGGCCTTCGTCGTCATTTGCTTCCGCTAGTCACGCGAGACCCTCTCTTCCGTCTTATTCTCTCCGCTGTCTTTTATCCTCGTGGCCCTCTTTCTGGCTTATTTGTGCTGTTTCGCTAGTCACATAAGGTCCTCTCTTCTTCTTTGTTTTTCTCTTTTTGTCTTTTCTGCTGTTTTTTCTGTCTTTGTGACTTTCTTGTCTCTCTCGTTTTCTCTTGTGCTCTCCCTGTGTGAATTTTCCTCCCCTCCTTTTTTTCTTAACATGTGCACGTCTCGACGTACGTGGCGGCATGTAGAAGTGTGTGGCAGGGACGCAGCAGATGCCGGGAGATGGAGACGGAGACACGCAGAGACGGGGAGACGGAGACACACAGAGAGAAGACATGAAACAAAAGTGAAGTGGGCATTTCCACGGGGGGGCACACGCCACGGCCACTTCACACATTATATCCTGCTTGTGTGTATATATGTATATATACATATGCATGCTGATGAAGAACATCCACGCATATCTATATGTATATATAGAGAGAGACACACACACCACCACACACACACACACGCATGAAGAGAAAAAGGACGTGTGTATATTTGTACGTAGATGTGAACGTGAGTGTTCACATATATATAGATGTGTGTGTCTGTGTAGGCTGGTGTGTATATATATGTGGCCAAATATATGTGTAAATGTAGACACAGAAAAGGACGTGTGTATATCTGCACGGAGGTTGGACTGTTTGCAGAGGGGCGGATGCGTCGTCTTCAACGCAGTGCGATCTCCGAATTTTCGTTTCCTCTGCGCTTCTTCAACACAAGCGCGTGCAACTGTTCTCGACCGAGACCCTCCCTTCTTCTCCTTTCTCATCTGCATCTACCCTACGAAAATATCCATCCATACCTGCCGAGGCCAAAGACACCTATATATGCATATATCAGTACAAGTATACCCATATTATTACATACTTCAAATAGCTCTCTCTCTATCTATATATCAGTACAGACATGCCGATATTATATACCTCAAGTAGCTCTTTCTCTGTCTTTCTCTTCCCCTCTCTCTGTCTATACATGTGCATATGTAGACACAGTAAGTATATGTGTGGTACATGCGTACATTGGGTAGATATATATAAATAGGCGTTCACCGTGGGAAAGAAAGAGAAGGAGAGAAAACTGTATAAAAACTATACGGAAATATACATGTACGTGTATACCTAATATATATATATATATGTGTAGAGAGAGAGACACACACACATACATATAGACACAACATATAGATATGAAGAGTATATGTGTTTTCGTGGGTGATTGTGTCAAGGTGATATCGCTAGAATCAAAGCGCGTAAATAGATTTTGAGAGTCAACGGTGACGCTGCTGCAGCTGCTGTGTACATATGTGTGTGGTGGACTGACTTTTTCTTCCATGTGTGTATCCACGTAGTGCATGTATATGCGTGCGTGTCCATACATGCGTATATAATGTAGATGTGCAAGCATGCGTGTAAACGCTGAGAAGAGGGAGAGACTGAGTTTCTACGTATGAAAAGTCGACCAGGCGAAAGGTGCTGGTGCACGAGCGGGAGCGGAAGAAAAAAAAGCAGACGCTCCGTAGGAGACCACGACAGAAGAGTGTAGCTTCTCATCAGTTCTGCCCCGCGCAGCACTCGCAGAAGCCATTCTGGCCCTGCACACAAATCTCCGTCTTTGCCACCTGTCTGAACATACGCTGCTCTCATACACTCTTTCACCTGTCTAGATCATATATTTTTGTCTGTCCGTCGAGCTGTGTATGTATATATATATATATGTATAGCATGTATATGTATACATGTATGTCCCGCTCTCTGTACGTATATGTGTCTCTCTCCCTCTAACAGGTGTACGTGTATTTTTGTGGACGTATGTGTATATATGTGTGTGTCTCTCTACGTCTATGCGTCTGTGTGTGTATATTTGTGTATGTGTGGAATGTTCCTTTTCCTCTCTCTGTGTCTCTCTATTTTTCCCTGCATGCATACATGTGTATATACAAGTATGTATGTGTGTGTCTCTCTCTTTCGATATATGGATGTGTCTTTTTCTGTCTTGACGTACTTGTATGTATCTATACGAGTCGACCACATATGCAGGCCGATATGTGCCTGGTAATATATATGTGTATGTCCACACATACATGTGTACGTACTTTTAAAGGTTAGGCGGCTGAAACTTTCTACGTATCTTCACGCGGGACGACGGAAACTGGGAGGACGTATGGGCGTGCCCTATCTGCTTATTTCTACATGTATATACATATGTGAATACTCAAGCGTATACATATTCACGCATGTATGTAGAAAGAAGCAGACTTACATTTACATATAAACTGTGTGGTATGTACAGGGAGAACTATATTTGAGAATACGCGTCCGACTACGTGGCCAAGATCAAGGTGCACATACATATATATGTATATATTGCTGCTGTGTGTGTATAGAGAGAATATATACATGTGTGGGGAAAGAGTACGAGAGATGAAATGCTGCCATTCACTTGTGGACAGCAATTACATACGTTTGTGTGTGTAGAGAGAGAAGACACACATTATACGTAGAGGAACCATATATATATATATATATATATATATGTATGTGTATATGTATGTTTGAAGAGAGATGGTACGTTTTCACGTGAAGACGCGTGTGTGGTCGTGATGTACTCGTATATACGTGCGTAGGCGTGTGTGGTTCTTGTCATTCCCCTATATGGAAGCCGTCCTCCCATACAAACAGAAAACATGCATGTGTGTGTATGAAGAGGGCACGGTTATGTATGTAGTGACAGAAGATATATATATATGTTAAAAGAGAAAGAAAGGGAGGGGAAAACCAAGCATATACATATATATATATATGTATAGATAGATAGAGAGTGAACGCATGCATATGTATACATATACAGATAGATGAAGAAGAGGTCACTTTGTGTGAATGGGTGATCACGTGTGTTTGTGTGCGTCTCTGGTGCGAGACAGAAGAGAAATTTGGGCGCGCTGCCTCGGGAGCGACGTGCTGCTGAAGCGTCACAACGGCCTCTTCGAAGAGTAAGCTGCCCTAGAGCCACTACTTTCTCCTACCCTGCAGTAGTTCATCAAGCGTGAATGTTTATATGTTATACGTGCATGTATGTCTAAAAAGTGAAAGAGAAGGACAGAGATTGACAGAATCCATATATATGTATATATCTGTGTAAATCCATCTATCAATATATATATGGCAATAAAGTGCGCCTTTAAATATGGGTATATACGTTTAATGCGCCTTCACATGTGTATGTATACACAGCGCGCATATTTACTATCTGTCCCTTATATATATACATACGTGTAATTCGCTCCATTATATATGTGTGTATATATAGTATGCCCTTGCGTACCTATGTGTGTACACGTGGGGTGCCTGTTTACTCTCTCTCTCTCTCTCTATATATATATATATATACAGGGCACGTGCACACATGTAGGCATAAGAAATGCGTCTTCACATATGTATATATGGTGCACCTGTTTCCTACTCATATATATGTATATAGATATATATAGATACAAAGATATACCGAGCCAGTGTATGTAATATATCAATATATATGACGCACTTATTGGTTTGTGTATAAGTTTGTATATGTATATATATGTGTTGCCGGACGCCCATGTAATACCTTTGTGTACCGCTCACGTGCACTGCACCTGTATACATATAGATGTACGTGTGTCACACGTCTTCATACGTGTTTATCTATATAGGTGGGTCTATGCCTCAGGCGCCTTGTTAGGCGTATAAATGCGTGTATATATATATGCGTGTATGTATCTGTATGTACTGCAGCTGCGTCTCCCTGTAGCCTTATATAGCTCTGTAGTGTGTGTGTATATATATATGTATATGTGCGTATATGCATATGTGTGTACTGCAGCTATGTTTCCCTGTAGCTTTATGTGGCTGTGTAGTTCACGTCTTTGTCCCTGAACTTCTGTATGTATCACATAAAAGTGTGCGCGTACGTATAGATGACGAGATGAGAAGGGACACCACCTTGATGTCTCTGTCTTTTTTATTTCTGTTCCTTCGTGTGTCTTGTGCATACGTAAGCGCCCACACCTATTTTTGCCCGTGTGTTTCATATGTGTGTATGTATGGAAGAGCCTGAGTAGTTTCGGCTTCCCCTTCCGGGGCGGAGAGAACGGAGAGAAGAAGTGAATCTCGAGGATGCGCGTGGTCGCGGCGATGCAGAGTCCTTCCGTGTCTCTCTCTCTGTCCGTCTCTCTCTTTTTGCCTCTCTTTTTGCCTCTCTCGCTGGGTGCCCTCCTGACCTTCTTGCGCAGTCGTAGTAGTACTAATAGGTGGAGCAGCAGGTGGAGCAGCAGGAGAAGGAGGAGTGGCTATGGATGCACACATTTTCGTCTTCCACTATCCCTCTCTTTCTGTCTTCCTTTCTCTGTGTCCCTCTGTCTATGTCTGTCGTCGACTTTCTTGTGGCGAACATCGGGTAGTGTGGCGGTGACTGCGACTCCGAGTGTCTTCTGTCTTTCTCTCTATTTGTCTCACCCTCTCAGCCTCTCTGTCAAAACGCGTATAGCAGCAGCAGTGAGTCCTCTCCACGTATCTTCGCTGTGTGGCTCTCTCTCTCTCTGTGTCTCACCCTCTGTTGTCTGTCCTCCTCCTTTTCCTGCTCTTATTATTTGCGACATTTCTTGTCAAGCCGTCACGCGCGCAGCACAACCCCCGGGGGTCGGGGTGTGTGCAGGGAGGGGGACAACAGAAGTTCTGCTTGTTGCAGGTCGCGGGGATATATACGTGTGTGCGCCTGTCTGTGTGGGGTTTGGGAGAAAAAAAGAGACAGCCTGAGAGCCCGGGACAGAAAGAGGGCCACCCACCAGGGAGGAAAACAGAGGGTCAGAGAGAAGGGACTCCGAGCAGACACTGCTGATAGGGGTTCCCCCAACTGTTGCTGGGGGCCACAGACGCAGAGAGCCACAGAGCAGAACAGACGCGGGTGGCGCCCCCCCCCCAGTCACACTCACGACGGCAGGAGGTCCCTCTTCCCAGAGACGTGGCCACTTGCACGTTCTTCATTTTCGCACCTTCACGAGAAGAACACAAGAGACACAGAGAGACACGCACGGGCGCCTAAAGAGGGGGAGACACGGGCGGGCGCCCAGAGACAGGGAGACACGGGCGGGCGCCTAAAGAGGGGGAGACGACGGGCGGGCGCCTAGAGACAGGGGGAGACACGGGCGGGCGCCTAGAGACAGGGGGAGACACGGGCGGGCGTCTAGAGACAGGGGGAGACACGCACGTGATGCTGCAGGCATCCCTGTGCGTCTGTGGAGACACACACGCGGCCCGCACTCACATTTGTCCTGCGGCCGAGTCGTTGCTGGCAGCTAAATATACACACATTTCTCTGTGGAGGACGCACTTGACAAACCCACGTCTTTCTGTGTCAGTAAATTGGCGAGAATTCTCTCCCCAGACATCTGTCTTATCAAAGAACTGCACGTGCACTCATCTATAAACAGACGTGTAGATACACAGAAGGCTCATACATACATTATATATGTGTGTACTTGCGGGTGGTTCCCCTGCTTGTATCTATATGTCTGTGTCTGCATGCGTATACATATATATATGTGGATTTGTACGTGGTTCCCCTGCTGGTATCTATACGTCCGTGTGTGTGTGCATGCGGATACATATATATATATATATGTATGTATATTTACACGTGGTTCCCCTCCTTCCTGCTTGTATCTGTATGTCTGTCTGTGCATGCCTATATATCATATATATGTATGTATATGAATTTGCACGTGACTCCCCTGCCTGTACCTGCACGTCTGTGTGTGTGTGTGTGCATGCGTACACACATACATGTATATATATATGTACTTACAGAGAGACGATGCTATCCTGCGTGCTTGCATATGCTTCCCCACGCATATGTGCCACATGTGTGTATTTGTGCCCCTTCGACGCGACGATGAGAAGTCCACATATTTTTTATTTTCGTTCCCTTTCGGCGACGGCCCCTCTTTGCAGCTTCTCCTTCTTCTCCGTCAATGAGCGTTTGCTTCTCTTTCTGCACCCGCTCTCCCCGTCTACACACCGCCACGCCGTCGCGCCCACACGTCCGCACGTGTCGCGCCCTGCTCTTCCACATACGTGTGTGCCTGTGTCTCTCCGTCTCAGTGTCTGTCTCGGAGGATATGAAAGATGTCTTCTATTTGCGGCAGTACGTATCTCTCTGGTGTGTGTGTATGTCTTTGCATTGGACTCCTCTCTCTTTTTCTCCACCAGGGAGTGTAGCGCTCTCTCTGTCTCTCTCTCATTTTGTGAGACTGCCTCTATGCGTAGATGTGTATATGTGTATATATATGTATATGTATGTGTGAAGTATACGGTTGAATGTACAGGAATATCTGTGAGGCACAGCGTACGGACTTCTCCCCGCCTGCTGAAGAGACGCCTGTGTTCTTTTTCTTCACGGCTGAAGCTCGTCTCGAAAAAAGGCCCCTGGATATCTTCATATTGACACCTGCGTAGACGCATTACCCATACGTAGAAGTACATGCACATACATTCATGTATGAACATTTATATGGAGATAGTTTTGTTCGTGCGTACCTCTTAATTTCTCCCCTCCTATTGGCGCACACGCACGTATGCTGGACTCGCGCCGTTAGAAAAGCTGCGCAAGCGGCCCCTGGCTATCCTTGCATATATATATATATGCACTCGCATATATGTATCACTCTCATGTACATCTATGTGTACGTGCGTATAGGTGTCTCTATATACGTCTATCTCTCTGAGTAGGTTGTCTCTTAACGTCTGCATATCATTACATACCTGTACATGGAACAATATGTTCGGATTGACTCTACCCACAGAAACGTATACATATATATATATACATACATGTATAGATGTGTGCGCGCGCACGTAGAAGTTCCCATACATATATATATATATATATATGTCTGTACGTGTAGAACTTTCCATCCATATAGATATCTATATTCGTGCGTATAGTTACGCATACACATATGCGCATAGATATATACATATGTACGTGCTTGTAGGGTTTTCCACACATGTACATGTGTATATATTTGTGCGATCGCTGCGTAGTACGTGTGTGCGTAGACGTTGGTTTGGTGACCTTTTTCCTTTAGGATGACGAAGGTGACGCTTCGGAAGGAAACTTCGGACCAAATTGAACTCGATATTCGCAGAACATTTCCTAATAATAGATACGTGAGTTGGAGACGGCCCGCCGTTGTCTCCCCGGAGACGGCGCTGTCCGGCCCTGTCTCCGTCTGCACCGTCGCGTCTACAAAGCGGAGACGGCGCGCACGAGTATATCTGCGGGTGTTCCTCTCCGTTCGACTGCGCCACGATGACTACGATTCATCGCGCGTCACCTGCCGATGTGCAGTTTTCACAAGTGCATATTCACACAGACCTGCGTCTCCACCTCCCTAGCGGGCAGCAGGGTGACGTATATATACAGGCGTACGCGCATGTACAAATAGAAACATATATATATATATGTTTTTATACGCAGGTGCGCGTTCCTTTCGTCGTTCTGTCTTCCCCTTCCTTCGCTCTGTCTGTCTTCGTGTTGTACAGCGGGTCGGTGTTTGTACGTGCGCGCTCACAGGGAGAGAAACACCTACACATGTGTGTCTGGACACGCAGGTGCGCGTTTCCCTCTCTTTGTTGTCCTCTCTTCTTTTTTTTCCGGTCTATTTCTCTGTCTTCCTCTCTTTTGGTCTTCTTTGCCCTCTCTTTCTTCTGACGTCTCTTCTCCTTTTCTATATATATATGTCTGCGTATGAACAGATGTACCTATTCTTTTATAAACTCACGCACGTGAAAGTCTCCCGGACTCTATCCGTATGTGCACTTCAACGTCAATATTCTCACATATATTATATATGTGTGTAGGCATGTGTATATATATATGTACATGCCTATAGACGATTGAATACGGCTGTGCTGCTCTTCTCCTTCGTACCTTGCCGTGTGCGAACATGACTTCTGGTTTGTGTACACGTGCGGGCACGTGTTGTTGAGGTTTCCGCTTCGTCTGTTGCGTGTGGATATCTGTTTTGTCTTTTTCATGCCATCTCTGACATGCACGTATATATGTATGTCTTCTCTGCTGTGTAGTTGCGTACTGCGGAACCTCTGCGGAGGTCCCTCTCCCCTTGCGGTAGCGCACGAATAGATAACAACGTCCCTCGCAAACTTCGGGTGCTGCGCGCTACAGGCGCGTCTTCGTATATATCTACTTCTGCTATACGCCGTGCTGCGCGCCCGAGTCATGCGCCTCGCCGTAAATATCTATATCTCCTACCCTGTGCGCGCCCACAGACGCCTCTTCGTAAAATATCTATATCTGCTACTCTGTACGCCCTCCGTTGCGCCTCCTGCTGGATCTATATCTGTAGTTCTGTGCGCGCCAAACTTATGGGCCTCCTCGTATATGTATCTGTGTCTACTTGGAGAAATCTATGTGTCCGCTTGTGCGGTTGTATGAGAACTGGTGCGTTTTGTGTCTATGTGGACACACGTGTAATATACGGACGCTCACGCACATGCACGTGGATCTCTGCATGTAAACACTACCCTGTGTGGGTATTCCTGCGGCCACGACGTGATTCCGGTCTCGGCGCATGAGTCCCATTTGACATGCCTGCTGTTGCCGTTCTGCTTTGTTGCGCTCCTGCTGCTGCGGTAGGACTGCTGCCGCCGCGGTAGGGCCGCTGCTGCTACGGTGTTGCTGCGCGCTGCTGCTGCTGGTGATGTGTCGCTGCTGCTGCTGCTGGTGATGTGTTGCTGCTGCTGGTGTGGCTGTTTGTGGTTTGTATGTGGCGCAGTTCGAAGGCCCCGCCGCACGTGGGGTGGCAGCGCTGCGAGTTTTGCTGCATGCGTTTGCCGCGTATAAGCCTGAAATCAATTACTGCCAGTCGCTGAACTTTGTGGGAGGCATGTTGCTGCTGTACATGCCACCGCCTCTGGCGTTCTGGAGTCTAGTTCAGCTCGTTGACTCAGAGATCGAGAGCAAAGGAATGCTCATCGCTTCCTACTACACTCCAGGCATGCACGCGCTTCGCCGGGACTTGAAGGTTCTCGAGTTTTTGCTGAGAAAACGAGTGCCTCGGGCGCTGCGGGCGCTGCGGTAAGCAGTCGGCACAGCGTTGCTGCTCGAAGGAAAAGGGCAGAAAGAGAGGAAGGAATGAAAGAGGGATGGGGACACCAAAATAACGTCCACTATGATGTAGCAAAGCCGCATGCGCGACGGCGTGTCTCTCTCTACATATATATATATATATATATATATATACATATATATATATATACGCACTTCTTTACATTTCTCGTCTTCCTCTTACATATGGGAAACAAGCAATGACTCCGACACACTCAAAAAATATATACATCAATATATATGTATATATATATATATGTAGACGTACAGGTGTGACGACACTCTTAGTGGCTCAAGATATCATTTCCTACATATATAGAGAGAGAGATAGACAGATAGATAGATAGATATGTATACGCGCTCCAGGTGCCCGTGTGTTATCTATATGTATATGTACGTATGTGGAGAGACAGCGAGAGAGGATGAGACTGGCATGTGGGCGTCGTAAATAGATCGAGAAGAGGGAGGTATTCGTGGGTCTGTGCGTGGTGCATTTGTCTCTGCTTGAGTATATTCACACGAAAGCTGTCTCCCACACACCTGTTGCTACAGGCAAGGAGAGGGAGAGGGAAATACAGAGGAAACGTACAGGCTTAAGATACGGAGGTGGACACACAGAGACAGGGAGACACATGTGCCGAGACACGTAGAGGGGAAGGATGTAAAAATGTCTACTTTTTTATACGCAGAAAGAGGGAAGAGAGAGGGGGAGAGGACTACAGAGAACTGGAGTGGCCGCACCGACACACACAAACACATACACAAAGACAGTCACATGCAGAAACTCTCGAAGCCAGGACCAGAGGAGTGTTCCGAGTGGAACGAGAAGGTGAAAGTGTGTCTACTGTCGAGAGAGAGATGAGAGAAAGGACACTGTTGCTGAGTAGAAAGGAAAGATGGAAGTGTCTTTCAAGTGGAGGAGTGAAAAAGGACTGCTGCTGCTGAGTAGGAGAAGAAGTGGAAGTGTCTTCGTGTTTGAGAGAAGTGAGAAACGACACTGCTGCTGCTG
>KL647290.1:4032355-4262267 GCA_000727475.1 Sarcocystis neurona | reverse complement strand
GCGAATGTCTACTTTCGATCGAGAGAGTCGAAACGAAGACTCCTGCGTTTCGCTGCTGCTTCTGTTAGGTCCTGCGGCCTCGATGTTAGCGGCGTTTGCGCGGAGTGGTTCCTCTGCATCTATTCGACGACTTTGCCGGTGAGCCGCCACCTGGGCCCTGCGGACTGCTTTTTCATTCTCAATGATGTTGGCTACACTGGCCGGCTTCGCCTTTTCTTCCCCGGTGCTGAACTTTCGAATGGACGCGTCTGTGCTCGTGGAGGAACTCCGCTGCTGCTGTGTGTGTGCACTTTCGTCTGACGTAGAGATGCACTTGAAGAGAACAGCTGCCGCAGGATCTTTCTCGGGTAGAGTGTAGACGTCTGCGTCTATGTTCAAGTCTCCACTTCTGTCCGGACGTGTATTTACTTGTGAAGCGAGTCAGCTGCTGCAGTGTCTTTCTTTCTGTAGTATAAGAGGTCTACATGTATATGTGCAAATCTTTGCATATGTGGAGAGGTACAGAGTCTGCTTCTGACGGACGCCACGCGCGCCTGTGGAGCCATCCATCGGCACGCATATCCAGGGTGTGCTCAGAAAAAAGCGGGAAACTCTCTGTATACACATATACACATATATATACACATGTGTGTAGAGAGAGAGAAAGAGAGAGAATGTGCCTATACGTATCCACATTGACATGATGGCAGAAGCCTCCTCTGAACCACGGCGGCAGGCACGTGTGCTGCCCAGGTGTCGGTACACCCGTCGACGCAGGTCACTTCTTTGTGTGCGACGCAAGGGGACGGGAAAGGGAAGAAGAGCGCGGGGGAAGCAGAAGGCGGCTGCGAGCAAAAAAGCGGCACTGCAGTGACGTGTGTGGTTGCAGATGGATCCCGTGAAGCAGAGCCACGTCCCTGACATTCCCTCAGCAAATTTATATATGTGTGTATGCGTGAGGGAGACACAGAGAGACAGAGAAACAGAGACACAGCGAGGGAGACACGGAGGGCGAGACAGAACGGGGAGAGACAGGGAGGGCGAGACAGAAAGGGAGGGAGACAGAGAGAGGGACAGGGAGGGAGACAGCGAGGGAGACAGGGAGGGAGAGACAGAGAGAGACACAGAGAGAGACGGGGACGGAGACAGCGAGGGAGACAGGGAGGGAGAGACAGAGAGAGACGGGGAGGAAGAGACAGAAAAGGACAGAGACAGAGAGAGAGACAGGGAGGGCGAGACAGAAAGGCACAGAGACAGAGGGAGACACAGAGAGAGCGAGACGGGGAGGGAGACAGGGAGGGCGAGACAGAACGGGACAGAGGCAGACAGGGAGACAGGCAGGGAGGCAGGGAGGGCGAGACAGAACGGGGAGAGACAGGGAAGGTTGATACAGAGAGAGACACAGAAAGGGACAGAGAGAGACAGGGAGGAAGAGACAGGAAAAGTGAGAATTCCCGTGTGCGGATGCATTGGTGATGCGCTGGTGATGCAGAGGTCCGCGTTCTGCGCGCGTGATTAAGTGCGGCGCAGCTGCGGATGCTGCAGTGAAGCGTGTCAGCTGTCGACATCTTGGGTAGTCGTAGGGACCGGCAGCTGCGGAAAGTTTGCATCGCATTGCTATACACTCTTGCTAGAAACGAGAACTTTCTTTGGTCTCTACGCCATACATATGTGTGTGTGTTTGTGGCCTCCGTCTCTCTCTGCGGTACGGAACGTGTCTGTGTCCACCCACCAGAGAGAGCAACCCTCCGCGCGCAGCAGCAGCAGCAGCGCGTGCAGCAGCAGTGCAGCCCCCCCAGGCACAAAAAAGTGGGTAGGGGCAGCAGGTTCTACGAACGGAGACGTGGGCGGGTCTCGAAGTTCTACGGGAGGGCTGCAGTAGTCGCACCTGCAGCAGCAAGTCTTAGCGCGAGCAGCAGTGGCAGAGAGAAATACGACGTCGCAGAGAAGAAGAAGAAGGGAAAGCAGCTGCGACCAGCCGCGGTGACTGCTAGCCAGCATCTCGTTGCAGAGTCCATCACTTCCCCCCAAAGAAAGTGGCTGTTCTCTGCTAAGCCTCGCGTCCTCCGTATGACTCCCCTTACTTTCGAATAAACACTTCATAAGTATCCACGAATTTTCATGTATTCACGTGTGTGGAAACGTGTGTCTGTGTGTTTCATTCTTACATATATGTATGTGGATGTGTTTTTAGGTGTTCACTATGAAGCGGGTGTGGGTGTGTATATGCAGGTGTGTGGTGGTCCATATACATCTTCTCCGTATACACATAGTGATGTCCAGGTCAATGTAAGTCGTGTGTTTCCCGCTTTCTTTTCATATGGACACACGTATTTGTGAACATTTGTGAACAAGACTGGCTAGGCGTAAGTCTCTTTCTCGTATTCTTCGTTGCATGACAGAGAGAAGAACTCGTTGGGGTGTAACTACACCAGGGTGTTTCTGCATGCACCGCGTTTTTGGCTACTTACATTGCGTCTTCTTGTTCTCCGGTGTCACACAAGTCTCCCTTCTTCCGTTATCTTTCTTCTCGTTGACTTCGTTGCTGCCGGTTCGTTTCCACCTTCTTTTACCTCCTCTTCTCTTCTTCGCTCTTCCTTGTCTTTTCTGCTGTGTCTCCCGGCCTCGTCCACTTTCTCTGGCGACTGCGTCGATGGGGTCTACCACGCCGTTTGCTTCTTCCTTCCCTTCCCTTTTCATTTTCCCCACCCACTTCTTCTCAGTTCTTCGCTTCTTTTCTTCTGGGGACTTCGTCGTCTGCTTCTTCTGTCTCATTTCCTCTTTCATGGTCCCTCGTCCCGCTTTCTTCTGTTCCTCTCCCCTCTTTTTGCATGCGCAGCTTCACCTGCTGCGTCCCCTCCGTCCGTCTCCTGTCTCCGTTTTTTCTCGGTTTCTGCTGCAGTTCGCGACGGCCGTGCGGGTCTGGGACAGTGTCATGTTCGAAGGACAGAAAATTTTTTTCCGCGTGGCCCTCGCGATTTTCCGTATTTTCGAGGAAGACCTGCTGCAGGCGTCTTCTGTAGAGGACGTCATGATTTCCTTCAAATGGAAGCTGCGCCACTTAGTGAGTTCGCAGGCGACTCGGGTGGACGTACGCCGCAGAACTGAGAAAAAGAAGGCTGACAGTAAAGACAGACAGAGAGAGACAAAAAGAAGAGATAGACAGAAGAAACAGAGACAGGGAGAGGGCCGCCACCCACAGGCATGCCGGACGTCCTGCAGCAAACCCACGCAGACACACGCGCACAGAGGCACCTGAGGTGTACGTACACCGCGACAATGCAAGCAGACACAAATCTGCGCGGTGTAACGTGTAAAGTCCAGTTTCTGGCGAATCAGAGAGGGAGAGAGAAACTGCGGGAGAGCCTGACGGAGAAACGAGAATGCTCCGCGCTAAGACGAGCTGCGCCGCTGCCTCGGTATCCTTTCTCTTTGTTGCTCCGCTGCAAGGGTCGCTGCTGCCTCTTTGCTCGTGATTGCTTCTCTTCATTTCTGTTCAGCAGTGCTGCGCATGTTGACCAGTTGCTGCCCTTCGCATTTTCGTCTCGCCAAACGCGAACGCGAGCTGATCCTCCTAGTGCGGTGCCGCTCGTCAACTCTTCTGCGTCTCTGCTGCTGGTGCTGGAGGTTCCTTTCTTCTGTTGCTGCAGTTGCTGCCTCAGCGACCCCACTGCCGGTGCTGCTCTGTGTACTGCCGGACTCCTCCTGCGTTGCAACCGCTGTTGAGGCTTCGCTGCTGCTGCTGCTGCTTCACGAGTACAACAGCTGCCATTCCCTGTTGCTGTTGCTGCTGCTTCTTGCCTCCACTGCGGCGTCTCCTGCCATTCCCATCCGCTTCGGAACCGCTGCTGCGCGTGCTGCTGCTGCTGTGTATCGTGATGCATTTCTGGCGTCGTTGCAGCTGCTGCTGTGCTACACCAGACACTGGTGCTGCAGATGCCGGTGCAGGTCTGCTGCTGCTGCCGCTGCTGCTGCTCCGGTTGTTGCTGCTCTGCTCGTCGTCGTACTGTTCCTGGTTATTCACAGGTGCGGCCACGTTGCGGCCGCCGCCTTTCCTGCCGCTGCAGCTACTGTTCAGCGCACTGCCTTAACACGTGCTGCTGCTGTTGCTGTCAAAACGTAGGTGGATCGCGAGGAGCTGCTACGAGTGGCCTTTGAAGGAGTGGGACGACTTTCTCGACGGGAAATCGCTCGTCTTCAGCGACGCATGCAGCTGCTGGTCGAAAATGAAGAGCAGCAGCGGCGGCGGCGAGCTCTTCTTGTGCGACCTCCAACAGCAGCAGCAGCAAGGCATTCCTCTTCCCTCCCTCTACGTCTGGTGACAAGGCGACCCGCGTGTCCTGCTGCCGCTGCTGGCACTGTTGCAGCCTCAGCACTTCCTGGTGGGAATGCGACGCCGCCACCACGTGCTGCTGCTTGTGCGACTCCCGCTGCTGCTGCGACTGCTGCTTCGTCTACCCTGCCGGTTTTGCTGCTGCCTTTCATGTCGCGTAGGTCATTTTGGAGACGGATAAACCGGAACACTTCCACACCATCAGCAGGTCCTGCTGCTGGTGCTGCTCCCATCTGCACGTCTTCGTTGCCGCAGCAGCCGCAGCAGCATCACTTCTTCCGCTTCCGCAGCAGCAGCAGCAGACGCCGCAGCTGGCGCATCCCACGTGGTAGAAGTATCATTCGGCTGCCCTCCCCCTCACCGGTCTCTGCTGCTGCTCGCGCTGCAGCTCGACGCACACGCAGTCGCAGGCGACAGCAGCAACGGCAGGGGCAAGAGCAGCAGGTGACAGAGCAGCAGGTGATAGAGGAGCAGGTGACAGAGCAGCAGCAGCAGCACCAGTCTCACGGCGTCCAACAGCCGCAGCGTCAGCGCAGCCGGGAATTCGCCGATGCGCAACAGCAGCAGCAGCAGCACAACGAGCCACAGACGCCGCAGCAGGAACACCAGCAGCAGCAGAACGAGCAGGAGAAGGGCCAGCAGCCAGAAGGTGGGACGCAGCAGCGGCGACAGCAGCGGCGGCAACAGCCGCGGCAGTTTCGCTATCGACTGGCGGAGGGGCTTCGAAGGAGATCGTCCAGGACTGCCGCAGCTTCACGAGGAAGAAAAGGCGAAGGAAATGGAGCAAGAGAAAGCAGCAGAGCCAAAGGACTGCTGCAGGCATACAGAAGAGTTGCGGGAAGCACTCCAGAAGAAAAGGAACAGGCAACAGCAGCAGCAGCTGTTAGCGCAAACCATGCAGCAGCACCAGCAGCAACTCAGGAATCAGAAGGAGAAGCAGTTGCTGCTTCTTTTTTGGCAAGCAAGCCGTCACCTTCTTCTTCGTCCTCCTCTTCAGCAGCAGCAGTGTCGCACGCAATTTCCGCAGGGAGGAGAGGTGCACCTTCTGTCGCTACAGCACCAGCAGCGACAGTCGTATCTGAACGGACGACAGCAGCAGCGTCTGCGGCAGCAGCAGCAGCAGCGGGGACGCGAGGCTTTGCAGCAGGAGGTGCAGCAGCACCGGCAGCAGCAGCTGCGGCACCGGCCTTGGTGACAGCGCCAGGAGCATCCTCTGACTCAGCAGCTGCAGCTGTTAAATTATTCTCACCTCCGACACAGATGTATTTCCCAGAGTAGCAGGCCTGGCAAGGCGCCGGTGACTCGAGGGCAAGCAGCAGCTGCAGCAACACAACCGCGGTTGCGTTTGCAGGTAGAGGTGGACACTACACCAGAAGTGGCAGCAGAAAAGCGGCAGAAGCGCAGTAGCTGCAGCAGGGGCAGGACTGACAGCATCACCAGGAACAGAACCGACAGCAGGGGCAGCAGCAGCAGAACCGACAGCAGCAGCAGGAGCAGAACAGACGACAGGAGCACTGGGAGCAGCAGCAGCGAGACGGTTTGCCCGCAAGAAGCACGACGTGATCTTGGTACCTAAAAAGGCAGCGCCGCATGTGCAGCAGGAAAAGCAGCCGCGGTACCTCACACTGCAGCAGAAAACCGCGGCAACAGCAGCCCCCCCACAACACAAACAGCAGCTCCCCCTGCTGCTGCAGCAACATCCTCAGCAGCAGCGGCAGCAGCGGCAACACCAGCCAGGCGCCAGCAAAGTGCGCGTGAGCAACAGCTGCAGAGCCGGCAGCAGCAGCTCGCCCCGCAGCAGCAGCAGCAGCGGCTCCTCGAGAGCAAAAGCGTGTCCAGCAGATATATATATATATGTATTCATTTATAAACATACATATTTACGTACGTACACATTTATATATACGTATGCATTTATGTACAGAAAGATTTATATACACGAAGATTCATAAAGATCTATACAGGCGCACCAGCAGCACCAGCAAGCACAGCAGCAGCAGCAACAACAGCAGAAAATCCGCGTGCGAAGAGAGACGCTCTGTTCCGGCAGCTGCAGCCGCAGGAGAGGTGAGGCGTAGGACGAGAAGTGCGCTGCAGAAGCGCATTTTTTGACGAGGAAAACCTGTGAAGAAAGGCTGCAGAACAGCAAGGAGAGTGCTGCAGCAGCAGGCAGTGCGCCGACAGCTGGCGAAAAAGGAAGGAAAGACAGAGGGACCCACACAGCGGTATGCAGCGGCAGCAGAGCAAGAAGTGCGTCGCTCGCCGGTGTGCGTCCAGCAGCAGAATTGAAAGAGAAACAGCAGCAGCGGGCGAAACAGGCGACAGCTTTTCCGCGGAGAAACATTAGGGCCGCGCAACAAGGTAAGCAGAAGAATGCGAGCGGCTGCGGACGAAGAGGAATCAGAGCGCATGCAGCCTGTGTTCCCCCCTCCTTTCTCTACGTTAGAAGATCTACAGAGGTAGTGCAAGCAGGCCTGTACGTAGATACCTGCGTGCATGTGTAAGCATACACACCTCTACATGTATGCGTATGCATGCAAATGTATACTTCTGTCTGCACGAGTGTATAATCACTATATACAGATATATACGTATATACATATATAAATATGCGTATGTAATATAGGTGCGTGCATATGTGTATTTGTTGGCGGATATGTGTATCTGCCTGTGTGCATGTGTACATGTATGTGGTAAATGCTGCCCGCTCTGCACGGGAGCAGTCCCATGAAGGTACTAGGCGGCTGCTGAACCCTGTGCCGCCGACCATATGTCTTTTGGACAGCTGTTTCTATGCAGGTATACTCACACGTAGGCGTCTCTCTTTATTTATATATATATGTATATTTGTATAGGTACGCGCGTTCTGTGCGCCTTTTCATGTCTCTCTCTCTCATTATATATATACATGTGTGTGTATAGATACGCGCATCCGGTTGTGCGCCTTTGTGCGCCTTTCCATTGTTGCGCGTGCCTGTTGCAGACGCGTGTGGGGCGTTGCATGCGGAAGAATTTGATATGGGCAGCAGAAAGAAAACGCGAGGTCGCAGGGTCGACAACAGCAGAGAGGCGGAAAGAACGTGTGGCGGCTGCGGAAGAGGGAAGGGGCGAAGCAGAGAGAATTTGAAGAGAGAGACAGAGAGAGAGACGTAGCTGAAGTGGCCGAGAAAAGTGTTTTATAGGAGAGAAGAATAGTAGCGGGCCCGCAGATGCGTCCAGAGCAGCGGAGGAGGAGGAGGAGGAGGAGAAGACTCATCACAGCGCTGCGTGTGTGTGCGTCTGTGTGGGTGGGGGCCAAGGCAAGTAGCAGTCGCGTTGCAGGACGCGGACTGGGTTTCAAGAGTCGCGTTGCAGGGACGGAACCGAGACTCACACGCGAGAAACGGCGTCAAGAAAACAGCAGAGAGCGAAAGAGAGAGAGATAGAGAGAAACGAAGGGAAAAGGGAAGAAGAGAAAGTGAAGGGAGGACTGCAGCACCTGGCAGCCAGGCGAGGAAGAAAAGCAAGAGGTAGGCATACGTAAGACAGAGAGAGAGAGACGGGTAGAGACGTTCGTGCGGAGAAACAACACCGCACGGGGGGAGAAGGAGAAAACACCGTCCGGGGTGTACGTACACCGCAGGACAGGGAGACCGAAACAGCGGGCTCGCACTTTGACGGTGGACTCCCACGCACTCGTCCTTCTGTAGAGAAGTAGGGAAGTTTGACGTTTGTGCCTCCATTCATATTTCTGTACATGGTCAGATGTGTGATGCGTTTATCACGCGTAAGTTCCACATTTCTACAATGATCGTGTGTACGTACACCAGAGGATGCACCGACGACCACAGTGAGCGTGCGTACGTACACTGGAGTGTACACCGACTAACCACTACGTAGAAGTGTGTGTACCCTGCTGTGTGGGCGTGTGTAAAGATACGCGGTTACACCGTTGTTTGGCTGCAGGAACATTTCTTCTACGTTGACCGCGCGAGAAAGTAGTAGCAGAAGTGCGGGAAGTGGTAAACTTCCTGAAAAACGTCGCCAACCGAAGAGACGTTGGCCGCTGTACACAGTAAAAACAGAAGTGGACGACACATGGATCTTGACCTTTCTAAAAGACAAATTCAACCGAGGGGAGAAGAAATCACGAAGACAGCACTTGTTGAAAGCGAAGAAGCAAAGGAATCAGATAGCAAGTGCAGGCTGTTTCACGTACGTGGATGCAGAACCCACATGCGTGTCATCATCTTTGTCAGATCGACTGCCTCTGAGAGCGGGAAAATCCGCTTGCCCTGTAGCATCTTATATGTGTATATGCATGAACGTACGTGGACGTATAGTCGCGTACATGCGTCATAGTATTGCAGTTTGGAAGTCCTTGTGTGTACTCACAAAAGGACCGCAGACGTGTTGGACTGTTACGCGCGTTGACATTGACGTAGACGTGCGTCGGTGCTTACGCATTTGTGAACACTTGTGTGTGGATATTTGTGTACAAGATGTGGAGGTCCGGGTGCAGGTGCAGTACGTGTGCTTCTAGCAAACACTCTTATTTATCTTCTTGCGTAGATAAACACAAGAGAATCTACGCGTCTATATGTGCCTGTGGGTGTATCTGCGTCCACTCCGAGGGAAAGAAGTGGAATTCTTGAACAGCGTGGAAACGGTGTGTGGCTTTGGAACTCTTCTTCAGCCCACACACCACTTCCGTGTGGGGGGCAGGAGTCAAACGGCCGACGAAAGGAAGTCACGTATCATCAGCAAGTCGAGAGACATGCATGTCTGTGGAGACACGCCTTTGCAGAAGAGGAGCAGATCGAGGCAGAGTTTTTCCCCCAATGTGTAAAACTGCAGTCTTCGTGCTTCCTCCTGATTAGACGCGCTGCTTTCTTGTGTCGGTGCACACGTCCACGAGCTGCAGTGAGAACCACATGCACGCGGTTGTGTGGCTAACGAGCGTCGAGTCAATACCAGCTGCCGCAAGTACAAGCGAGAATGTGAGTGCACATGAAACGGTGGTGCCGCCATCGCGAGAAGGGACGCAACACGTGTTTAATCCACAAGAACATGCGTTCGAACACGACACAGTTCTAGGCGACTGGCTGCAGCTATGGAGTAGCAGACTGCACTTGTCAGATGGCCACCTGGACAGCCGAAGCGCCCGCCAGTTGCGTTCATTGAAAAGGTAGCCTCACCTGCTATACAGCAAGCAGCTCTATGCATGCGAACAGTAGATGCACACATAGCGCGAGCTGTACCCGGTGAACAGGCAGGTGTCTCCGGGTAGAAAGCAACTATCGGCACGCACAAAATGAGTGTATTTAACTACCTTCCTGCAGGCGCGTGAGAGCTAGCTAAGACTCGTGAAGCTACACCACTGGGAGTAGTTCGACATCCGTGAAACACCTTGTTGCAAGCGTGTGAACCTCCAGCTAGCACCACTAATAGCCGCTCTATTGCGTTCACACGCGTGAACAGCTGGTACGAATAATAGCTGTTCCACTGCCTCCAGACAGTTCGCTGCATATGTGTCAACAGCTGGCTAGTATGAACTAATAGCAGTGGAGAGGTTGTGTTTGCTGTTATGCAGTCTACCTCTTGGTAGTGCTGGAAAGTCGCTACTCTGGCTAGCACGATAAGCAAATGTGTGTCGCCCACGTTGTTAATCAACAGGACGGAGGCAAACAAGTTTTTCTGAGTTTTTTCTAACAAATGACGTGAGGAAGTATGCGTCTTTACTAGCGTCTTTCCCGATAAAGGAAAGGACCTACGCTCATCTGCTGAGTCGTAGAAGGAACTCGCACGTGTACGCATATGTATGTATGTATGTATATATATATATATATATATTTATGTATACACGTGTATGGTTATGGCCTTTCTCGTAGCTTCGAGTGTGTGTGTGTGTGTGTGTGTGTTGTTTTCATGCGAGCCTCCGCCACTTCAACAGGAAAATGCACGTGGTGTGTATCTGTGGCAGCGTCTTTGACGAATAGCAGACCCGGACGTGTAGCATCCCCTCATGTTGACTGCGAGAAGGGCACGTCAGTACGGTTTTCTCCACCGTAAGCGGCAAAGGTGCGGAAGAACAGTCGTAGAGCGTCGAGTTGAATTCTCCACTAAAGAAGAAAGGCATGTCTTTGCTGTCGTAAGAGAAGTGGTCCTCCTAGTACTAGCAGCTGAGTGTGTCTCGCGTGATAAGGACGGAAGGCGCGCATCTGCAGTATCAACGTCGCCACCATCAGAAAGGCTTATATGCGTAGCCGCCTGCAGTTTGCTTTGAGAAGTAGAAATCCTCGGTTTTCTGCAGCAGCTGCTCCACCTTGAAGACACCTGTACCACTCTGTGCTGTATGAACAGATGAGTTGCATGCATGAATCCTGCTTGACAGAATGAAAGCTTTTTAGACCAGCGCCGCGAAGGAGACTAACGAATAACGCAGAACAAATCAGCCCTACTACAACTGGACTAAAAAAGCTAGGATTTGAGCAATATATCTTCCGCGCACTAAAAAGCAGAACGAGGACTGTGATAATCACTGCCACCCCAAGGACGAAGCGGCGGTGACGGCCATGCAGGAAAAGTGCCGCCCTTCTCAGTGGAAGGGCAGGAAAAGAACGCAACAGAGTTCCTGTAGCACCTTCGCCTTGGCCAAAAAAGCGAATTGCTGGTTCCGACGCCGGCGTTCTTCACTCACGACGAAGAGGTGACTACTCCGAAATATCCTGTGCGACAAGTGAGAAGTTGCTTCTCCACTCAAGAGAAAAAAGACGGCTGTCGTGTGTCGATAAAAGCAATGCCTCACGTGAGGCAGCAAGTCGTGCATGCACGTGAAGCTGCACTGCTGTTGAATCAAAGAAAAGGCATCGAGGAGACGTCTCATCTTTGTTCAAACTGTGTAGTAGTAAAAGTACCTGCCTGTAGCACCTTCTAGTGTCGTAATACACGGCTACGTGAAGAGAGGCTTATCGGTGTGTAGCGAAGGCGAGTGTTTTGACTTTTTTGAACGCAGCAGGTGCGTCACCACTTATCCACGGTGTAGCGACCACCGACATGACGGCGGCCTGTTTCCTTCTTCTTGCCCAAGAGGACCCAGTGTGGAAGAATGAGACATTTCGTTTCCCAAAAGTAAAGCCACGAAAAAGCAGAATAACCAGCAGCACAAGCGGAAGAAGCAGATGCAGCGGAAGAAGCAACAGAAGAAGAGAAGGGCGAAGAAGACAAAACACCAGTGCTTTTGAAATGTATTCTGCGGCACGCGATGGGGCAGTGGTATTGCGGCGAATCTCGCGAGGAAAAAACTCCTCCGTGATCGGCGGTGGCAGAAACGGCTTCGGCAGCTTCATATATATATATATATACATATGTATATCTTTGTGTGTTTTCGTGTAACCTGAAGTGCACGTATGTGACTGCCTCTCCAGGAGTGTGGAGCTTCCCTTTTTCGGTTTGTTCCTCTTAGTCACATTCTTCTCTTCTATCTCTCCGCAAGTATGTGACACGTGTAACACACTCGTAAATACCCAAGCCTTTCTGTCTGGGAGTCGCGAAGGCCAGGCCCGCCGACCACGCTGTGCCAAAGCGGCATTTTTCGTCGCTAGTTTTTCGGCAGAGGACTAACGAAGGAAAACACATTAAGAGCACTATACCACCTAAAAAACACAAGAAGGCGTAGTTCTCGGCTGTGAGGGGACCAGCGCATCCCAGTAACAGCGGAGGCGCAGCACCGACGGACAACACACGGTTCGGCTATCTCCTCTGTGAAACAGAGAGAGGAGAAATGCCGAAGAAATGCAGAGGACGCATCGACTGGACGCGTCCTCCCTTTTTTCCCCTTCGCTGACGAGCAGGTGGGGCGCAGATTCGTCAGTCCTGGGGTGCAGTTCCTTTGCTCTGGTGGAAACTTCACTTGTACGTGTGTACGTGCGTACACCGACCCTCCCCGCTGGCGGGGAGGGCAGCGACAGAAGCACCAGCAAAGGAAGTGCACGGCAAAAAAAAACGGCAAAGAGATACGCGTGGCTTCTTCAACGAGAGTCGCGAGAGGGGCAGGACAGGAAACCCCACAGAAGTCGTCCGCCCTTCGCGGCCAATCCGGTGAGACGCCACGCGGTGTACGTACACCCGAGACGAGAGGTCTCGAAGAAGACGCGGTCAGGAAGCGTGACGCGCCATCAACGCAGCATTTCGTGCACGGGCAGCATGCACCATCCGTTCTCTCTGAATCAGATGTGAACAGAGATCGACCTTTTCGAGGACCCTGCAACAGCGAGGCGAACAGTGGCACGTCAACAGCAGCAGAAAACAGCGAGGCGCACACATTCTCCGCCTCTCTGCATCGTTTTCTTCTCCTCAAGCCCCCGCAACAAGAAGACAGACGGGGACGTCTCTTTTTTCGCTCCCAACTCTCTTGTCTGCACTCGATCGACCTGCGCTTGTGTCTCATCTCATACCAAATTCCCCTGTACCACTTGCATGCATTCGTTCGAAGAAAATGTGTGTGTTCACCCGTGGACGGTTGGACAGATGGAAACGGTTCTGGCGAAGGGACAGGGAAGACAGAACGACGCGCAAGGCCCCAGACCTCCACCCGTAGAAACCACTTCTACGTAGGAAAGCTCTCACAGAAACTCTCTGTCCATGATATTTTTCGTATCTATGCATATATATTGGCATATTTCCATGGGCTACCCGGCTTCTTCTTATAACTATACACAGCTATATATATATATATATGTATACTGACATATAGTACATTTTCCCACTCCACACGAGAATATATATATATATATACGTACGTGTGTATGTATCTGTGTACGTACGTGTGTATCTGCTTATATATATATATATATGAATGGAAAACACACTTAGAGCTGTATATACACATATACCATAGCGTCGTCGAAGCGCGCTGTTTCAACTCGTCGAAGAACGACACTTTGGTGCACGCGTGGCGCACAATAGACATCACGACAGAGAGGCTTCGTTTGAAGGAGTGCGGGGGCACCGAAGAGAAGTCGCCGCAGACAGGGACACAGCAAGAAGCACGAGACAGCGCCGAGTGAACAAGTGATGATGCATGTTGTGAAGTAAAAAAGTAAGAGAAGGGGAAACTAAAAAGTGCAGTGGTTTTTCGACGCCTGCGCGCAGAAGAAGCAGCAACTTTCGGTTCTGCCAGTCAGTCACATGTCTATGCGTGACGCGGTTCGCATGCAGCAGCAAGAAACAGACCAACCACCTTCACGCAACGCAATATATCAGAAGCTCGTACGGGGAAAAAGAGAGATACAGACAGACAGAGAGAAATGCAGAAGAAAGGGACACGGACACCGAGATCGCAGTAGAAGAAGAAAAAGAAGAAAAGGAAAAGCAGACGTATTGAGCGGAAAGAGACTGGACGACGAGAAGGCGAGACGCAGCACACGAGAAACAGAAACAGACGGAAGACAAAGAGATAGAAAAACGAAGGGGCTGCTGCTTGTGTTTGAGCAGGGGTCTCGTATATGTACCCCTGGACACGTCTGTGGTTCATCGCAGTTCAGGACTGTACAGAAGAGAGGAATAGAGAAGAGGACACCAGCAAAGTATTTATATATATATATATATATGGGACACCAGCAAAGTATATATACGTATATACAGACCGTCATGCAGAACAGCAAGAAGAAGACGACTCTACCCCAGGCGGTAAGGAACTGCAAGAAATGGACACAAGTGCACCCGCGTGCAGACAAAGAATATAAATCCGCTACAAGATATTCCTTTTCTTCGTTCCTCCGCAGGAGTACTACACTTCCTGTCTCTCTGCTGCGAGCCTCGCATCTCGGCCGGTAGTGTCCTCCATGTCTCGGTTGTGCCACACTTGCTGTCTCTCTGCTGCGCAGCCTCTTCTTCGAGGTCGGCGACGCAGCTGTGCTTCCTACCGCTCTCCGACCCCTGCTCATATATAGTCGTGACGCACTGACTGTCTGTTCGCTCTGCCTGCTGCGCTGGTCGCCTTATCGCGGGTTCTCCTGTCTCGTCTCCTCTTACTTCGAGACGTCCCGGGCCCACGCGTTCAGGCGGTCAAAGGTACTCTTCTTCATCCCAAATTCCACCGTCCCTGCAGGGCGGTCCATCTTCGCATGCAAAAAATTCAGGCAGACCAGCTCCGATATTTCCGCTTCCACTTCCTGCAAATGGACACGGAGAAATAAATCAAGAGAAGTCAACATTACATAGTCACTTAAAGCAATGTATCTGTGTGTGTGTACAGATATGAACACATATATGCATATATATATATATATAAATATGCGTACACGCATATATATATACGTATAAATACATATGCAGATGTATCATACAAATGTACGTAAACATGTGCACATACATATGTATGTGCGTATATATATGTACGTACATACCTATATATATAGATATAGAGAGAGAGATAGAGTGATATGCGTGTATATATATATATATATATGTATATGAGGATACATCTATATACGTATAAATACATACACAGATGTATTAAATATATGTACGTGAGTACGTGCACACATATGTGTATATGTGTACTCATGTAGAGTGTACCAGGATGGCTCCACCAGTTTTACTTCTACCTGCGCTGAAATGTGAGACCAATAGCATTTCGATACACTGGCTTATACGCACAGGCTGTTGGTACACGTACGGTCACACAGAAAAGCATACATGCCTATTGATATATATATATATATGTAGGAATAGACATATATGTGTATACCTGTATACGTGTGGGGAGAGAGACAGACATACGTAGTAGAGTTACGAACGGCAGTATATTTATACGCGCACAAACAGACATCCATACATATATATATATATGCGTAGAGAGAGACAGAGAGACATACATGAAATTTGTATATCACAAAGAGACGAACAGGTATTTCTACACTTTTTGTTCGGTAAGTACGCACCTAGGTGTACACGCCCGGACTTTCCTCTGCACTTGCATTCGAAGAAAGGATGGTCGCTGCCCAGAAAGTTAATTAATGTCATATGTGTTCCCCACATTAACACACACACACACCACTTCGGGAAAACACAGCTCTAAGTACATAGTGAAAGTATGCATATTAATGCATATACATGTGTACATTCCCTTGGCGCACCTATGTGTGGATATAATAGACGTATATATGTAGGTGTGTACATATAATGTATACTAATGTACACATATATGTGTTGATATAATATATATATATATATATATATATGTGTACATATAATACATATACATATAATGTATACATATATGTGTAGATATAATACATATATATATATATATGTACATAAAATACACTCTAATGTACGTATATATGTGTAAATACATAGATTTGTATATAGATAGATAGATTGATAATATATATATATATATATATATGTGTATATATATATGCTAATATACATATATATTCTATACATGTGTAGATACAATATATACGCATATATACATGTATATACGTATGTACCTGTGAGTTTCACATATACATATATAGGTCTTCATCTATCATATATATATGATGGACAGAGAGTTTCTCCTCCTTCATTGAAAAAGAAATGCGCACGCAGCTGTACCGGTGCGCTGGCGCGTGCATGCGTCTACGGACGCGCTGCTCCGTCGGCAAGGACAAGTTAACGAGAAGCGTACGAGGATGAGGGAGAAAAAGAAGAAGTCGACGGCTGAAAAGCGATCGGGAACAAACGACGATAAAAGGGAGACGGAGACGAAAAGGCACAGACACGCAACAAATGAAAACTGCCCCACCCGCAAACCTTCACAGGCACACACCCATACACATACATCCGCACATATTCAATACTCCACGTCCACGTAGACAAGGAAAAAGGTCCACAAATATATACATATATATGAAAAAGCTTACATATATATACACAGATACACGTATACATGTGTATATGCGTGTGTGCGATATCTATGTAGGTATGTATGTATGAATGCACGTGCGTATGTATGTACGTGCGTGTATGCATCCATACGTATGTACGTATATGGGTGCATATATGTAGATATATATATATATATTTATGCAAGTATGTAGGTGTGTATGTACGTGTATTTGTTTGTTATGTACGTATGTATATGTATGTTTACATATATGCGCATGTATGTGTACGTATATATCTGTATATATATATATATGTATGTATGTGCGTATACACATATATATGTACGTAATGTCGTACATATATATGTATGTGTGTCTCTGCGTATGTGCGTATCTACCTGTGTTGCAGCTATTTGACTTGTAGATAACTCTGGGCTTTGTGCACGGCGGAGAAGTGCAAGAGACGAAGACGGACTCGGTAGAATGAAAAGGAGAAGAGGAAGACATGAGAAGGGAGATTCGAGTAGAGGAGAGGCACGACAGAAGAGAAGACAGCAAATTTCTTCTTGGAAATCTTCCTTACGTCTCGGGAGATGCGCAGCAAGGCAGCCACGCGATCCATATGCACGCGACTATAGTACGTCCCCATGACTCGGATGTTCTACACCCACACCAACAGCAGCAGCAGTAGACACGAACACTTGCACGATTGCATACAAACACACAGAGATTCAGCACGGGAAGATACACATCCGTATATATGTGTGTAGACACGGAAGTGCAGACACAGGAAGGTAGACACAGAAATGCGTGTCTGTCGAGAGATCGATATAGACGGATATATAAAGGGGTAGACGTAGGCAGACAAATACACACACAGACATACAGAGACCTAGAGCGAGACGCAGAGGGCGGTAGACTACCGCTACACAGGTCCAAGTAGACACAGGTGGACAAAAAAAGAGAGACCTAGACGCGCAAAGGGAGGACATATATAAACAAATGCAGATAAGAGGTAGACACACAGATAGAGAACAGGACAAAGACACAGACCTAGAAGACGCCAAGGCAGGACAGACACACATGCAGATAGAGGTAGCTACGTACACAAGTATACGCAAGCAGGCAAATCTACATCGACCGAGACGCAGAGGGACAACAAGAGAATAAATACAGATACAGACATATATAGACACTGATATATAGTGTCTACACCGAGATGCAGAGGGAGGACACAGTAGACACAGCCGCCGACAGATAATACACAGAGACGACCACAAACAGATAGAAGGGGACGCAGAGGGGGGACACACGTATAGACAAGTACGCATAATACATACAAAAATATAGACACCGCGACGCAGAGGGCGAGGAAACCGACGGACAGACACACACACACAGAGGCCGAAAGACACATAGAGGGATACGAAATAGACACAGCCCGAGACGCAGACAGACACGTCCTGAGAAAAAGACATACTTCGCGAGGCACAGGTAGACACAGACATAGAAACGCACAGGTGGACAGAAACTCACAGAAACTCAAACAAATGTACAGATTTACCGGCGAAGACTACACGCGTGCGAGAAGAGCGGAGAAAAGGAGTGAGCGCGAAATGAAGTGACGGCGAGCTGCCGGTGACGTAGACGACGAGAAGAACAACTGCCTTTGCAGGAGGAAATCAGACGCCACCCACCCACACGAAGAGAGCCTCGAGCGGAGACGATAAAAAACGCAGAGAAAAAGTTCACATACACGTCCACACAACTGCAACGACGTAGATGGAGAAATTTACATATTCATATATGTATGTGGATACATATACATACACATATATATGTATATATATTATACAAATACATACACATATATGTATATATATTGTATACAGTTCATATTTTATATATATGTCAATGTGTACGTATAAATTAACGTGTGTCTCTCAATATGTATGTGTATATATCAAGAGATATATAGACGTATATATGCATATATCGAGACGGAGAAAAGGAAAGGACAAGATGTCTTCTTTCCCGGCGTCTTGAAGACAGCGATATCAAAGGGATGAAGTGATATAGAGGTACATAGGGACATAGAGAGATGCATCTGCGGAGTACGAGTAGAAGCGCCGGTTGTAGAAAAGCGAGGAATATGACGCAGCAGCAGCAGCCCACCGCGCGTCTCTGGCAGGAAGTCTCCGCAAAATTTGTACGTGTTTACATCGATTTGCATGCGTGTACGTGAACGTCGACATATATACGCATGCACATGCAGAGGGACGCATACCCAGAATTTGTTCCGCAGCAAGCAACAGACGCGTACAAGCATTTCCACAAGAGAAAGAGAGAGGAAAAACCCTTAGCCGCGAGTCCTCTCTGTAGAGGGGGAGACGCAAGGAGATTCCAACTTTTATGTTACTTATTTGTGCAGATCGATACATTGATGAAAAGACGCACACGTCCGTATACACAGGGATGAAGACTACGCTGGAGTGCTGCTGCACTGCGGCCTGCGTCAGCAGCAGCACCAGCAGATCCCGCGGCACTGCAAATGGTACAACGACGGGACTGCAGCAGAACGCCAGCGACAGATAGCTACAGGTGCCGCAGCAGAGGGCAAGCAGCAGAACAAGAGGAGAAAGACGGGCAGACGCAGCTGCAGCAGCAGCGGAACAGCAGCAGCCGCAACAGAGGCGAAGCAGCAGAACAAGAGGAGGTAAGGGGGGCGGAAGCAGCAGTAGCGGAAGCAGCGGAAGTAGCGGAAGCGGCGGAACAACAGCAGCCACAGGAGAGGGGAAGCAGCAGAACAACAGGAGGTAGAGGAGAGGCAGCAGCAGCAGCGGAAGCAGCAAAACAACAGCAGCCGCAGGAGAGCGGAGGCCGCAGAACAACAGGAGGAAGAGGTGGAGGCAAAGCAGCAGCAGCAGCAGGAGTGAAACAACGGCAGTCGCAGGGGAAGGGAGCAGCAGAGCAAGAGGATTACGAGGAGGAGGAGCGGCTGCAGCAGTCGCAGCAGAGTACGCTGGAGTGAGAGCGCATCAGCAGCGCAGCCCCCCCACGGCAGCATGAGCCGAGAAGTTGCAGCGTCTGCAGCAGCAGCAGCGAAGGAGCACAGCAGCCCACTCCGAGCGACGCAGCAGAACAGAAGAAGCATCAGCAGCGACCTGCGACATATCAAGGCAGTGTAGCAGCGCGGACGGACACCACTGCAGCAGAAAAACACAAGCAGCAATGCTACGGAAGTCTGGCAGCAGAGCAGCCCCGTTTTTTCTCCTCAGTACGGTGCCGCCTGCCGTGGATTCACATCCGCTGTCAACTATCGCTGTTGTGAGAAGCACTTATACGTCGACAACTGACGTATATGCGTATATAACTGATACACATGCACATAGGTAGAACGACGAGTTCCTTCAGGCGCCTGGTCGGCAGTCTGAAGTTCAACAACATACGTGCTGCAGCGCCCTTCGCCGAAGAAGTTGCCACCGCGCCTCGCCTCTGCAGAAAGACACCCCACAGACGCTGCGCAGTTGCACCAAATGCCGACGCGGGCGAACAACCTCCCCTCAGACGCAGGAAGATAGCAGCAGCAGAAGGAAGAAGTAGCAGCAGTCGCACCAGCAGCAGCGGGAGCAACAGCAGCGGCAGCAGCAGCAGCGGCACCAGCAGCTGCTACAAGGAAGGCAGCAGCCGTAGGAGGGCAGGAGCACCCGCAGAAGAAAACGGATGCAAGAAAGCAGCTCGGTCAGAACAGACACGTAAGTAGGAGCAGCACGAGGCGCAACTTGGCAACAGCAGATGATGCAACGCAGCCGCAGGAGAACTACAGCACACACACTAGCATTCCGTGGGGGCGAGGCACCAACAGCTAGAGAGCAGGCCGGGAATAGCCACAGCAGCAGCAGCAGAAGTAGCCGGGAAATGCCAGCTTGCACCAGCAGCTGCAGCCGAATACGTCGTGCAAACAACAGCACCAGGGCAGGCAGCAGGCGCCGTGAAAGGAAGCAACAACAGCAGCAGCAGGAAGTGTAGTCGAACAGCGGAAAAGGGCAGCAGCACGTGTGGAGAAACAGCAGCTGCCGCAGCCGACAAAAAAGGCGGCGGCAGCAGCGACGGGAATCACACAGGCAGCAGCGGCAGCAGCAAGGAGTGGCAGCACCGAAGGAGGGGATGTGGGACAGCAGCAGCATCTCTCCCGAAGAACATGCACCCGCATCAGCAGCAGCAGCAACTTGACACCCGTCTCCTACAGCAGCCGCATCACACACAAGCAGTACAATACATTTACATACAAGTACATACACGCAGGTAGATGGTATGTATGGGTGTATA
Source organism: Sarcocystis neurona (assembly GCA_000727475.1). Classification (NCBI taxonomy): domain Eukaryota; phylum Apicomplexa; class Conoidasida; order Eucoccidiorida; family Sarcocystidae; genus Sarcocystis; species Sarcocystis neurona. Next base: position 4,241,768 of record KL647290.1, on the reverse strand, counting down.
CGTATTCGTCTGTCCGCATACACACACGTGTGCGTCCACGCATACATTTCCCCCCTGCATATACACCTGCAGGAATGTGTCTACTATATGTGTACGTAGACGTACATGCGTACGTATCTATATGAATAGGTGCCCACTTGCATATAGAGATGAGGACGGGAATAGGAAGCCGAAAAGAAAGGAGGAGAAGAAGAGGAAGAGGAGAATACAGAGAAGCAGAGAGAAATCTTCTCGAGACGACAAAATGGAGGAAAGGTCCCTCACCCCGGATGAATGGGCTTCTCTTGAAAGACAGGATGCTTCTTCAGTTCTGCTTCATACGGCAGCGGCCAGTCGAGCAGCTCCGCTTTAGTCATGTCCTTCAAAAGCTCCCTGTGCGGCGCGTATATAGAGACGGCACAAAGAGAAGACGTGGACTTCCTTGCGTTTCCCTTGGCTTTCTTATCCACACCACCATCACGTCACCATACATATATTTGTATGTGGCTCATTTGGAGGAAAATACATATATATGTAGCCCAGACGCTATACATAGCTGTATATATGTGTAGTTTGTGCGTGACATAGTCCACACGTACATATATATACGTACAGAAGAGAACGTGTGTCTGGATCTAGACACAACACAGATATATGTGCATACACACATATACATACATATACATATACATATATATATATATATGTATATGCATAGGTACATAGAGGGAGACAGAAATACAGAGACACACGTATATATACAAACACAGAGAGACACGTAGGCAGAGAAAGAGACAAAATCCTACAAACAGGTAGTACGTACGCAGATAGATACAGACAGATATAGATAGACACAGATAGATAGATATACATAGACAGGTATAGACAGACGACTATAGATGATAGATATAGACAGATATAGATAGGTACATATGTACACATAGAAATACATAGACACAAACATAGACGGGCATAGATAAATATATATCCATACAAATAGATAGATCTGTATAGAGAGATATAGATAGATATAGATAGACAGATATAGACAGATGTAGATACAGGTAGATAGATATATAGATAGATACAGGCAGACACAAATAGATACCGATAGATACAGATACAGATATAAATATATTCAGATATAAATATAGATAGATAGAGATATAGGTAGATATGGATAGATATAAGCACACGTATTTAGAGCCGTATATGTATATGGGTCAGAGATGTACTAGTGGTACACACACGCCTGCATATAGACGTAGACTACCGAGATACTCTCACATATAAACACATCCGCAAATACACACATATACGGACATACACACACTCAAATATACGCGACACAGAGACATATAAAGTCCTTGTTCCCCTCTTTATCCACGAGCGTGACTGTCTTCGGGTTAGACACGGAAATGCTGCCAGCGCAGGTATATGTTCCCTTTCTGCGATGATATAAAAGTCTCGGCGAGAACTTCGACACTTCGTGTGTACATACACACACCCACATACATATATACGCAGGGGGTCGCATATCTTCACACCTTCTTGCAGAAGCAGACGTATACATATAGAGTGATATAGAGAGATACAGTTTCATATGAATATAGGTGTATACATACATAGAGATTGATATACAAGTATAGATTCATATATATACACATATGTATATGTAGAGAGAGTCATTCGAATCAGGACAAATATGCATATGAACATAGACTGATATATGAGTATAGATTGATACATCCTTGGTGGGGAGCTGGGGATGAAGCAGAGATGCGCGCAAAAGGATTTCCCTCTACACGCAGCCACTTATTATCGACACAGGCATACGTAAGTCGTGAAGAAACGCAGTGGGCGTGTCTGGTTACCTATGTACAAATATACACACATGCACATATGCATGCCGCAACGAATGCGAAGCTATGCGTGTACACATGTGATGGACTTGCGGAGATGTGTGTCTTTTAATATCTCACTCCAAATATAATACATACACGCGTGTAGATCAAAAGATGCGGTGAAAAGTACGTCTGCACACGCTCATACGTCTATGTCTCGATACGTCACTCCTATACGTGGATACCTGTAAAGAAGCAGTAAACGTGAAGCTGACTCTCCATACATATACGTGTGTGTAGATAGGTCGATGGATTGATGTATACGCATGGGGAAGCCGCTAGGTGGAGGTGTATTGTCTCTCGGAAAACGTGTGCAACGTGTGGGGAGAGACAGCACCGGAGACAGGGAAAGACAGAGACGAGACGGAGACACGGAGACGGAGACAGGAAGACGCAGGCATGGAGACGGAGACAGGGAGGCGGAGATGGGGAGACGGAGATGGGGAGACGGGGAGACGGGAACCACCTGTTTGAGCTCACCCTTCTAAAAAAACCTCGCAGCGGGAGACATCTGCTTCCCACCACACTCTGACATGTACACATCCATCACGCCGCGCGTGTGCACATCCATTCATATATATATGTGCGTCTGGACTTATATATAGATATGTGTATGCATCTACATACGTGGGCAAGTAAATAAAGGACATACGCTGTAAAATCTACGTTTGTGGCCGCTGCGTACAGGCGTAGACGCAGTCGTACTCCTCTGCATACGTCTGTGTACTCGCATGTGTGGATATGTTTGTACATTGATAGACACACACACAGGTACTACATGCACGTGTCCTCATATATATAGATAGATAGACAGATAAATAGATAAATATACACTCGTGTATATGACGAGGTTACAGGTGCAGTTGCGCTCACATCTGTATGTATTTGTGCATATATATATATATATATACACGCACACATTTAGGTACGAACATATATATATATATATATATATATCATGGATTTATTAACATTATATATATATATATGTATATTTAACATACATACCATATATGTGTCAAATTTCCATGTACACGGTATGTTTATGTATATATATGTGTGTATTTGTGGTGGATGAGAGAGGGTGCGGAAGGGCCTACGAAAAGACGGGCATCTCCTTGAGCTTTTTCGCCTCTGCATGCAAAAAAAAAGAATGGCAGCAGCCACACAGCAGCAGCAGCTATTCACAGACAGCCGCAGCAGGAGCAGCAGCAGCAGCGACACGTCAACAGACGCACGTCCCCCAGCAGCAGCAGCAGGAACAACGGCTCACTCGGCGAACAGCAGCAGCAGCGAGACATGCGCATGCAGCAGAAGAAGACGCGGCCGAAAAAGAAGCAGCGGCACCACAGAGGCGACAAAAGACGCAGGTTCTTGCAGGCATTCGCCAATCCCGTGCGCAGCACCTTTTATACTGTCCCGTGTGCGTCTTCTGCGTTATTACCAGCAGCAGCAGCATGCCTTCTCAAACGCAAGCGAAAACGACGCCGGCAAGCAGAACCTCCCCAGCAAAAACAAAGTGCAAGTGCATGCACACATATGTAATGTAATACTGTATATAAATGAGAGCGCATGCAATATCAGCAGCAGCGGGATATCACCTGCAGCATGCGTGTCAACAAATATGTATATCGACAGCGTCAACGTACATCTATGTAAGTACACGTCTGCGTCGTCTCTTATTGGCCTGCCCACGCGCCATACATACATACGCATACAAACGTGTATTAGGTAGGTCTGCGTGTGTCTGTGTGTGTGCATGGTTTTCTACATCGATATTCTATTGTCTCGTTCTTCCACACGCACACACATGGATACACGTGTCTACGACGTATGCATCTGATGTGCATATATATATATATATATATATATATTATATGTATGTGCATCCATATGCATATATACACGTGTGAATATATATGTGCATCCACATGCGTATATACATGTATATATATATATACACGCCTCCATACACATACATACATGTAGGTAATTCTATATGTATCAGCATATCCATATATATATATATATGCATATGTGTGTGTGGACGTGTGTTGTTTTTCCACATGCCTATACTCCACATACTTTCTCACCCACATATATACACACACGTGCGTACAATAGATGCGCATGCATAAGTGTGGATATACACACCTATACAGCAATACATGAATATACACGTATTTGTGTATATCAGCACAGACTCTCCCGACGCACCTTCACCCAGACATGACAAATGTGTATGTCGTTCTGCTTCGCGGAAGAAGACGCTTGTTGTAGACCTACAGCTGAAAGTATAAATACCCGCCAGATGTAAGCAGCTTCAGGTACTACGTAGAAATTCTCCGCTTTCTTGAACGCTTATGTATTGATGTAACTGATTACGTGTGAAGTGAAGTCTGTCTTACGTACATCTCCTTCCACATATCTCTGTACATATATGTATACCTGTGTAATCACCGTATATACATGGAGGCACGCCGAGAAACAGATATATATATATATATATAGGGAGAGAAGTAGAAATATATGCATGCATATATATATATATCCATAGATATCATACATATACACGCATACACATATACGTTTACATGCACACGTATCTATGTGTCTGTGTGTCTCTCCATGTACGTCCACGTAGGCGTATACATCTACATACAAACATATCTACACACACATATCTACGCATGGACCTAATATATATATATATATATATGTACATCAGTTCACGCATTCGAAAGAGTTGAAGAGAAGAAGCGTTGTGAGGGAGAAGAAAGTCGTCCTTACCGTCGCGCTTGACGGCTTCAGCAAGCTGCTTCACTTCGTCGTCAAACGGCGCCAGCAGCATAAAAAGGATGTAGCACTGCAGGCTCTGCATGCAGACGTAGCAGCAACAACAGCGCCAGTACCAACAACACATCCACCAGCAGCAACAGCGCAGCCACCAGCAGCAGCAGCAGCGCAGAATGCGAAAAAGGAGGGCGCGCGGGCGGCAGCAGGAGCGGCAGCAGGAGGCGCAGCAAGATCAGCAGCAGCAAGATTAGCAGCGGCGACGGCAGCAGCTGCAAAATAAGCAGCGGCAAGAACAGCAGCAGCAGGATTAGCAACGGCAGGAGCAGCAGCAGCAGGAACAGCAGCAGCAGGAACAGCAGCAGCAGGAGCACCAGGAGCAGGAGTGGGAGGAGCTGTGGGAGTCAGTAGTCGAGAAGAAGGAAGCAACATGAGCAGCCGCAGCAGGTGTGGCGGCAGTAGCAGCAGCAGCCGCGCCGCAGGCACCAGAGCACCCCAACGTGTATACCACAGACCTGGAAGAGACGAGACACCAACGCAGCAGCGGATGTAAACCGCGAGAACACTAGCAGCAACCGCAACTCTTCCCTACTGCTGTCTCTGCTGCAGCTCCTCTCTTAGCTACTGCTGTCTCTCTGCTGCAGCTGCTCTGTTAACTACTGCTGCCTCGGCTGCAGCTCCTCTCTCCACTACTGCTGCCTCTGCTGCAGCTCCTACCTTTACCACTGCTGCCCTGCTGCAGTTACTCTCTATGCTGCTGCGTCTTGCTGCGCATCAACTGCTCCCTACTGCTGCCGCTCTCGCGCCAGCTTCTCTCTGCCGCTGCAGCTCCTTCTCTCTCTCTTCTCCAGCTGCAGCGTCTGCTGCTGCTGCTTCTGCGTCTCCGTCTCTCCTCCTGAAGCCCCTGCTGCTGCTGCTGCTGCGAGCCGCGACCCCTCCGGCTGCTGTGCTGCTGCTGCTTCTGTCGCTGCTGCTGTCACCTTGTTCTCGTGCTGCGCGGCGAATGAGGGCGATCATGCTGCTGCTGCTGGTCAACGCAGTCCTCCTCTGTGTCTGTGGTAGAGCATAAGCAGCTAACCAGCTTCCACTCCTTCCTGTTTTTCTGTACGGATGGAGTGTGAAAGATAGAGTAGAAGGCCTTGCAGCAGTCGAGCGTTAGGTCTTCATGCATGTAGTAGGCGACCATATGCCTGTAGAACTGAATCTTCAGGTCCTGCAAACTCTCGTCGGAGGCCAGCAGCTTCTTGTTGATTTTTTTGCTAATAATTTGACAGCGAATGTAGTCGCCCTTCCGCAGCACCAGTTCCATCTGCTTCAAAATATACTCCGTCTTCTCCCGTGTCTCCATCGCGCCGTACGTCTCCACCTTGGGAAGGAGTGCAACGCACACATTTTCACCCAACAGCAACCGCCGCAGCAGTGGCAGCAGTAGCAGCAGCAGCAGTAGCAGCAGCCCCGTCGGCAGTAGCAGCAGCAGCGACAGCAGCAGCAACCGCGACAGCAGCAGCAACCGCAGTAGCAGCAACAGCAACAGGAGCCAGCAGGACGGTGACCAGGAACAGCAACACCAGCACATCATACGCAGGGCACTTGTCGAGGGAAAGCAACGCGCCCACACACACACACACAGACTCGAGTAGGTCCACAGGGAGATACTTCGAAAAAGGGCACGCGAACGCATGCGCATTTGTGTATATATAAAGATGTCTACGTAGGTACGTATGCATATATATATATATATATATATATGTGTATATATGTATGTGTGTTTATACACCTGTGGACACCTCTGTAGTAGGCACGAGGACACGCATGTGGATATTTCTGCAGCGTCCACATACGCATGCGCGAATGAGAAACGAAGTCTGCAGTTCAGGCGTGGAAGACCAGCAAAGAGAGCGGAGAGACAGGGACACCCACGGGCACGCCGCAAGAGAAAACGTGTAATACTCACACAAACAGATGCGGGGTAAACAAACTATAAAAGACAGACAGGTAGGAACGCCCGCGGAGATATATCTAGAGAACGTGAGAGTGACACCCGCCTCAAGAGAAACACAGATATACAGACAGATAGAGAGGGAGAGAAACACGCCTGCAGAGACATACAAATATATATATATGCATGCCTGCAGAGGGCAAAAATATATATATGCGTTGTACCCACGCAGGACCCTCCAGCGAGCCGCACTCCTCCAACATTCGAGTGCCTACCAATGTCAATTTATGTGTGGGTATTACTACGATGACGTGCACATATATATACACATATGTGTGTAGGTACTGCTATGATGACACGCATGCATATATATATATATATATACACGTATGTGTGTAGGTATTGCTACGATGACACGCATATATACATATATACACATATGTAGGTACTGCTACGATGAGATGCGTGTACGGACACACACACATACATATATATATATATATATATATATATATGACTCGGTAGGTGTGTCCTTTGGCATATCGAGATATGTAGGTCGTCGCCCAGTAGTTGTCGATAAATGTCCACGCAGAAAAAGAAGACACACGTTTGTACGCGGCGCGGCGGACAAGTTTGTGTGTGTGTGTGTGTGTGTGTGTGTGTGCGTGTGTGCATGCATGCTTTCTTTCAAAGGGAAAGAAGTAGACCATCTGCCTCGAATTTACTGTTGAGACAGAAACGAAAAGCGTTGGCAAGGAAGAGAGCGAGTATAAATTTATTCTTCGCATACAACGAGAAGACGGCGGCTGCGCGCACGTGCTGCAGGTAACGCACGCGTATATTTCGTGGACGCGTCGGCAGAGAAGCCATCTTTTTGTGGCTATCTCCTGGTGCACAAAAGACTAAGCAGTCAAAGAAAGAAGGAAGAGAATGGGGTCTGTCACAATACAAGAATGATAAGCCAAAGAGAGAGGGGAGGCCAGAGGGAAGGCCAGAGGGGGAAGGTCAGAGGGGGAAGGCCAGACGGAAGGCCAGAGGGGAGGCCAGAGGGGAGGACAAAGAGAGAGGAGAAGAGAGGAAGAGCGAGTGGTGCTAAACAGGAGAAGAGTGGGGAGTCAAAAAGAGAGAAAGAGACGACGAGGAGAGGAGAACGCGAGAGTTATACGTGCGGATGTCCCTTACGCAGATATCTCCTGGCGAGGGGTCCGCATGGGTGTGTAAAGCAACCGCATCACGCGTGGACCGCGGAAGAGGAGGAGAGCGAAACACAGCAAGAGAGAGGAACTTCGAGAGGGGAAGACAGAGAGAGCAGAAGAAAACAGGGAAGACAGTGGAAGAGTCAGAAGACGGTTTCGCGAAGACGGTTTGGCAAGAAACAGAGAGAGGTCGGTAACGGAGAAAAGAGAAGTCGAGACGCGCTCACGGGAGAAAGCGACACAGAGACACACGCACGGAAGTGAAGAGCCGGACGACGGCGTGGGGCAACGAAGAGAAGGTGTTCCGAGATAACTTCGCAGCCCAGACGGAGGGAGGCGAGCAAATGTTAAGAGACAATTTCGCAAAAGAGAGCGAGCGAGAAGGGGAGGAGAAAAAGGTAGAAGATGACCTCCAGAAAGAGAAGGAGAAAGAGAGGCAGGGAGAGGAAGCGGCAGTCGAAAGACGCCCCTGAAAATTGGGCACGTGCATGCGTTTTTGCATGTTTTGTTTGTCAGTGTGGGTCAAGCAGAGAGAAGAGGACTTTTCTGCTTCCTTCGCACGCGTGAGTTAGTCCTCCACACACCTGCACTTCTTGAAGAAGATGAGCTGCTTCGTCGATTTTGCCCTCTGCCTCCTTCATTTCCGCGAGCAGCAAAATCAGCCGCGCACGGTCCACCTCCACGAAAATCTACAGAGCAGCGGCGCCAGAAGAGCAGGCAGCAGGCAGCAGCAGCAGCAATGGCAGTGACAACGCAGAAATACTGGTAGAAGCGCAAGCGTCGGCAGCAGCAGCAGCAGGAACCGCTAGAAGCGCGCCCGCCACAACAGCAGCAGCAGCGGCAGCGGGAGCCCGAGATCGACAGCAGCAGCTCCAACAACTGCAGTCGTAGCAACAGCAGCAGCACACGGGCGCCCGCGGAGGTGAGGTAGCAGCAGCAGTATCATCAACAGCAGCACCGGCAACAGCAGCTGCTGCAGCGTCGGCCAAACTCCCCCAGCAGCAGCAGATGCAGTCTCACACGCAGCTGAAGAAGCAGCGGCAGCAGCGGCAGCATCGGCCGCCACACAGCGGTGCGGCACGTGCAGCAGCTGTGCCAGATAGAGCGATATATATATATATATACACTTACACATATACGTATATGTGTATCTGTACGTACGTGTATACATGCGTACATATATATCTTGCGTATACACATATATACATACATATATACATATATATATGTGTGTAGCCAGGTAGTATATACGTTTATACGGAAGAGGGAGAAATGAGAGTACTTCCTTACATCTTCTACGGGGGCAGAGGAGAACACATACAAGTGCCACCTGCGAGAATAAACCTCCTCGCGTGTTCACGAGCATGCTGCATCTCCTCTCTTCTTCGCAAATCTATACGTGCCTACACAAATACATACACATATATATACATATGTACGCACACAGGTACACACGTATATACGCCTGCTTATATGTATACGCATGCACGCAGGTCTTTAAACCTACATGAGTGAGATGTACGTACATATATATATATATATATATATATATATCATATATATATATATTAATACTGTTCCATACGTCGTCCTCCACATATATACATGTACGTAGTGAAATGAAGTGCATGCGTCCTGCTGCTTGTCCTGCTGCTTGTGCTGCCGCTTGCGCTTCTCGTGAAGGTGGTGTTCTGCCTGTTGGGTTACTGCTGCCGCTGCTGGGAGAGATTGTCCGGCCCGTTTGCTGCTGCCGCTGCTGTCGTCGCGTGCCTTACCTTCCCAGCAGTAACTTTCTTCAACGCTTCGATAAGTTCGATTTTCTGCTGCTTCTGAGGGAGACGCGGCAGCCAGCGCATGGCCTGTTTGACTACTTCGACGATAGTTCGTTTGAGCTGCCCTCGTTTTTTGCAGACAGCCATCAGTTGCTCACAGAGATAGCTCAGGGTGACGCTTCCCCTTGCTCCGGTGGCCGCGGTGGCTGCTGCTGCAGCTGCTCTCGTTGCTTCCGGAGTCCCCAGCACCAGGCCTTCGCTGCTTTCTGTACTTGCTTCTGCTGCTGCCTTCGCCGCTGCTCGCTCGGCTGCTGCAGCTGCTGCTGCTTCGACTTTCGCTGCTGCGGCGGCGGCAGCTGACTGCTCTCCCGTTTCTCCCGCCTCTTCCTCTCTTCGCCTGCGGGGGAGGCAGAGGAAACACGCGTCCGCCAGCAACTGCAGGTAGAAGCAGCAAAGACGCGCCCCGCTGCTGCTGTCGTTCGTCTGTCTGCATTTCTTCTCCATACTAAACACCTCCTCAAACAGTCCAGCAGCTGCGACAGAAGGAGACCCGGTCGCTGCTGCGCCCTGCGGCACGCACACCCGCAACAGCAACAACGGCAACACCAGTAGCAGGGACAGCAACAGCAGCAGGGACAGCACCAACAGCGGCAGGGACAGCAGCAACAGCAGCAGGGGCAGCAACGGCAACAACAGCGGCAACGGCAAGAACAGCAGCGGCAACAGCAACACCAGCAGCACCCGCAACAGCAGGAGAAGAAAATGAATTAGCAGGAAGTCAATTGCTGCCGATACCAACACAGCACCCTCAGGCCGGCAGCAGCAGCAGCAGCAGTCCCACGAATAATACGACGACGCAAAGAAGAGGAGGAAGCAGCCGAAGACGACGAAGAATCAGCAGTGAGAGACACACACAGGCAAACAAAGTACCCGCAGACAAATACATGGCGCAGCCGCACACACAAGGAGCAGTAGCAGTCATGTGACACAGCGATAACAGTTTCCCTTGCCGCCGCGGCAGCAGCAGCAGACGCACACAGCCGCGGCAGCACCAGGCAGAGAAGAAATGCCTCAGCAGCCTCAGCTCGCACCCCTCCGCGCAGACAGTAAAACGGCTACACATGCATGCGCGTATATCCGTCTAGTGGACCGTCCGTAAGTAAATAATTACGCACGTAAAGACGTATTTACACGGCTGCCGCTCGATTTACCGTATGAAAGCACACATTCATGTGCAGATATATAAACAGACGGTTGAAGCATCGTGTACGCGTACGTAGACAAGAGAGAGAGACGCAGAGTCGGAGAAGTCGACGTGGTCGACACACACGCGCACACGAAAAAAACGGACACATTTACACGTGTGCATGCAAATGTGTATGTCGAGCCCAACTCTCTTCGCAGACGTACATACACAGACACTTGCAGTGGTACACGCACACAGAGGGAGACACACACACAAAGATACGAAGAATTCTGCACTGATGCAAGAAGCCAAGGAGGAGCAGGAGGAGGAAACGAGGGACAAGAGAGCCACGAGACAACATCTAAATGTGCACACCACGTACACATATATATGTATGGGTGTATGCCTCTTCGCTGATATCTTTAATACAGAGAGAGAGGGAGGAGAGATGAGGAAGAACGACGGGGGGGCAGCATCTAGACACGTCTACCAGGCGGACGTATATGTGGATATATATATATACCTCTTTGCTGGCATCTTTGATGCGCTGTATGAGGCTCGAGACAGCGGCACTGAAGTCCTGCGTCATCTTCCCTTCCTCTCCCGCTGCCGCTGCGTCCTCCTGCAGCAGTCCGGGCGCCAGCTGCTGCGCCATGTTCGTTTACGCAGCGAAGACGGGAGAGGAGACGGGGAAGACCGCGAGGGAAAGGAGGGACCAAAGGGACTTCAAGCGCGCCTCTGCAGCAGCGAACGCAACGCGAGACGAAAATGTTCACACGTGAAGAGGAGAAAAGGGAACAATCCCTCAAACAAACTTTCGGAGCGATATACTGCAGTTCCAGCGTACCCGCAGGAAACGCGACACGGAGGAGGAGGGGCTCAAATACATATATACATGCATATGGCTACGTATGTATAAATATTACACACCCGTATGGGAAGAGAGGGGCTGAGATGGGCATACATGTATATATGTATATATGTATATGTATTACAGGCATACGTAGGGGAAGAGACGCGCTCACACACGTATGCGTATGTATATATATATAGGTATAAGTATTAAACACATACTAGAGGAAGAGAGAGGCTCGGACATGTATATGTGTATGTATGAATATCGACTACATACCTCTAGAGGGACACATCAGCTGAGATACGTCTGCAGATATGTGTAATTATTTTGTACATACATAGAGGAAGAGGGGGCGTCACAAACGTATGTACATATGTAGAAGTATCAAATACATACGTAGAGGAACAGAGGGGCCAAGATAGAGACATATATACATGCATACAAACATAGGGGAAGAAAGGCGCTCAGATACGTGTACATATACATACATATATATGTACTTGTGGAAGACACAGATACGTACTTGTGTCAAAGATTTGTCATACGTCAGCCTGGGTAGCAAGAGGCGCTCTCAAACTCCGCAGTACCTATATTTTGACTACCGCGTGAGTACGTATATATATGTATACAGTATCACATGTGATAACCCATGTATGCATCCACTTCAACTCAACAACACGTTGTATACTTGAATATTTCTTAGCTACTCACCTACTTATAGATGAAAAACGACAGACATATGTTGCGCACGTGGACAATGTAGGCAGGCGGGACAGAAGAAGGCTATTCGATAGTCTCACGCGTTGGATGACAGCTTCTTTACCTCTGAGTAAGGCTCAGAATCACTGTAGTCCCACTACACATACATATATATGTTGCGATGTGTGCACTGCCACAGAGTTTTCAATATATGGACATATATATATATATATATATATATATGTAGGTGGCCGAACGAACAACCACGGGATGGCCTCAGGACAACGTATTCACAGACACACACGTGTGAGAGATGAACACGTAGACGTTTGCGTGTACAAACCTTTACATTACTCTGTTGTCCATGCTTCTTCGTAAAAGACAGGATGATCACAGAGATATATATATATACGTGTATGCATATATATATACACGCATATGTTCCTATATCTAGAAGATTACCCAGAAACAGCTATATAGATACACACACAAGTGTGTATATATACATATATGTGTATGTTTATATGTTTACAGGAGTGGCCATGTACACCTATATACATATATGTGTAGAAATATTTCGGATCCTCTACATTAAAATCTTCACGTCTATCAAAGAAAGAGAAGTGGGTATTCGACGGCAGAAACGAACGCAGGGGAGAGAAAGGCTACGGAAGGGACGAAAAGGAGACATGGAAAAGAACACGAGGACAAAGAAGAAGAGAAGTGAAAGTCGAAGAAGGCGCGGACGCAGAAGGAGGGCAGGAGACACTTAATTTATTCGAAGGAAACGAAGCTGTCGACTGACAGAAAGAGAAGACGAAGTGAAAAACGAAAGAGATGAAGAAATTCTGCGTCTAGCAGTAAATTGCGAATCACAGATCATAATAGAGCACAAAAGTAGAGGACAGAGGACGACGCGTACTACCTCTCATAAAGACTGGTGCACTTGTGTGAGTGGGCTGCATATTTTTGGGAGAAATACGACAGGAAAGAAGGAGGTGAAGTAAAGATTAAAGGGAAGTGGCAACTCTACTTCGTAGAGAAGCAAGTGCTGCGTATTGTTTCGAAGTATACAGAAGAAAGAGAAAGAGAAGCGACAGGAAAACAGACCAACGCTGTAGAGGCGCAACGCCGAGAGTTTCGGTCAGAGTTCCTGAACTGAGGAAAACGGATGAAGAGTTGAGGAAGAGTACCCAGAGAGTCACCACAAAAGCAGCAAGGCAGAACGGTGCGTCAGGAAGTGAGGAAGGAAAACAGGAGAGGGATCACGGAAAGACAGATGAAAAGACAGACAGGTGGCGTGCTGGTGTCCAACAAATGAATGCTCCACGCAGGTGGGATGACGCTTCGATGAGAAAGTCGGAAAATCTGGTTCCCCCCATCAGTAGCTACACCCGGGAGAACTTCGTTAGTCGGCAGTTACACACGTATACACACGCGGTCTACACACGCGGGCAGAGGCCGCAACACACACTCGCCTTCTCCGCCGTCAAGGTGGGAGGAGGCAGAAGAAAAGTGAAAGTGCCTTCTTTACGGAAGAAGAGAAGTTATTCGAAAAGGAGGTGGGTGCACGACGAGTCGAAGATAAGAGCACAACTCACGCAGTGCACGGCAAGAGGCAGAAAAGGAGAAAACACGCAGGACCTCCAGTGTATAACTAAAAGGAGGAGGCCTAAGTGGAAACAGGACAAAGGTCTTTCAAGAAAGATATGCGGGTTGCTGCTTCACAAACAATGCTGGATATCAACGTACAAATCAACGTACAAATGTCTAATATGTATCCCATTCACACATATATATACACATATGCCTCTGTGTACGCACATACACACAACTTTGAGTTTATTTGCACGTATTTATGTGGATTCACGTTGTCCACCGTGGCCGACATACGTCTCAACATTGGAGGTGCAATAGACAACGTTGAACAGAAGTACCTAGATAGTCCGCGAGCACACAGGCGAACGACATACGGCAAGTGGAAGCCGCAAAATATCTTCTGTACTGCACAAGTTCGATAATGACGCAGCAAAGCTACTATACAGTGCTTTATATACATATAGATTTACACGGCTGCTTCGAATTATTTATTATTAAAGATACAGTGTACTAAGCATATATCGGAAATAACAACTATAGGAGGGTTGTTTTTCTACAGGCGTGGCATAGCGGGCACATCTGTGGTGCACGTACAGCTCGTTTAGAGGTCGGTCCACTCTGTGCGCATTTGTGGACGGCGTAGTCGTCAGATTCTACGCACCGCGAATCGATGTTCGCTTCGGACAATAATAGATTTGCAAGTTCCCTCGCCGAAAAGCTGCGTCCTACGGAAAAAAGGGGGTTTGCAACACAAGTAGCGACGTACTTTCAAATTACGTCGCCGTCATCTGCAAGTTTCCGTCCGTCTTGAGGTGTACGTACAGCCGAATGCCGCGATCGCTCTGGGTGAAACGTGGAAGAAACAAGACAGAGAGGCACACGGGGGGAAGAAATGCAGGAGAGAGAAGGCCAGAGCTGTCGGACAAAGGAGTGATGGGAAGGTGGCTGGAATGCGCGAATTAAAGGAAACTGAAGAAGCACTTCGACTTCTGTTTGCACTCCTCTGCACCTGGCCCACTCAGAAAACACGTTCACGTACACAAGGAGTCGCAGGGGGAACGCTGCTGAGTCAGGAGGGAAAAAAGGCAACAGGAGAAAAACGATATGATACATACTCGAACTTTTCAGAAGAGCAAGCATATCACTTGCCAAGTGCTTTAGGCTTCTTCACGCAGTAAACACACGCGTTCGGTAGCAAGCACGCAGCTCTCCATTGTGTGAGCTTGACCTAATATGTGCACGTTGACAACGACGCATGCGGGAGTCGCAACTGCAGTTGCAAAACACAAACCACCACCCTCTTGTAGTGCAGAACCGTCCGGTCCGCATGCGTTTTCCTTCGGGTGCGGCCGCTTTTGCGTTGCTCGTCCTGCTGCGATTGCGGTTGCCGACACGTTTTCTCGTGATAAAAGAGCAGAACAGCTGTTGAAGTACACAGGAAACAGGGACTGAGACATATGTGCGGCGGCGCTGCCATTCTTTGTCTCCTGGACTAGCAGGAGCCAACGAGGCGGCGACGTGTGGAAGGCCGTATAGAAAGATGGATGAGGGCAGAAGAAAGGAAGAAAATGAAGAAGTGTGAAGGAAAAGTGGAAGACAAGCAAGCACGAAAGACGGGAGAGAGGTAAAGGAAGAAGCGGGAGAGGGGAATTTCTATCATATCTTCCTCTCCTGACGGAAGCTTGTCTGGTTCATCGAGGCGATGCTGCAATCCTGCTGGTTCCTTCTTGTGCACAATACGTCCTTGCCCTTCCCTTTCTTTCACCTGTTCCCCTCGTACATCTTCCGCCTTAGTCCACAGGTGCTTTGCGGCTGCTTGTCGCTTGGTTTCTCGGGAGTCTTCCACGCCCTTGTGACATCTATTCATAATTACGTATAACGCGTATCCCGCAGAAAGCATTCCCTCCCTTTCTCATCTCCCCATTCCTTCTTCCTTGTTGTCTTTCCCCTTGTGTGGTCGGTTTTCTCTTGCCCATTGATCTGCTTACTGAAGCGCGCTTCTCGCCGAAGCCAACTATGGCGTTTTCTCGTTCTCTCCGTGACATCATCTTTCTTTCGTGGAAGTTCCGGCGGTTTCATCCTTTCTTCAGAGTCTTTTTCGTTTTCTGTGTAGCCCTTCTTTCTGCTAGCTTTCTCCAGTACTGCAGACCTCTTCTGTGTGCGTGACCGGGAGAAGAACCTGGCATCCGCCGACGCAGAGTCAGTAATGCTGCTACCACGTGTATTTGTAGAATGATATTACGGAATCGCGTTGATGGTAGCAGCTACACCAATAGGATTCATTTCTGTTAACGTGGTTGCGCCTAGTCTGCAGTTCAGGAGATTACGAGGCCTCTATTTGCCCGTACTGTACGGCGCTTTTCTTGTTACCATGGTGACGACGCTATGTATGACTTAGCGTCGGAAATGTGGGACTCTTAGTGTCCTCGTCACGGGAAATTACTAACAAATTATTTAAGTCGTTAAACTGTACCGATTCATACACTTTCACCCGGTGGGATGCTTCGTCCTTGTTTGCTACTTTCGGGAGGCGCCGTGTTTGTGCAGAGTTCAGTGCTGCACGTGAGAAGAACAATATATCGGTGGACGTTATCCCGATGCATGCCGATGAAGGCCTGTGCCCGGACCCCTGAAATAACGACTTAGAGGGGAATATCTCGTTTCTTCCTTGTAAAAGGGACCTCTGCTATGCAGGGAGGAAGGAAATTCCTGCAACGAAGACACGCTGAGTTGGTGCGAGAGGGGGATGTCAGTGGCTCTTCTCAGTTAGTAGCGACTGTGTAACCGACCCAAGACACACAAGTTGCTGACGAGTAGTTCTGTTGTCGTGTGCCGCCGCGGCCCGGTGGATATCTGCGGTACCAAGCACATACTGGAAACCTTTTCTTCGCTAGAGAGTATATTTATGGAGTCGCAATAAATAGCAGACGAGTGTTTTCTTAGTGGGTGTGTAGACGCGAGAATGCAAAAATTACCAGAGTCCCCGAAGTGAGGCACTGCAGACAAAAAATATCTACATACGCGTGTGTCGCTACAAACGTCAATGTGTGTCTTCGTGAGGTCAGCTGAGTCAACGGAGGGGAATCATGAGTGTAGGTGTATTTCGTGAAGAGGCGCGCACGTTCGTTAAGAGCAAAAGAGTTGCAGAGACATCTCTTTTCACCAAAAGAGACACAGAGACAGAGAAGTGCACGAAATCGTGTGAATACTACTCGTACGGACAAAAAGGGGCAGTGCGGTTTCGCAGGCAGATAAAAATTTATTTCTTCTCCCGAAATTGAGAAATGTACCTCCTCCTTCTTGTGAAGTGATGGCTTTTTTTCCGAGTGGCCTTCTTGCTGGTGTGGCTCGACTCGTTTTCGCTTCCCATTTTCCTCTGGACAACACGCCTGTCGTTCTTTTTGCTTCCTTCTCAGTAGGTCTCTGTTGCTCTCTCGTCCCGCCTGGATTTCTGCCAGCTCTCGGAGATCCTCGGTTCACATCTGGGTTCACTCTCCCTCTCTTCTCAATTCGGTGGATAACCTTCCCTATGTCTCTGTTGCTACAGAAGTGTCTGTGCGTATGCAGCAGTCTGTTGCGTCAAACGACTGTAGAAGTTGTCCTCAGAGGACGCGTCTGCGTCGCTCTATTTCGGCGGCTGCAGTGTGTCTGAGCCAGTTGCGACTACGAAACATAGACGGCATGTACGGCACTCGCGCCAGATGTGGAGTTCTCACGACGAAAATTCTAGAGGGAGTTTCTGTCTGCTGCAGTCCTGACATTCAGATATGCGTGTGCGTGGAAAGAGAGAGAGAAAAAGAGGGAGGGAGAGAGAGGGAGAGAATCTACCGCATGCGCCGTATACACTGCGTACGGAGTTTTTATTGCAGTCCCTCTTGAATGTCTGTCTACGCAGCGTCGTTGCTAGGACACACTGACTCTGGACAATATAGTTGCTACTGCGGTCTTAATATATGTAGATGTAGATAGGTAGAGAGATAGGTAGACAGATAGATGCGTTTGTGTACTTTCCATTGCATTCGTTGCAAGTCGCGTCTATGCGTGAATCCACGTAGTTTCTATTTACATACAGTGGAGATTATCTAGCAGTCTCTATGTTTCCTTGGGTTCGTGCCTCGAATATACAGATATCCGTATATATATATATTCACGTTTGATTGCGTGTAGGGGAGAATATTCTCTCCTTCTTTGCTTGTGTGCTTCTTGACTTTGGTGAGCGAATCGTCCTGTGTGTGTAGTACGCCCTCCGTTTCTTAGGCGCTTTACTGCATGACGTCTCCGTCTCGAGGTTCTTCTCCGTGCAGGAGGGGTTCACGAAGAGGCGGGGAAGATTCTCGTTCTCTTTCTTACGGAGCGCTCGTTTCTTCATTTTCTTTGAACGTGTGTGGCAGGCGCGTCTGTCTCTCTGCCCGCACGTGTGGACCGCACACACGCTCGTTCACTGGGGAGTGTGACGCAGCGTAGAATCTCCGTGCAAGAAACGCTGCTCTCTGCACGCAGGGAGGACTGCGTGTGTGGGTCCGCGTCGCGTCTCGCTGTGTGTACGTCTGTGGGTCTGTCTCGGTTGTGTGGGTATGTTGTGGGCGTGTGCGTATGTGTGGGCAGGCAAAATGGAGGGCGGGCGACAGGGAGACGGCGTCTACGAAGTGGACGACACTGCGTCGTCCCTGGCAGGTGACCCCACAAGTGTTGCGACGGTCCCGCGGGGACAGCTGCGGCGTGTGAGGAACAAATCAGGCCAGGAAGAAGACAAAGTCGTGTTGAAACTGCGCGCTTGCATTTCCTGCAGACTTATCATGACCGAGCAGCAGGTGAGAAATATCAGTTTCCCGCACTTTGTTCAGGAAGAAACTCAGACATTCATCCACCTGTTTATGTATGTAGGGCTATATATATGTGAAGAGAAAGAGAGACAGTCGTCCCTACGTATATATATATGTGCGTGCGGAACTGTCTACATATGTGTAAATAGTCTCACGTGTATTACGAGTGCTCATTATTTGAATTACGAATAAGGCGGTGAGAACTCACTTTCAGGACGTCGAGCTACGTCGCTCTCGAAACGTCTGTTCACATGTGTGTGGAACTCTGTGTGTACGTGTTGTGTCTATGTATATGAGCCTCCCTGTGATAGACCAGCAGCAAAAAATTCGAGAGTTCACACAGACGAGAAGTCCGTGTGTACCTCTGTGTAGCTGCACACATCTGTTCACATCTGTGGGAGGGGGCAGACGTAGTCCATTCACTCATGCGTTTGTGCGTTTGTGTAAGGGTGAATGGCAGAGAATAACAAACGAGGGCATTACCGCTTATATGTGTGTACATAGACACGTGTGATAAGCACATAGGGGCGCACATGAGATCCCACGTTCTACATGGGTACCATTAAATGGACAGCAGCAGCCACATATATGTACGTGAGTGTCCATATGTGTGCAAGTGCGTCATCATGCGGCGGGTGTTTGTCCACTTCCACATGTTGTGCGTAAACATCTCGCGACACGTACGTGATCTTCCATATGTCCTACACAGGTATGTGTGTGGGTGCTTGCATGCGTAAGATACACATATGGGTGGACGGGACCGTGTGGATCTCGTAGGAAAGCAGGACGGTGATGCAGCGCAATCCAGCAGTACGGGGACATGTAAAAGGAACTCTTTGTGAAGCAAGAATAGACGCCACAGCGCGCGCAGAGTGTGTGTGTGTGTGTGTGCGTACCCGTAGATACACGTGTACAAGACATGTTCTTTCTGCTGAGAATACGAGAATATTTGTGGGTGAGGGTGGGCACGCATGAATTCAACATGTTGGTATATTCTCCGTGCGTACGAAGTTGGTGATATCGACGTCCGTACGTCTACTTGTGTGCCTGCTACGTCGCTTGTTGCTCACCGATGTGTGTACGTACATGTGTGGCTACGTGTGTGCATATACGTGTACGTCCATCCACGGACGACGACCGTGTACAGAGTCCACAGATGCGTCGCTGCATTCGTAGAAACCTGTGTGGCCCGACTTGCGCCAGAGGAATATGGATAGGTAGACGTAGACATCCAGATGTATTCGTGGTCTGCTACGCTTCTATGTGTGTGTGTATATACATGCATATACATAGGCGTACGTATGTAGCCGTGTGTACGTGAGTGGACTCGTGGTCCGCACACACGTGAAAGGAGTGACGTGCGGACGGGTGCGGGTAGTTCGATGAACGCGCTTTTTTCACGTAGAAGGGAATGCGCGTGTTGGGGTTCTGCGCTCCAGCTCTGTCCGTACTTTGGGGAGAAAGACACGGGGACACATCCGACGTGGACCGTGTCTCGATAGTCCAGCAGCAGAGAACTGCGCCTGCAGATGTAACAGAGGCAGACTGCAAGAAGATGCAAGTGTCCTGTCGCTGCGAGCGTGGGTCTCCTTTCCCGTGGAAGTATCGTTAAATTTGAGTCAAATTTCTCCTCGTGTATGTGCAAATACGTCCATACTTGCACACACAACACTACGTATGTATATATGTCTCCATAGACGTATACATATGTAGATGTGTGTGCGTGCCTCGGTGTTCTTATATTCCGCGTGAGCGTCGAGACCTTAGTAGTACGCGTGTCGTATTCGCATACATGTGTCAGTATACACAGCTTTGCAGATGTTGATATTACTGTGTGTATATGGACGAATGCGCGCTGTCTGCGTTAATGCGCGTGTTGGTACCTAAGTGTGTAAGTGTCTGTATGTTGTACGCACGTGTGTGTCTAATGGAGGACAGATAAACGTTGTGTGAAGTGCGTGTGTCTGCGTGGGTACTGGAAAGTCGGAAGAAAGAGGCACAGATGCATGTATATGGCAGGCCCACATGGGCTGGCCCGGACACGTAGACTGCAGTGTGACGAGCATACCGATACTTGTTTTTGCTGGTTCTTTCATCGAAACTATTCACATATATATTTATGCATATACATACGTAGGGACATAGGCCTGGCGTCTGTGTATATGTGTTCCTGCTTTCACAGAGGAGAAACCTGTCTGTGAGGCTATCCCTCTTACTCCCACCACGCCGTGCGGATTGTGGGCTTGACTTCTTATTCTTTCATTGCAAGGATATAGTGCTGTGAAGTTTTATCTTTTATCCTTCATTGCAAGCGTCATGTGAGGTTTATATCTGTTTCCGTCTTTGCGTGCCTCATGTTGGGGTTTCTCTGTGTTTTTGCATGCGCCGTGTGAGGCGTCTACCTTCTTATTTCTTTGCGCGAGCGCTTCTCTGTCTGCCTTACGCACGTCCGTTTGTTGCCCAGTTCTACGATGAAGGCTGCCCGAACTGCGGCTTCTTGCAAATGGACGGCGACCGGCACCGTGTGTGGGACTGCACCACGGTCAACTTTGCCGGTTTTGTGGCGATCATGCGTCCCGGTGCCTCGTGGGTCGCCCGTCACAACAAACTAAGTAAGTCCTCGCTCATGCCCTGTCTTCTGCTCTGTCATTCCACCATCATTCTTTCTCCGCGTCCTTTGCTTTCCTCACTCCGAGCTGCTGCCGCCGCTATGCGACAGCTCTACCTCTGACGGTGTTCCTGCTGCTCTTGCGCGCAGCTGCTGTCGCTTGTGCCACCGGCTGCTCTTGATGAGGTGATCAGCTGCTGCGCATGCGACCTGCGGCGGCTGCCGTGATCTGCTGTTGCTCCACGGGTTACCCGCTGCCGGTGTTTTGCCGCCTGCCGCCGCTGCGACGTGCACGTCGTGCTGCTGATGTGCCGTGTCACCGCTGCTGAGGAGAGCGGCGACTGCTCCTGCGTCGACTGCTGCTGCGTCTGCTGCTGCTGCGTCTGCTGCTGCTGCGTCTGCTGCTGCTGCGTCTGCTGCTGCTTTTGCTTCTTCCTGTATTGCTGCTTCTTCGGAGTGGGAGTGGCTGCTGGCGCGCTGCTCGCACGCTGCTGCTGCTTTTTCTGCAGAAGAAGTCGCAAGTCACCTGCTGCGCATGTGCCTCACTGGGCACGTGCTGCAGGACGCTACTGCTGCCGTTGGTTTCTTGCAGCCACTCTGCAGCAGAAGACGGTTCACTACACGAAAGCAAACGCAGACAGCTTGACTCGCCAAAAGGATACGTGTATGTTCACCCACATATATATTTATAAGTTGGTGTATATATCTGTCGACGTACTAGGTATGATTACTCTCTATAGGTATATCTTTTCAGCTTTGCGGGTGTTGGTGTGTCCCTTCAAAGGGAAGGCGTACTCATACAAAGGTACGTGTCCTGCGCAGTGAGGAAATTAAATATGCGTCCTCATATAGGTAGGTGAGTCTCGATGTATATTTGTTAGTATGAGAATCTACTTACGCGTTCAGACAGACGCTTATATATGTGTGTCGATACGTATTCGAGTGCAAGTGAGTGTGTTAATGTAAACTGGAGTATCCCTTGTTGGGATTAGATGTGTATATTTAGACCTACAGGTGTGTGGACACGCGTACAAGTACACCCATAGATATACAGATATGTATAGATGGGTACATTGTCCTGTGCATACGTTTCGCGCATGTGTGTGTATACGTGTGCGTGTATATATATATATGATGTAGATAAATATATAGATATAAATATCAACGATAGTATGCATGTGTGTTTTTTCTGTGGTCAATCGCTTGCAGCGGAGGTCGTCCCGGGCTGCTACGCTGTCTCCGTTACCGGAGAACTTCCTGAGTCGGTCAAAGACGACGTGCATCGCGCCTCCCATTACGCTGACTAATATCTGTTTATACGTGTGCCTGTATGCTGACGCATGTCGCTGTTTCTATATATATGCGTGTGTATGTGTGTGTGTATGCCTATTATTCCATATTCGTAGATCCACGTGTAGAGAAACGTGTGAGATAGGCCTATATATGTATTATATATATATGTGTATGTTTGTGTCGAAGTGGCTTCTATCCACAAGAATATGTGGCGGCGCATGGCGGCAGGGCTACTGCACCATAAACGTGGACGTGCGTGAAGTACTACTGCAAATTCATGTGTGTGTGTGTGTGTGTGGGTGGGTGGGTGGATATCTTTTGTTGGGCGGTGTCCATCTGCGCTATCCGTCTGCACTTGTTAATACACGTACATAACTGCTGTCATCCCACTATTTGTGTGCACACCTGTAGACGTAAACAATGTGTGTGCAGACTACAGCACGTGTGCGTACGTTTGTACGCAGAGAAGCACATTTACCGCTGCAGATATTTCCGTTCGCCGTTAGTCTTCTTTTCACATGTTACTGCGTAGTCGTGAGGACGTCGCTGTGAAGTCTTTTTTTATCTCCCCCGACGTTGCTGCCTATCCACCTACACAGAAACGTCTTTTTTTCGCCGTAAATTCTTTCAACGGATGCAAGTCCGCGGCTGAATGCACTTACCCATACCTATATATATATATATGAATATACATATATCACGGATTTGTGTTTTTATACTAGACGTGTGCTTCGGCGATGCCTGTCGCTGTGTAAAGTGGGTATCAGGTTTCGTCCCTTTCTCTAAGTAGAACTTTTGACCGTGTGTAAAGCCTTATTTCCTGGCGGTTTCTAGCCTTTCGTCCCTGTCTATCGGGAAATAGATTTTCACACAGGAACTGCGTCTGTCTATATATACGCGTATGTAGAGTATATACGTTTATCGGTGATGTGTACGTATGTACATATGTGTATGTATGCATACCCTCACATGCATATGCATGGGTCTGTGTGTATATGTACATAGAGGAGGTACGTCTGTGTATACGTGTATGTGCGTGCCTGTCCGTAGAGGGATTCTAACTTACATACCTCCCAGTGCTTGTTCTACATAGCAGCATCCGAGTTGTTGTAGAGCACGCCTCAGATGTCGTAACAAGGCCCAGACTCGGTGTCTAGCAGCGTTGCACAGTGGCCGTGCGACTGCCCGCATGACGTTATGCACGCTTTTTCACGCATGTTTCTGTACGTACACGTGTTTAAGTGGGCATGTTTCTACGTAAATGTGGAGACGAAATACGCGTGGACATGTCCTGTGTTCGTGTGTCTACACATGTGTGTACATGTATTTACTTATTTATGTAAATGCATGGATATTCACGTCTAACTCCGTCCGTGCGTGTTTCTTTATTTTTGTTTATACACACAGACGTATATATATATATATATATATCAGCTTTTTGACTCCACGACCGAATGTCCCGTGGAAGAACTGATGAGGGGATGAAAGGAGGCCGCTCGGGGGAAAAAGTTTGCTCCCTCGTGGAAACGTCGTGAAATTTAACGTTCGGACGACCCGTTTGCCGCGTTCCCGGGTCTTCGAATATGCATTGGACGTGCGTCATCACGGCACTGTCATAAACTTTACAGAGCAGCACACTACCACCCGATAGCGGTGTAATGCTGTTGAAGAGGTGTACAGTTTTCTCGAGCTAGCAAGAATCCCATTCGAGCAAGGCTCCAGCTTCCTTCCGGAGGTGTCAATTAAGCCACCTTTTACTGTCCGCCCGACAGACTATCTGAGTGATGCATATCTCGTAGCACTATTGTGCCACACAGCAGGATGGGTGACGGCCTTTTTACGGGTGCACCAAAGTATAAAGCAACACTGTACTTGACTCGCAATAGTGTTAAACTGTTAACAGCAAGGCACCTCTGCCCTAGTGACATTTTAGTATTGTTCAAGCAACGTGGTCTCGCCTTCAGACAGCGTTGTAATGATCTGCGAATATGGGCGCGGCCTGCACTTGCACAGAAGTGCAGGACATTTCAAATGACGCGCAAGTACTGGGGACACGGTCCTGTTGCGTTCACGAGGAACACATTTTCCACACGTCACTCTAGTGCGCAAACGCAGAAATGCGGCAACAACGAAGTGCGGTCGTTTTGCGGCAAAACACTGCCGTTTATTCTATTTAAGGCAAGCGCAATATGAAAGAATCTGTCACCACCTTTCCGTATAAACGTTTAAGTTTTCTTTCACAAGGGTGCAGCACTACTGGAACAGCGTCTGAAACAAGCAGGCAGTTTCGCTTGCGCTGTAGATCGGCCAGCGCTGCGGTGTGCACGCGACCTTAAGCATACATCAACGATGCACGGCGGCAGCTGCACGGCGAGAGATCGAAGACCCATCCCATTTATGAGAGCCCCAGATATATCGACGTCTGACGCAGAAATAGTGAAACACTTACCCGCTGAACAATACAACAGCTACAGCTACTATATATACGTATATGTGTACATGTAACTGTATGTATATATATATATATGGTCGAACTGCATGTGTAAAGATATACATATATATATGTAGGCTTACATATCGGATACATCTCCCGCACAACGCAGGAAGAATCCCGGCCGTAAAGCGTACCGATACCGTGCTCGTCTTTCGGTTATATAGTGCCATGTAAGGGGATCGGTAGACTTCACTTGCACATCGAAACACCCACTTCTGCGGAGTTTACGCACGTGTCAGTACAAATGTGTTATCCTGATTGCTGCAGGTAAGTAGGCGCGGCCACACAGATTGAACAGATAATGGCTCGCAAGATGAGCAAACTCATAAACTTTGCTGGTGTCAACGTAGATGAAATACGGTGTGCAAAAACCCGTTGCCGAGCCGGTGAAATCATAGGTGTGAGGTACCCTGACAGACAGATGATCAACTCTAAAGTGAACATTTATCGTAATAAATACAAGCCGCGAGGCACGTGGAAGCAGAGGGAATGCCGGTGATCGGGTTTAGGTAGCGAAAACAGAACAAAATAGTAGATGTTTTCTGCTTCCGGCTCGTCAACGACTCAATGGACCAAGCCCCCCACGCCATGCTGTAGGGTTCAGTGCCCCTTTGTAAGCCGTGTGGATATCTTCATCCCGTTCAAAACACGCAAGTCTTTCTACACCTGCATGTATTTTTATGAGCTCTGCAACCAAGCACACGTGCTCTAGTGGTAGTAGTTGTTGGTATACTCAATGAAATCGACCACAAGTTCTCTACTGTTAGTAGTTGGAGGACGCGAATTCGGGTGAGTGGTAGCATGAGTGGAAGTGGCAGTACACCTAGTACGAGCAAGGGTGATAAGTGTAGTAGTGGCAGTAGTAGTAGTAGTAGTAGTAGCCGTAGTAGTAGTAGTAGTAGTAGTAGTAGTAGCAATAGTAGTAGTGGTAGTAGCAGTAGAACTAACGATACCAGCAATGGTAGTAATTGTAGTAGTTGTAGTAGTAGTAGTAGTGATAGTAGTAGTTGAACTAATAGCACTAGTTATGATAGTAGTACGAATACTAGTAGTGGTAGTAGTAGTAGTAGTGGTAGTAATCATAGCAGTAGTTGTTGTTATTGTATTAGGTGTCATTGTAACCGTGTCAGAGCAGTAGCTGCTGTAATTGTTTGGGCCGAGGTCATACTCACAATGTACATGTAAATAGATGGAAGCAGGTGCAGGTGCACACCGTGGGTGTGTGTTAGATGGTAATTACTAATCAAGCGGTTCACAGTTGCAGTCTAAGTCAGGAAGGAAACCTGTTGTAGCACTCGCGAAGAAATAACTAAAGCGACACTTACGTACGACACAGGTGTGCATTACGCTGTCACATAGTCTGCTGACTATACAGCTTGTTTGTATTGAAGGCCAAGAGCGTTTCACTGATGAGGTTGTCTTTTCACAGAAGTACAACTAGACGCATATCCTGCACTACAGGTGGTGCACGGTCGTTGTTACAGCGGTCTTCTTCAACCGACTCGTAACATATACATTTGATATAAATCTCTTCGGTATCTGCTGTAGAACAGCCGCCCACAGTTGAAGGTCTGATTCAACTGGGTGCTGTACGAATCTAGTCACGGAGGCTGAGGGCTATTTATATTGTTGTGTATGCGGATGGAATACCTACGTGTATGCGTACATGTGTACACGGATAAGCGCGTGTATACGTATGTATATGTATACGTGAATCGATACAGACAGGTCAGCAGATACATCTACCTAGAGTACATGTGTAGGTGGGAATAGCTGAGTAACAACAAGATGTGCAGAAGGAACTCCGTATCAAGCTGTGTTTCTCGTCGTGCTGATGATTTGCATGCAGGTGTTACGACTTTTCTATGCACTAGTACGAGATCCTGCCAGTTGTACGTAAAACTACACAGTGGTTCTGAGAAATCTCGAAATACGGTCCAAGCAAAGAAAGGCGATTTTGGAACCTTCTCTCCACACGACGTCGGTGTCTTCCGCTTTCCGGACAGAAGTTGTAGAACTCCCCAAGTCCATCTGAAATAGCTGTGAACTACAACGCGCAAGCTGGAGAAAGGAAGGGTTACAGGGATTATCCGCAGAAAAGAACCTCCTTGCCTCGCGACCGGTCTGCACTAACGAAGTCATTCATGCCGGAAACGCGGAAAATCGAAGGTAATTATCTGTTTTCGAACTGAAGAGACACACGCACACAGTATTCTTCGCCTGCCCCTTGCCGGAAACTAATCAAAACAAGTTTTGACTGGTTTCGTCAGTACCCCATACTCAACTGAGTGTCCTCTCTACAAATATCGTCTAACTGTAGTCCTCAGTATTCATTAAAACAGACAACGTGCAGTACTCTCCCCCGTGGGCTCGCTCCATTGAGTTAACGCAGCTATGATCTAAGGAAGTAAGAGTTTTTGTCGCAGTGCAATGTCCGGTCTGTACCACGCGTTGCAGTGTGGACCATCAGGAGGTACGTCTACGTCCACCACACTATCTGAAGGAGTAGTGACTCTTCTGGCTACGGTGCTTCTAAAATCTAGCTGCCTACTTGTTTCAAAACGTCTGCATTCTCTCTCAGACGGAGAGGGGCACACACCGGAGAAGAGCAGAGATAAGATTAGACCGAATCTTCCAGGCTTCATGTCGTTTTCAGGTAATCTTGACATAAAGCGTTCTCACGCTCTGTCAATGTCAGAAAGTACGTACCGAGAACGCCACGGGCATCCCCCTGTGACCTGCAAGCAGTGCCCACGACGTGCACCGCGTGTCGCCGTGTAGCGGGTCAAAAATACGGGCGATAAAAAAGTCCCTAGAGTGACCACTATGTAGGCACTCCGTTCTGACACGTGCTATTACTAGTGGCTGGTAATGCCAAATAGAGAGAAGCTCTGATATGGTGAGAAAAAGAGGTGAAAAACTGTATCGGATCGAAAGTACAAGCTACAAAAAGAGTCCCTCAAGTGATCATTATGTACGCGTTTCGTTCTGACGCGTACCACTACTTACTGGTAATGCCAAAGAGACAGAAGGTCCGATGTGGTGGGGAAGTGAGGTGAAAAACCGTACTGGGTCGCAAGACTGTCAGTATGTGACCATGGTGTAGATGTCAACCTCCAGACACTTCCTCCGCTCTGTATACGAGATACGTTATAGTGTGTGTCAAGAGGACTGTACTACCTCACGACTCTTAATTCTGCTGACTTAACATTGTTCGAAAAGCAGTTTCAACTATTCTTTTTTGGGCCGTTTCCGTCGTCACTCCGCACGGCGCGCACGCCCCTTACAGTGTATTACGGGTAACGCAACAACAAAAAAAGCCACCCTCAGGTTTGCGAGACTAAGAAGT
The DNA here is from genome assembly GCA_000727475.1 of Sarcocystis neurona. NCBI lineage: Eukaryota > Apicomplexa > Conoidasida > Eucoccidiorida > Sarcocystidae > Sarcocystis > Sarcocystis neurona. The sequence continues at coordinate 4,213,278 of KL647290.1, read as the reverse complement.
GATCTGCTTGGCGTATGTACCTCAACAGATTACGGCACGATGTGCGAACCTTGCCTCGGTATACAGAGGTGTGCGCCGAGCTACTCTGACGTGCACACCTCAACGTTCCGCTGCCCTCTATTCTGAATTGCAAGATCTACGTACCAGCGCTAGCCCTGAGGTGTGAAGCACATTCCACACCCGGCAAAGAACATTTAACATGTAAGCGCCATCAGGTACCAAACAAACATGTAATTGTTCAACAGTGTTGAAGATACCCCTGATCAACTGTGTAGAGATCAGCGGTACACTACATACTTCACCTCCTCAAATGGATCGCCCACGGAGATTCCTATGGGAGAAATGTGTCCATTCCTCGCTGGCAGAAATTACGAAGTTCGCTGACTCCTCAGTAGAGCTGCTTATGTAGTTTACGTAGCTTAATGGAAAACCCCTCCCCTGCGGGCCATGCGCTGCAGCACGAAGGTGGAGTCCGCAGTTGTCTCAAAAACACGGATGTGAAGAGGTCCTGTTCTCATTCAACGCCATCATATATTAGATCCACAATAGTGTACTTTATGCTGTCATTAAAGGTTGGAATTGAGCTTGTCCTATTCAGCACTGAAAAAAATGCCTACCAGGCTGTCGCTGCCTCAGGACACGCCTTGGTTCTGACCGTTGACTACAGGTCAAAAAAAGAGACCTCTTTTATCGGTGAACATGTTGCCCTGAGACGGGCAGGATCTACAAATTACACACGAGTATAGGAGGTGGGCTCTCACGCCTTCACACTTGTCCTCTCCTGACCAGTGCCTAGAGCAAGGAACTGGTACTCGCCTGACGTGGTTGTGTCCTATCTACGCGTGTCAGTCCTCCTAGGGAGTGTTCTGCCTTGTCGAGGCTACTCCAGTTGTGAACATTGACAACGCAGCTACTACGCTTCTCCTCACTTCCAGTACGTGACAGTGTCACGTATAGCACAAACAACATTGCAATTTTCACTGCTACGACACACACACGCACACCTCGCAGTGAGAGAGAATTCAGAGTTACCATCTCAAGGTGTAACCACGGCACACACAAGCGAACTGCGTGAGAACCTTTTCTGTCGAAGCTGCGGTTGGTGCCATCAAGAATGCAACTTCCAGTAGTTATCTTAGCGTGGATTCTGGTTAATGACTGGTTGATACCTGTACAAATTTAGTAATGATGGTTTTCCGGGACCTTCTGCACAGGGAACATCCACGCTAGGCAGTGCCAGCAGTATTTCTGCCGACCCGTGGCACGGGTGTGATTTCTGATCTTGTTTTATTCCTTGAGAGCGGACATTAAAAGATATATGGAGCTGTCACATCACGTTCATGACAGTAGCACACTGTGGTCAGAAAAAACCCTCGCATCTGCTGTCGCAGGACCAAGTACTGTGTTTGTTTTCGTACCTCCTTTTGGCTGCGTAGTCAGCCACATCCCCGTAACTACAGAATGCCTGTACATGTCTATAGACGGCATGCCTGGTAGAGAAAGCTTCCTTTACACGAGCGTGCAAAAAGGGCCACGCCGCTGGCAACCGGCTCCGCAAGCCAAGTGCAGTCATACTTCGAGTCGTCATCATTGGCATGACAACGGCAGGCCGAATCTAGAGGGCTTTTCCAACAAGAACTATAGTTACTTAATCTGCGCAAAAACAAGCTATCTGTACGCTTCTCTTTTCGCATTGCCCAATGTGGGAAAAGTGCAAGGCTACGGGCTGCTTCTGCGTAAGTGCCTTTCTTCGGGAACAGGCGGCGCGTGTGGAATCTGGAGACCCGCGTATGACTGGAGGGACGTCCCCCTAAAGGGATATACGACCATCAGCCGTAGTGCATCACAAATGATCTTCCCTCTGAGCTCCATTTTAGTGGTCACTTTTGTACTTTCAAGGAACAACGTCAAGTACAGCGGATACCAGTGCGCTGTTGTAGCTCTGCACCGACGAACCCAGTTTACTCGAAAGTCTCTTTCTGCTTAAAGACGGCCTAGCAGCAGCCAAAACTACCACCACTTAGACACAGACGGTATCTACCTCCCAAGAATTTACTGCGTGCTAGAGGGTTACTCACGAGTGTTATCTAAACATTTGTACGTGTGCGTATATACGCATACATATGTGTACATATCTGTGCGTACTTATGCGTATATACAACAGAACGCTGTTGCGCGCACTCTGGAACGTAAAACTACAGTGTGATATCCCACCCGGTGGTAACTCTGCAAGGCGCACAGAGATGCGCACTCTGCGCAACCTCTTGGAAAGATCAGGTGTGTATATTGCCGTCGGCAGTTCTTCGTCTCGCACTACTACACTACATCCATCATAATGTAGCGGCTCCACGAAACAGATTTCCCACAGGAAGGCGCCAGCTGATTCTGAACGACACAGACAGCACGTCGAACGTGTCGCTTGTCACCAACTCACTACACTGGTGTACACGCTCCAGACCATTTCCTCCCTGCGTTGTAAAGCTTTATAAGGCAGCGCTTTTTCATGCACGTTCGTACACAATGACACATCCTCCCCAACGCTCTGTTTGCGGGCCGCAGAGGTCTCCGTTCCTCCTTGTGGAGTAAGACTTAGAGTGTGACAGTGAAGGTGTACGCTTTTTCTCAGTCACATGCGAAAACGCGGGGAGGGACGGGCCGAAATCGCGCACTCACACAAATAAGTCGTGGTCACATACGGGGCCGGTTACTGCTTCTGATTTGGAACGCAAGGGTAGGGGAATCTACTCGCTACGTGACTATCCGTTATTCTTTAGTCGCCCTCAGTACGTGTTCTGCTTCTACACCATAGTGAACGTCCTTACACTGAGAGTGTCCTCGAGTAACCTCACGGGTCGGTGACTTGACGCGTAAGGTGCTGACGCAGTAGCGTGAATATCCTTACAATCTTTGAAGTGCTCGGTGACTTGACGCGTTAGTAACCACCCACCTTTTCCTGCTGGACTGCGCCCCGGCACCACCTTGCACTAACGGCTGACTCCGTGCGCCGTGGGTCTTGGTTGTGTTGTGCAGCTGGGACGTTTTCAGTTGGGCGTTCGCACAACAAGCGGGACGTTCGGTCATTCAAGCGGAAGTTTTTGCCGGCTGGCTCAGACTAAAAATTACGTGCCGCGTCGCGCTACCTAACATAAGTGATCGAAAGTATCGCCGACGCCCTCTATCCTCGTTCCTTCCAGTGTCGCGCATTCCTCCTCCTTTACGGCGAGAGCACTTCCCGGTGGTACAGTTAGGGGAACTCTTCGTGTTTGTACGTGTCTGCGCAGTACCCTCTGGTAGTATGTTCGCGTTGAGCTCAACGGAGGTTTAACAGAGACGTCTATTTCCCTACAACAGGTATGGAGAAGGCTGACACCCACAAGCACGTACACGTACGTCGCACAGTACTACTGGCATACGCCACTTGCGGGGCTCGACCCTCTACCTGCGGACCGCTTGCTAATAGTAGATGACCACGTTATCGAGTGATTACCACGTAGAGAAACCCGAGATTACGGAGATGCAAGTAATCCACACACGTTCCCCGTTTTCTCCTCTGCGCACAGGCAGATTACCCTCCAGCTCGTACCCCGCCTGGGTGCGCTTAGCAACGAAGTCAGCTCTTCTCACGCAGCAAAGAACGGACGTGCCGAGTTCGCGTGGTCATCGGTCAACAGGTGCAATGGCGGCCAGCCAAGCCTACCGCCGTACGTAAAACGTGCACTGTGCGGAAGCATCTGGGAAACATGTACGTACGTCCTCGCGTGGTTTGAGCTCGCCGCGGGAGTGGACTTTCAAGTGGGCAAAGACGGCCTCTTCATTGGTGCTCGAATACAATTTATGTGACTCACTTACTATTGCGCCAGATACTCCCGTTCCAATATTCTAGACAAAATATGACTGCACTACTAGCCAAAACATTTTAGTTCCGCGGGATATTGGTGCCGGTTGATGCTTGCCACGGTATACGGTCATTGCCGCCCCCCGGATGTGGCCGTGGTACTTCAGTACAGGCGGCAACGTCAAATGTAGCGTGCATGTCTGTGGGGCGACGTTCTTTGTATTTAAAAAAAGTATTGAAAACGTACCAAGGGAGGACGACCCACAGCGCCCCGCATTTATGCGGCCTAATTTATCCGGTGGTGAAGGTTGGTGGAACGGTCGGTAATAGTGGTGATACGTGATACTCGTCTCTCGGTTGACTAGCCGTCGCTTAGTGGCCGATTAAAAAGCCAATTCGTGCGGGGTTCCACAGTCCAGTACTCCCCGAGGGGTGAACCAGTGCCCGTGGCCGTCAGTGCTTGCGACATTCCGAGTTTTCCAATTATTCTACATCCTCCTATGCTTTTTAATGCTTTTTTGCGCAGAATCGTCTACCGTCAGTTCGTGCTCGTAGTCAGTGGAGCGTGAGAACACCGTACACAAGCTCTCCGGACGAATTTGTCCTCCCCCTGCTGAGGATATTTTTGTTTTTGTGCAGTTGAAGCACATCCCCGTAGAGGTTACACTCTTTGCAACAGTTGAAGACAACGCTAAACATCGTTTTTATGCTAGCAACTTCTCTAGAGAGATAGAATCTGACCAATTTATCTCTGCTGCGCGCGTTAGCTCGTGGAAGACCTGCTACTCTCGTGCACGAAGAGGCGCCCCCATCCCTCAAGCAAGTGTGTCCCCCCCTGCAGAGAGCGGGCCCAGAACGTTGTTCTTTGCTATATTGCACTTTTTCATGCGAGTTTCTTCTTCTGGACTCGAGAGCTGGTGGCCACCCTTTGTCCGGGCAGCTTTTCCACTTGTTACGTTCGCGGTCGTTCCAAAACGGGTCAAGACGCGGCCCGCACAGTGTAGGGAAGAAGAAACAGTGAGGAAGAATCTTTCTCGTACCGAAACGGAGCGTGTTTCTTTTTGCCATATGATACGCCCCTCCACATTTCCACCTGCCACGGCGATCTCCGCCATCCTTCCCCGCCTTGCAGGCCCTTTTTCCCTTCTTATCCGCGGAAGAGAGGGTCCCGGTGGTGGCCTCGACCGGGGCGTACTGCCCTGCCCTCCGGTTTGACGAGGGGAGGGGGCAGCAAGTATGCGAAGTGATTAATAATTACTTGAGGCAATTTTGGCAAAGCTATGCACTGCCAGCTTTCTGTAGGTCAAACCGCTTGTTGACTTCCGTGATTCGGAAACATATCTATATCGTCCGGTGCGTGACCGAGTCTTCCGTACGGGGGCAGCGTCCTCCTTACTTTGTTGCCAGTACGCGAGTGCATGTAGGTGACTTGGAGCTGGGGTAGACGTTTGAGACTTTTTCGATTTCAGCCGCAGACCAGGACACTGCTGTCGACTCACTCTGGCGCGCGAATTTTCTCCGTCATCGGCCGTCTGAAGCCGGCATCTAATTCTCCACATCTGCCAAGAACTGCAGTCCTCTGCTATTCTTGCAGTGATCACCACCTCAAAATGGAGCGGCGACATTCGCGCACAGCGGACATCTCCTTGTGAGAAGCTCGCACCCCTTTGCTGCAGTACCTTGGTCACAGCACAACAGCAGCAGCAACTACAGCGAGCACCAGCAGAAAAGAGAAACCTAGAGCAGGATTACTAGCATCCAGCAGCAGTATCTGGGACAGAGAAACAGAACGCGGCTACACGCCGCTCTGTGCCGTCGGGGGGGAACCCCAGGAGATTACGCCGGACCCGCCTTTTATGGCAGGATGTCCAGTAAGTCGCCAGGTGCCTTGCCGTATTACGAGATGTTTCTATATCTACTGTCCCGCGCGTACCGTGCGTTCTGCGTGGTAGGTGGATTGCGTGCTCTACGGCTTGTTCACCGTACAGTGCACATGTTAGACATCTTACAGTCACGCCAGGGCGTATACTATATGTCAGACGGCTACTCGACCTAAGAGTCGCACCTTGGTGCGCTGTACTTGTGAGGGTAGTTTCCTGAACACTGTAGAGTTAACCGTGCGTAGAAGCGGTGTTCCTGCACGTAATAACGTGGAACTTGGTAGTTCGGTTGTAGATGGGTGGACGATTCGAAATCGCTTGTGTATGTGGCTCATTGCGTGGATGCGTGTCGTCCACAGCTGTGCAAGAAGGAAGCGCGCCACTAGTACTTAATAGGAATTCGGACGCACGACAGAGTATAATGCTCTTTCTCAGATGTATGCGCAGTACTCGAGATGAATGTTGAAGATGCGATCTATATGTTTCTCCTCAGTTTGCTTACTGAATATTTTATATCCTGTTGCGCCTCCTGGAACTACACTGCGGCGTGTGTAATCTTTTCAGCTACCTGGGCATATTGCATGCATAGATGTACCGTTGAGTACTATGCGTTTTGCTCGACCCGGTGATCTCGCTTCTCTAGGCGCATGTCACGGTCGACCGTGTTTCTCCCACTACATTCGTTTGCTTGCACGTGGGAGCTGGACGACCTGCGCCTGCTGATTATGCGTTTTTTTTAGTCCTTCCCATTGCTGTATTTGCATGCATTTCTATGTGGGTGTTCTTGCGCGCACTTGTCTGCCCGGAAATCCTAAGGGCCACTAGATGTGTGGCATGCATTTATCCATATATTTCAGCCCGTTTGTACGCATGCGCTATGCTATTTCCGCGTTCTGCCAGCTCGCGTGTGCCTGACGGGCATTTGCATATATTGGTTTATGTGTGGGTGGGTGTACGTGCGTGTGTGTGTGTGCGCGCGCATATATATATATAATATCTATATATATTATATCCATTCGTTTCGGTGCGAGACGGTGTGTGCGTGTGTGTGTGTGTGTATGTGTGTATGTATTTATGTATGCGTATATGTTCCCCATGTGGATGCTCGGGTGTATTGTTGTTGGGCTGGGCGTATGGACTCTAGGAGAGGTCGTGGTATTTGTGTGTACGGTATGCAAGTGTCACTGCAGCCGCATGATAATGTAGGGAGTATGTTGTGTATGTGGGGTGTTTTCTGGCTCAACAGAAGCTGCAAGTCGTCGATCATGGCACCTCCTCGGGGGTGGCGGCGGCGTTTCGCGTTTCTTGGCATTTGCCAGGGCTTGACCGTGCGGGTGCGGACGAGCACCGCGGGGGTTTAAGTGTGTATTGCAGCGGGGACTATCGCATTTCGACTCTCATTTCAAGAAGTTGAAAAAGAAGGAATACCCCTAGCACCAACAGCAGCGGAACAGCATGTTTTCCTTGATCTGTTCAACCCCTTGATTGTACTGTTCAACCGTATAACGGGTGCCTCTTCTTCTACGCGGCAGCTTCCTACGACTGCTGCATGCTGCGCAACAGTCATCCTGGTGGTAAACTGCTCAGGCGATTGTGCGTGCTGCAGAGCGTCGTCTTTTCCCTGGCAGAAAAGTAGTCTCCACATACTACTACCACAACGTGAAAAAGTGAAGACCGGCGGTGCCGGTGCTGCCGCGGCTGTGTCAGGGGGACCGATGCAACGTAGAGCGACAGATTTAGGTTGCGAAAGAACGAGGGAGGGAGACAGATATTTCAATGCCGCGTGCTTGTAGAGAACGAGAAAAAGAGTGTGAATATACTGTGGTGTGATCTTTTTTGAAGCTCGGGGCATAAATGCTGGTGCTGGTGCGTGTGCGGCAAGTGCGACGATAACCCAGAGAGAGTGAAGGACGGGCAAAGCACACACAGAGGAGGAAGAAAGGGAGCAGGAAAGGGAGAACGAAGGAAAGGAACTTTGAAAAGAGACCGTGGAGTCACTGCAGGAGGAGAAGGAGGAGAGGGTGGCACGCGGCAAGTGAGCGTGGATTTTTGAAGCTATTGTTTAGCAGAGCAACGGCAGTCTTTAGAGCAACAACGACAAGAGAAAAAAAGACACACTTCTTGCGAAGAAAGTCTCGCCAGCCAGGTGTTTCTGCACAAGAGCAACAGCAGGAGCTTTCGGCTTACCGAAGAAGGGGCTGTGACAGGCGGGCTACAGCAAGAACGCGTCATTTTAGCAGCACAGGTTTTGATAGCTCGTGGTAGAGAAGAGTACCATTTTGGGAGAGTCGCATAGTTTGATGTTAGGGAAGCGCGGTAGAGAGAGAAGAAGCAGCTAAGAGAGACCGCAGAGGACGACAGGCGAAGCGGAGAAGAAGTTGTGGCTAGAAGTGTGGAACAGTTTTCGGTGTACGTACACCGCAGAGGGCTGGATGAAGCGCCTGCACCGGATTTCGGGGAGGCGCAAAACTGGGAAAGAAATATTGTAGATAAAAACTTGTGCTCCAGGAACGAAAGTGCAATCTAGGTAGGATATGCGTCTATGTGTGTGTGGTTTATGTGTGTATGTGTATACCTGTGTGGCAGACATAGAAGAGCAGTTCCCTCGTGAGACTCTGTGTCGTTAGGAATTCTGTAGGAGGGTGCACATTCGACAACGACTTTCTCTGTCTTGGTGAATTTTCTTGGCTGTTTTTATGTTCCCGTCGTTCGAAACACGTGTTTGTCATTTTCCGTTGGTTTGCGCCGTGGTGGGTTTAGACGAAGAAGACCACGAGGCCGGAGAAGAAGGAAACGCAGCTCTCTGCAGGGGGGGGGGGGGGCAAACGGCTGGCCTTGAGGTGTCGTTCTAGCGCCGCTGCAGTCTTGTGTGCTCTGCAGCACCGCCTCCCGATCGGCGCTTCTCGCCTTTTTTCGACAGCGACAGCAACGTAGAAGCCGACCTTAGAAGCAGCAGCAGCAGCAAGAACAGCGCTGTGCTGCATGCCGACGTTGTAGATGACCGATTGCTGGTGCAGGTGCTGTGTATTACTGCACGTCGAGGACGCGTTATTGCCGTAGTCTTGGTGTGGGTAAGAGTCGAGAGAGAGAGAGGACGCATGGGCAGGTTCTCTACTGTGCTGCTGCTGTGGAAATTTGCACGGGGATAGAAGGGCAGAGCGACGTCTTTTTGCCGCGCTACAACGTGCACGGCTTTGGGTCATCTCTGCCGACGTTAGGGTCGAACGTGAGACACGAAGATACTCCACACGCGGTGCACGTGTCCACTTCACCGGGACGTACGACTTCGTGGATGGCGTGTGGCTGCGGGGGACCTTTCCCGCGGAGTAGGGGTGAGACAGTACCTGCGAAGTTTTTTTGCTGAGGCATTTTCGTGTGACACAAAAGAGACGAGACGGCGGAAGGCGTCGCCTGGCGTGCAGCAGAGACGGCCGCGTGTCTGCGTAGAGGAACAGAGAGCTCCGTCGTGCCACCTTCAAGAGGCGGGACTTCGAACACGCCGCCGCAGGCACGGCTGCGCATGTGCGTAGATGGGGAAATGCTACCGCATTCCCCAAGAAAAAGAGAGGGAAAGGAAAAGACCACCCAGCGGAAGAGCACCCGGGCGCAGCAGAGAGGCGACGCCTGGAGTATAGTGCAACAGCGAACTTAACAGCGCGACTTCACAGGAGTGTGAGCTCGGCACTCCAGAGAAGAGGTAGTACTAGCGGCCTTCTGGAGTAGTACTAGCGGCCTTCTGGATTGTCGTGTGAAGAAGGGGAGGGGTATAGGGGATCTCCTCCTCTATCATCGTCTTCCTTACGAGGGGAAGACGCATTATCTGTGCGTGCTGTTGTTGCTCGTGTCTGTGGATGAAGACGTAGAGATGGATGAGGAGCAAGAGGAAGAGAAAAGTTGTATAGAGCAGTTTCCAGGAGCCAAAGGAGGAACACATCAGCAGCTGTAGTTGTCCCTGTGTGTGTAGCTCAGGAGTGCGAGACAGGCCGTTGGGAAGTGGGTGTCGTATACTGTGACGCTACGAAGTTGTGTGGAGACACAGCGATATAAGGCTAGGGGCGTGGTTGTGCACCTCTCTGTATAGGTGAAGAGAGCATTTCGAACTTGTAGCGCGACTGCTTGTATGCGTCTCTGGATGTGTGAAATATATACGCGTGTATACGGGTATACATCTGTAAGCGGATCCTGCGCGTATATATGCGTAGAACGGCTCCTTAGGAAGAGACAGGGATATGCGTGGGCGATAGGGGGTCCCCCGAGGAGAGTGCAGCAGGAGAGCGGAGTTTCTGTCCAGCGGCTGATGTGTGTCAAGACGAAGCCACACACACCGCAGCAGCAACAGCAGGGGAAAGCGCGTTTGTATCGTTCATGAACACACTCGCGTCCGTCCTCGTAGCAAGAAACGGACGTCTCGTGGGCAACAGTGGCGCCCGTGCGAAGCCCTGCCTGCAGGGTAGATTCTTACGTCGTATGTGGGGGAAGGGAAATTCTTTGCCCTGTCTGTGTATACGTATGATTGTGTGTACACCCGACACCCGGTGCGTATAGGTGTTTCATGTATACCATACATGTCCATACAACACACACACACACACAGAGACGTGCATGTGCTCGCATGGGGTTACTTCTTCCCATGAAAATTTGCATGTCATATAGACGCTTGTGTGAGCTTGTGTACAGGGTTTATACTTAAAGCTGATCTACATACGTAATATACATATGCGTATATATGTGTGTACGTATATAGGGAGGAACAGAGAGACAGACGTATAGGCCCAATATTTACACCCACATATGTATAGGTGACACACATTTGAAGTGTATGTTATATATATGTAGAGAGAGACGCACACACATACAGAGGAGGGTGTACACTCACACAAATAGATGTGTACACGAGACACACATGTAGAAGAGCTGTGAAGCCAAGAGAAGACTGCCTTTTGTCGTGGAGCAGCAGACTTGTCTGCATATCTGTGTGAACGAGTTTAAGTGGCGGCGCCACCGGCTACCTGCCGTAGATTTCGGCAGACAAGAGAGACAGAGATACATACCCACGCACGCACACAGCGTCTCGTGTGTGCGGCGGTCCACTTTTCGTAGGGGGCACCGGCAGGAACCGGAGAAGAAGACACACAAAGAGAAATAGCAAGGAAAGGTAGAGACCAGGGGAAGATACGCGAAGAAACGAAGGAAAAGAGGACTGTGTACGTATATAGAGAGGAAGCGAGAGACCACAGAAAGACACAAAAAGAGACAGAGAAGAAAGAGAATATATGTAGGGAAAAGGATAGCGCATCTATCTATCTATATATATATATGCATGTGGGTTTGAGATATGTGTTGCGTGTTGTGACGCGTGTGTGTGTGGAGATTTTTCTTCGTATTTGTTCGTCTCCTGTCTCATTGGGAGCTGCTGCGTGGTCTTCGGGCATCCGTCGGAAGCGACAGCAGTTTTGCTTTTTTGAAGCGAAGCACAGAGAGTAGCCACTTCCTGCGGAGCAATAGGCGTGGCGTTTTCGTCTGCATTTCATCTGCATCGACCACTGGCTTCGTAGTGGGACACTTGCCTCGCCGCGTGTTCGTCGTGGAGGTGTTGAAAATGGAGGCGGAAGGTCAGTCTGCCGGAGTGCTGCAGTACCAGGCAAACCCAGCTGCAGGAGCAGCAGCAACAGCAGGAGCAAGTGCTGCGAAGGCGGTTCCGCAGGCCCAGGAGAAAGTCCCTGCCGAGGGTGCTGCTGGAGCGTGTGGGGTACCGCAGCAACTCTCCGTCGGTGGCGGCGTAGGGGGGCTTGCGGCGAATGGCAGAGGAGTGGGGAGCGCCGTCCCGGGTGTACGTACACCTGAAGCAGCTGCGGCCACAGCGCACGCCGGCTTTACCGCTGGGTTTCCTTCTTCGGGGATGGCGGCCTTTTATGCTGGGGACGACGGAGCGTTGCTGCAGCAACAACAGCAACTGCTGCAGCAACAGCAACTCGTGCAGCAGCAACAGCAGCCCTACATGCACCCCGCGCTACCGCAGCAGCCACCGCAGCAGGTGGCCGTCGACCCGAACACAAGGAACAGCAGCGGTGCTGCTTTAGGAACTCCCGCTGCGACTGTGTTGGGAGGATTAGCCGATACGACAGCAGCTGTGGCTCAGGGCCAGCAGACCCACGTAGTCCCGCAGCATCAGCAGCAGAGCGCGTTGCTTCCACAGCACCAATCGTTCCCTCACCATCAGCCGTCAGCGCCTTTGCAGGATTCTACCTATCAGCAGCAGCAGCAGCATTTGGCACAGCAGCATCATCTCGCAGAGCAGGAACAACTCGCACAGCAGCATCATCTCGCACAGGAGCAGCATCTTGCACTACAGCAACAATATGTGGCGCAACAGCAACAGCAGCAGTGTCATCCTCCGCAGCAGCTTCAGCACTACTCTCTTACGCAGCAGCAGCAGCCGCAGCAGCACCGAGGAGGAGATGAGACGCAGCACAGCGGCGCGCAACTTGCCGCGGCGCAGCAGCAGCCTGCGGGCGTCGGACAGCAGGTGCTGCAGCAGGAGCAGGTGGGCAAAGCTCTGCTGACAAACAGCAGCAGCAGCACATGTGCAGCCAGCAACATCGTACCAACCGCGCCGAGTGTTTCGTGTCCCAGCGCGCTTCCTCAGCCGGAGAGACTGCTGCAATCCCCGAACGCGGCAGGGCATGCACCAGCCGCAGCAGCAGCTGCATTACCCGCAGCAGAAGAGAGCACCACTGGCAGGGCTGGCGGCGCCAGTGGATGTCCGGTGCCGGTTGCCGCTGCTGTTGGGGGAGGTCTTCGTTCTTCAGAGGACGGAGAAGCAGAAGCAGCAGCAGCGGGACTTGACGATGCGGAGCTCTCTGCGCATGCGGCAGCAGCAGTGGACTTTGCTGTTGCAGCGGGAGCAGTAGCTCTTGACGGCTGGTCAGGCAGAGCCGTCGTCAGCAGCACGACGGCAAACCCGCATCTCGCTGTCGCTGCTGCTGCTCTTCAGGCGGCAGCAGCAGCAGCACCACCATTACCACCTGTCCCACCAGCTCCCGCAGCGGCAGCAGCGGTGGCCGTCCCGGCTCAAGCAGCGACAGCAGCGAATTTGCCCGCTCCAGCGGCTGCTGCTGGTGCACATCCTGCCACAGTTTTGGGATCGGGTATGGCCGTCGTGGCACCTGCTGCGCCTGCGTCGTGTGGCGGCGCTTCTGGGCTGCTTTCTTCTGCGGCTGTTGCTGTTAATGGAGGAGCTCTGGGTGCTCCTGCTGCGTACGCTCAGACAGGTGTCGCAGCTACGCCGGCGGCCCCCGCAGCAGCTGCTGCGTCTTCTTCGGTAGCGACAGTTCCACCAGCAGCAGGGGCGTCATGTGCGGGAGCAGCAGCGCCAGGAGGGAAGCCGCTGGCCGCAGGAGGATCAGCAGGAGCAGCAGCAGCAGGAACAGGAGCAGTGGCAGGTCGCCCAGCGTCGACGCGACGTCGCGGTATGAGCAGCAAGAACGAGGTGTGGCGAGAGCGGCTGCGTTTGTTAGAGCCCTTTCTAGACGTGGAGGGCATCTTGTTGATGAAGCAGTGCTGCAGGCTCTTTTACCGGCACAAGTACCGACCGGCGGAGGGGATACTGCGTTTTCAGCAGCTACGGGGATTCGATCCCAAGGTGGTGATGGAGCAGGTTCTGCCGCTTGTCTGTCGGTCGGTTCACGCAGGAGTACGGCAGCGGGGATTGCTGCTAGACTTTTCGCACTGCGTCTTGATTCGGGACGGCAGCATTGCCCGCCTTATGGACGCGGTGCATGGCGAGCCGGAGGAAAACCAGATTCTGGGGAAACTGCGAGGGCTGCATCTCAACTACTGCAACGAAATTACAGAGAAAGGTCTTGCTGCGATGTTCACGACGTATCTGCCGCATCTTGAAGTTCTGCGCATGCGCTGCGCGCGTAGTACCGAGCTAACATACATAAGCAGTCTCTCTCACCTAAGCAGCGAGAGGTGGCCGTCGCTGATCGTCTTCGACGCGTCGTTCACGTATTTGTGGCTTGACGCAGCGACGGCTATTGCCGACTGTCTCTTCGACAACGCGGCGCGTCTCACCACGCGGAGACGCGAGCAGGAAAGCCGTCTCCGAAAGGAGAAGAGAGAAAAGAGGAGAGAGCTGCTTCGCTTGCAGGAACTGGAGCGCATGCAGCAGCAACAAAATGAAACGCAGCTGCTCGTCCAGCAGCAGCAGGTACTGCAGCTGCAACAGCAGAGACAGCAGCACCAAGCGATGCAGCAGCAGCAGCAAGGAGGAGGGGGAGACGGGAGCGCGCAGCACCTGGAGGAGCTGGACCTGCTGCTCGGGAAGGAAAACACAGGAGGAGGAGGGACAGCAGAAAAAGGTGACAGAGGGAACGAAGAGGAGGAGGGGGAAAAGAAGAAAGAAGATGGGAACGGAACGCAGCAGCTTCTTGATGTCGAAGAAATTCCCGTTCTGCAGTCGCCGCTACTTGCTCCCCAAAGCTACACCGAACAGACAGACATCATGGCAGCAGCAGGAATCCCAGCAAAAACCCCCACAGGCGAGACACTAGCTGCAGCAGGAGCTTCGCAGCTGCATCTCCCAGGAGAAGACACAACGCGACTGGCAGCAGGCAGCAGCACTTTGAGCAGCAGCAACACAGCGATGCTCGGCGCAGCAGACGGGAAAATGGGAGGAGGACACTGCGGCGGCAGCGGTGGGGAAGCAGCAGGTGCAGGGTCAGCAGCGGCAGCAGCCGGGCAGGAGAGAAATGAACAGGGCATGGTGGTTACCGCTGTCCCCGCTGCTACCGCCCCCGCTGCTGCCGCTCCTGCTGCTGGTCCAGCAGCAGTGCCTCCCGTTGTGGATGGCGTGTGGGGCGAGAACACCTGCCTCCAGCATCAAACCGAAGAGCAGGAAGAGCAGGAGGACTTGCGGGCAATCGCAGAAATTTTTATTACCCCCACTATGGAAATCTTAGGGTCGGTCGCCTCGAAGAATCTGCTTCTCAAAATAGGACTCGAAGGGCTCTACCGCAGCTTCTGCTGCGCACTCACCTCCGGAGATGTGGACGGCGTCGCGCACGCTGTCAGACGCATGCAACGAGAGGTACACACGCACACAAACAGCCACAGCAGCAGCGCGGCAGCAGGAGCGATCGTGTCAGCAGCAGCAGAGCGGCGAAAAAAAGAGCAGCGAGGGCCTTCTGCATGTTGTTGTGGAGACGTCCGCTAGGAGACGTGTGACACCACATCAGTTGAGCAGCGATTGGGCTGGTGCAGGGCAGTCCAGGAGTTAAACAGCAACCGCCGCAGCAGCAGCACCAGCTGTATAACAGCAGCAGCAGAGACACCTGTACCAGCAGTGGCAGCAGCGGGTAGAACAGCAGCAGTAGCAACAATAGCTAGAACAGCAGCTGCAGCAGGTCGAGCAGGAGCGGCAGCAAGAGGTGGAAGAGAAGAAGCAGCGTTGACAGCGGGAGCGTCGGCGGCCAGTAGAGCTGCAGGAGTCGAACAGGAGTGGTCGTAAGGACAGCAGCAGAAGAAAGAGCGCAAGAGACACAGCAGAGGGGAGGGCAGCACCGGTGACTAGCAACCGTTCGTTGCTGTACGCACAGACATGCGCACAGCTTCTCCGAGATGCCAAAGTGCTGCTGTCCGATTTATAAGAGTATGCGGGCTTATGCGGCTGCTTCTGCTGCTGCGTGTGCTGCAGCTGAGCGAACTGGCATCCCGGGCGCCGTACAATGGTAGTCACCTGCTGGTGCTGCAGCAGTTCAGAGGAGCAGAACTGCTGGTGAATGCGCCGTTGATCGTAGAGACGCCCGAAGAGGGCGGCGTCACGGTGGCCACACTCCCCATTTCCACGGCGATTCAAAAAGGAGACAGCAACATGCTTAACTTGGTGAGACGCCTGTGGAGAAGGGTCTGCAGAGACACAGAGAGGTCTGCATATATATATATATATGCGTGTGAGGTGACGGGGAGAGGAAGAGATCCGACTTGCTGATTTATTTATGTGCTGCCTGTATGTGGAATTCTCACCACGGGTTTAGACGAGGGGACACACTGGAAAGAAAAAGACAGGGAGAGGCACATAGAGATAGACCGGATAGACACCAGCAGCGTATACGTCAGCATCACAGAGATGCACGAGTAGCATCAGATCCAGCAGCAGCAGATGCGCAGCAACAGCTACAGAAGAGAGCAGTTGGTCGCCGCATGCATCAGCTCAAGGAGAGGAAGGCAAAAAAACGGAATTTTTCTCGTGCCAAGAAGGGGTTTGTCATGCTGGCTGCTGGCCGCGCTGCAGTCGTTGCGCCTCTATTCTTTTTGTTCGCTACTTCTGGCCCGCCACCGCTTCTTCGCTGTTGCTGTTGCATCGTGACGTCGATGAAGCTGCTGCAGCATGTCGCCGTCTTGTTTTCCTTTGCTCTTGCGAGCCCGTTTTTCTGTTCTGCTGCCGCCCTGCTGGTACGGAGGTGGTTCCTGCTGCTTATTTTTTCGACTGCTGCTGCTGCTGTGATGCTTCTTCTTCGAGCGTGTCTTTCCCGGCTGCTGCCGTTGTTGCTGGTCTGGGGAAGCCCTCTGCTGCGAACTGCTGTTCTGTATTTCTCTGCTGCTGCTGCAGAGATGCCGTCGCTTAGAATGTGCTTCGTGCTGCCCAGCTGCTGCTGCTGCTGCTCCAGCAGAACTGCGCTGCATGCAGACCTTCTTCTCGCGTGTACTTCAACTTGCTGCTGCTTCTCTGCTGGCGCAGTTGCTGACTGACCAGCTGCGACTACCGCCCGTTGAAGTGGTCCCTGTGCTTCTCTCCTCTCGTCGCACTTGGCGGCGACTGCGTGTCTCTATGCAGGTGCATAGATGTATATATATATATGTTTATGTATGTATGTAGAGAGAGAGATGTAAACAGATATAATTGTAGACAGAGCAGAGTTCCCGTCGCCTTCCCGTCCGCTGTTTTCTCTGCGTTTTCCCATGTTTGTCGGAGTGTGTGTTTCTGCTGGTTTTTTTCTTCCCCTGCAGCTGTTGCGCAGCGGAGCCAAGATCGACGTGTGTGACTACCTGGGGAAGTCCCCTGTGTATCTGGCGTGTGAAACAGGGAGGAAAGACTTTGTGGAGCTGCTGCTGCTGCAGCACGGCGCGTCACCTCAGGCAGTTGATATCCGGAGCCCCTTTTCTCCGCTTCACATGGCGATCAAGCGAGCGGACGTAAATACTCTCAAGGTTAGAAATAGACAGGAAGAAGGAAAAGGGGGACAGATGCAAAGGAAAACAACGTGAAGAGAGAAGAAAAGGGGGAAGGGACGTGAATAACTACAGCAGAGACGCGGTGGGGACGGCGTTCGCTTGTCGGTGTTGTGACGCACGAAAACGGGGGGAAGAAGTCCTCTTGACTTCGGGAGAGAAACAAAAGAACGCAAGGAAAAGAGTCTCTATTCCGTATACACAAAAAAAAACTGGATAAAGAGCCCTGTATATACATATGTGTAGATATATGTATATTCTCGTACATACGTATATATATATGTGTAAAGAGCTATATACGAACGTATGTATATGCGTATACACCCATGCGTGCGTACATTGCGTGTGGGTGTACGGGTATAAACGTGTATACATATTTGCCTGTTACACATACAATGAAAAGCTATATACGTACACATGTCCCTGTATTTTTCTCTGTGTATGCGTGCATTCACTGCGTATGGATATACGGGTATACATGCGTATATGTATTTGCCTGTTACAACGTACATACACTATAGAGTGTCACATACATACATGTATATGTAGATATATATGTATGTGAATACATACGTAATAGTATAGGCGTGCATGCATACATTGCGTGTGAATATACGGGTATACATGTGTATATGTCTTTGGCGGTTATAACGTACATACGGTAAAGATCTACATATACATGTGTATGTATGTGTACATATATATGTATACATATGTATGTATATATGTGTATGCATACACATATGGATGCACGTACTTGCATACGCCGCCTGTGTGTGGATGGATATACGGGTATATACGTACGTACATATTTGCGTGTTATAACATACATACAACACATATGTGCGGGTGTGTCGTCGCCAGCAGATGGAGAGGCCAGTACAGCACATACGTGTGTCTTTCAGACGCTGCAGTGGCGTTTCTGCCGACGACGCGAGCATGTGATGGCACGCTCCCGCTTGGCGTTTGTGTTTGTGTGGGAGGGGGAGTAGTGGGCAGCGCAGATTTTGCATCAATTGATGGAGTTCTTCATGTGGGTGGTGTGTCAACAAAAGTATGGTCGGTCTTGAGAGAGGAAGAATGAGGACGACGGGGAAGAGAGGAAAATGCATGTGTACGAAGTTGTAAGTTGTCAGATGTAACAACGGTGCGGTGTACGTACACCCAGTCGCTTTGTTTCCGTCTGAATTCGCGTGTGTAGCGGGGTGTAGATACAGCGAAAGAAAAAGACACCCGCAGAGAGGGAAAGGGGGAGAACAGAGAGAGGGACGGACAGAGAAAGAGAAATGAGAGATTTGTCTCTCTGTGTATGTGTGTACATGTGTATATATGTATATACATATATATATGTATATATGTACATATGCATGTGTTTGGTTTCTCTGCGACCACCGTGTGGGGTCTTTATCTTCAGCTGCTGAGTAAGACGGAGACACACAGACAGGTGCAGCGCTACGTGTACATCTGTATGCGTGTGTCTGTATGCGTACACATATATGTAGGAGAAGTTTTGTGAGATTTTATTTTCTCGAGTGCGCACTCGTGTTGTTCGTTTTTCAGTTGCTGCTGAGCAAAGGCGCCTCGTTGGACGTGCGGTGTCCCGCGGTGAAGACGTACAAAAGTGCGTTGTTCGTTGCTTGCGAAGCGAACTCGAAGGAAGCGATTCAGCTTTGTTTGAAGGCGGGCGCAGACCCGAACTGGCGAGGACAAAACTCGAATACTCCTGCCCTAGTAAGTCCCCTGCTACTCATGCAGCAGGCCACTTTTTCCTTCTCCCCTACATCCTATATATATATATATATGTGTATATGTATCGGTGCATAGAGACTCGTCTGCGTGGATTCGTGCGAGAAGTTTGTGTACGGGGGTGTTCGTAGTGCGCCAAGTCACCGCTTCAGCCGGCAAGCCACTTTTCCCTTCTTACGTACATCTGCCCCTTCCTACGTACATCTGCCCCTTCCTAGGCACGTTTGCTCTACCTACCTATGTATGTGTCTGTATATGTTTTTGTGCGAGAGACTTGTCTGTGCGGATGCTTGGGACAAGCTTGTATACCGATCTGTTAGTACAACTCCAAGACTTCTACCACAGTGAGTAACCCACTTCATCGGGCAAGTCAGTTTTTCCTTCTCATCTACATATGCCACATATATATACGTGCAGGGAGACCTGTCTGTGCGGTTGCGTGGGAGAGGTTTGTGTACGGGTCTGTTCGCATGTGTCGGTGCGTTGAAGTAGACTAGTTTTTTCCTGGTCGCAGGGTGTGTGTGTGTGTATCGATCTCCCTGCCAGGCGAGTAGAGGCAGAGAGAGAAAACAAGAGACTTGTTTATGTCCGGATAGGTTTATCTGGTGAAAGTAAACGTCCTGGTGTGTTCGTGGGTGAGTGCAGTTGAACAGCAGCGACGAGACGCAGCTGGGTGAGCCTGTGTAGAGGCGTGTACCGCAGCTTCAGCCCTCTGTGCGTGTATATGTGTGTGAGTGTAATCGCCACATAGAAGCAAGTGGGGGGGAGTGTGTGTGTTTGTGCGCGGCATCGTGCGTCCGTTGATGGCTGCGAGTGGGGATGCTTCTTTCGTCTTCAACTCGAACAGAATTCCCTGCTGTAAACAAAATGAAAGGGGCGGTGCTGCTGCCACCACAGCTGTGGGGGTAACGCTGCCGCTGCTGCCACTGTGATGTTGGGGTAACGCTCCTGCTGCAGGTGCTGCTGCTGCGGTATGGCTAACGCTGCTGGTACTGCTGGGGCAGCGCTAACGCTGCTGCTACTGCTCTTGGGAACGCTGCTGCTGCCGCTGCTGCTGTTGGGGTAGCGATCCTCCTGCTGCTGCTACGCAGTTTGCAGACCGTTCCACGGAGTGTCCCGACAAGTCGTTTTTCTTCGTCGTAAATGAGGGCAGCCGGTGGTGTGTGGAAGGTGGTGCCGTGATTTTTGAAGACGTTTTGTTTGCTGCCCAGGTGTGGAGACTGCTCAGCGGTTCCCACTGAAGCAGCCGGTGGCGGTGATGGTTCGCTGCTGACGTTGCCGTTGCAGCAGAGATATTCAGAGAAGCTGCTGCTGCGTCCGATCGTCTGCCTGCTGACTCGGGGAATGCGGTCTGTGGGCCGCAGAGCTTGCGCGAGTCTCTTGCCGCTGTCGCTGGGAACGCGTCGCGGTGAAATGGCTGAACAGTTGCTGGTGACGCTGACGTTTTTTTTTGTGCTGCAGCTCGCCTATCAACTGAGCAGCGCCTGGCTGCCGCAGTTCGTCGCAGCAGGGGCGGGCAGGCCCTTGCGGCGGCGCTGGGTCCTTACCGATTTACTTTCAAATGCGATTTTTCGCGGAGACGTCTCTTCCGTAGAGCTGCTGATACGCGAGTTCCCCGACCTTCTCGTCCGAGACCACCAGCTGTGGAGCAAACCGCTTATTCAGGTAGGCACGTAGGGAGGGGGTAGTAGTTCTGCTGCGGCCTCTGCGCGTTGCCGAGCGGGCGTCTGTGTGAGGCGTATTATGGACAGTCCGCACAGCAGCACGTGTACGGAAGTGGATTTCTGTGTGTATGTGTGGAAGGTTGTGTGAAGGTGTTTGTGTGGGACCTGTGTCGATGGAGATGGGGCTCGTCTCTCCAAGGCATTAGCTGTAGACACGGGAGGACAACAGAAAACTTGGCGATATTAAATATGCGGACCCCTGCTGTCTTGCACCAGGAACACGGGGCACTGCGCGTCTTCAACGTTTGTACTCCGCTCGCGCACGTAGTTGACCTACTTGCAGCACTCCCCACTATTCCATGTTGTGTATTTCTTTGTCCCTCTGTCACGTGTAGCAGGTGATTTATTGAGGTGTGGTCCACCTCGCCTTTGTCAATTCATTGCAGTTGTTTACGTTGCAGTTTGGCTCTTTGCAGTATGTTGCGCAGACAATGACCAGTGACCTTCGTGCGTAAAAGAACGTCTCCACACAGTCGCGTGCGACAACGCAGTTTTTGACGCCCGCAGAGTGCACATTTCTGGTGTACGTACACCCCGTCGATGCGTCCAAATTCCAATGCGCGCGAGAGAGCTGACGTCGTTTGCTCGCGGTGGTGGGATATTTTCCAGAGAGATGTTGTCCGTGCGGGCGTCTGGAGATTGTGTTGTTTCCACCGGCCACGAGAAGAGACACGGGTGGGACGGACGCGCAGGCAGCAAACCAGGTGTACGTACACCTCGTTCCGCACTCTTAGCGCGCGCGTCCACCGTTCTTCTGCGCATTGCTTCCACGTTCCCACTTGTTTGTCTCTTCCCTGTGTTTCAGGCAGCAAAACAAGGAAAAGCAGAAGTCATTTCTGCCCTGCTGGCGGCGGGCTGCCCACTAGACGTGCGGACGGATGCTGGGCAAACACCGCTGATGGCAGCAGCGCAAGAAGATTTTGTGGGCTGCGTGCAGCTACTACTCGACCGCGGAGCCAATATAAACGATATTGACTATGACGGTGAGTCTCTCCTGTCCGTCGGCGTCTGCGGGGAGACACTCAGCTCTTTCCGTGTACAGGTGCATGTACACACGTCTACGTAAATGTAGCGCCACATATTTACATATGCGTGTATGACACATATATGTAAATATATGTGAACAGAAAGGAATGCATATGCGTTCTTCATCCGTGAGTTTAGAAGTGGATAATACACTGCAGGTATGTTAGTGTATGTGTCTGGTGTACGTATGTGCTAGAGTTACATACGCATCTGTAGGTATGTGTATAAATTTTAATATCTGTGAGAGTCAGTGTACGACCGTATAGAAACTTCCTTGATATTCGCAAGTGGGTCTTACGAGTGAACGACGGGGTGGATGCATGCAGCGTGTTGCTAGAGAACACCTATATCACAACCCCTACATTACAGATCAGACACCGGGACACCACCGCTGTATATATATGTGTATGTGTGTATATGTGGAACTATGCATCGACTGCGTATTCGCGCGTGTGTACGTATATGTATACATGGATATGTGGTCATACGTGTTCATGTGGATATCCCGATATATGTGCGTACGCACGTACAGGTGCGAGTATATGCGTACGAGCACTCCACATATTGCCAGTCGTTGCGGTGGCGTGCATGTATCGTCAAGGCGGCAGATATCCGTATAGACGCGTGTACTGCATTTGCTCGAACTCCGTGTGCGTGTACCGTGAATTCCATACATATATCCACGTACATATGCGGGGCTGTCTGGTAAAGGGGCGTAGATTATAAGAGAAGCGAGAGACGCAGATGGTATTGGGTGCGCCTCGCGCGCTGTACGGCCGACGTGCATGCCGCCCTTCCATCGCAGGGAAGATTATATACACGCACGCCCCAAGGTGTTTTCGTCTGGCACACGTATGTGTGTATACGTATGTATGTACGTGTGCTCTACATGTGCCGCGTACATGAATATATATATGTGTGAACTTCCATTTACACATAGAGAATTACACACGTTTCATATTGATGTGTGGGGACTGGACTGTACGTGCAGCTGTACAGACGCATACATGGGTATGTGTACGTGTGCACTACGTGTGGCGGACACATCATCCCTGTATTTATATGTATCAACTACTACGTACTATAGGTAGAGAATTTAATCTCTCCTGTATATCTGGCTGTGTGGACTGGACTGTACGTACACCGCACTCGTCGCCGGCATGCCGTGTGCGACACTTTTTGTAGGTTTGACCGCGCTGCATGTGGCGTCCACGGAAAACCGCATGGAAGTGGCGAAGCTGCTTCTGCTGCGCGGCTGCGACGTCAACGTGGGCGACAAAGAAAACGGAGAGACGGCGCTAATGATGGCGATCCGGATGAGGAATGAAAAAATGGCCCTCCAGATCCTAGAACAGGGAAAAAATCTCGATATGGAAAAAAAGGTACTCGCGAGTGTATCGTAGAGCTGGCCCTCGACTTGGAATATATACATACAGATTTATATATATGTATGCAGTGAACACGTAAATATATCATTTCGTAGCTGTACCGCCGACCTCCCCATATATCTGTCAACACCGGTGTAAGCACACAGTCAGATGGCCGACAAACTACGGCACTCATGCACATATCTATATATATATGTATGAGTGCCCTACATATATGCGTATGTTTATATAGGGTGTGTATATAGATCGGTAGGTGCCCAGGGTGGTACATACTTCCCGATGTTTTTGTATCCGGCTGCCGCGTACGTGTGTGTGTCGGGAAAGTCGTATGAAAAGCGTCAGCGTGTCTCCGTCGTTATAGCAGGAATGCATGTGCATGTATAATAAATAGGTACACACCTATATATATATATATATGTGCCTATGTTATATGCACATGCATGAGTGTGTATTATTACCAACACTTCTATCTGGATATGTGTGCACGTCCTATACGGCATATTTCTGCTGTTACGCGTAAATTCTTGTGCGCCCATGTGTACCTAAGAGTACCTGCATATATATATATATATATATGTATATATATATATGTGTATATGTGTATGTAGTCTCCAGGTAACAAGTGTATGTGCGTGAATGTATTCGTCGAGAAGTGTGTACGAATGGCGTGAGTGCGTACGTTTGTGTATATATATAGATAGATAGATAGGTCAACGTATGTATATAATAACGGAGAGCGTCTGTGTAGACGTGTACGTTTGTAGGCAGAAGTGATGTTTGTGTTTCTGGTGCCGACGCGTGGATGCGTCTGTTTTTCGTCGGTTCTCGCGTCCCTCGGGGGGTGTGGCGGAATGTGGAAAGGCAGTAACTTTTTTTCTTCGGCTGAATCGCGCGCACTGTCTTTGCGTGTCGGGTTGAACCACACGGATGTGTGGGTATTTCATTGAACCCGCTAGCCCCCGTCCCTGCGCGGGAGAGCGGCAGATCATTTGGTGGCCTCCGCCGGAATTCTGCTGTCTCTCCTCTCCTGTCGTACGTCTCTGTGCATGCAGAATGTGAAAGGAGAGACAGCGCTGCTGTACGCCATGTTCTTTGGACAATATCCGGTGGCTGGGCAGCTGATGGATCGAGGCGCCGTCTCCGTCTCCGACCACATGGGAGACAGCGCATATATTATGGCGTGCGAAAGGTAATAGATACACACGTTGGCTCATAGGTGTGTATTTTTGTAAATGTCTCTGTGTGTGTGTGTATATGTGTGCATGTGTGTAAGTATATGTGTAGATGTGTATGTATGTGAGGAAATAGATAGGTGGGAACTCGGGTATCGAAGAGGAAGGTTGCTATTCTTTTTCTCTCTGTGTTTGTGGATGGCAGGGGCAGTGAGAGGTGAGGTGAGACGCACGTGCACGGATGTGTGAATATACTGTCGATAAGGTACTTGCATGTTGTGTTTCTCGCGGTGGATACGTGTCCCTTTCCTTATAAACACCGCAAAGGAATCGACTGTAAGTCGTTGCAGTCTTTTCTTCTTTCGACGCGTGTGTGCTGCACCGGAGGCTGATGCTGCGGCTGTTTTTGTGGTTCTTGCAGGATGATGACGCCGGGAGCAGACAAACGCGTGCTGCGGAAGTTCATACGCCTGCACAAGGCCGCACAGACACGAACAAACAGCAGCAACAGCAGAAACCAGGCGTTCATGGCAGCAGCAGCGGGAGTAGGGGGGAAAGGCGAGGAGCCGTGGAGTGCGTACACAGCGGGGGAAGAGTCGGCAGCGAGTGGAGTAGATAGCGGTCCTGATGGGGGGGCGCTCGTGCGACAGCTGCAGCAGCAGCAGGCAGCAGCAGCGGCAAACAGCAGCAGCAGCACGAGCTACAGGAAGGGGAGCGGCGGGAGAGTGCGCGCTATGAAGAGCTTTAAAATGTACGTCGGAAATGTGAGCGGTGCAGGAAGCAGCAGCCAGCAGCAGCAGCCGAGCAGCGGCAGTAGCGGCCATCACGGAGGCGTCGTCGCTGGAGTGGGCGGGCTCCTGCTCGGGTCTGGGGCCTCGCGCAGCTCGAACGGGCGTGCAGCAGAACGGCAGACAGCAGCAGGGCCGAAAGCAGGGGACAGCTCTGTAGGAAGTGGTGGAGCTGCAGCAACAGCGGCAGAGGAGAGCTTGCAGAGCGGGGCGACTGGTGCCGCAGCGCCGCAGCGCAGAAGCAAAGGCTCGGGGACGGGCAGCGGAGGGAAGAAACTGAAGCTGGAAACCAAGACGGTGCTGCAAGTCGCGAGGCTGCCTATTACGCTCTTCCGAGCTGCAAAAGCCAAGTAGTTACTGCGCTGTATCGAGTTGGGGCAGTAGCAGCAAAGAAAGGACAGCTAAGAAGAGTTCAACAGCTGCGTGTGGTAGGAGAGAGTGTAACAGAGGAGGCAAGGAGTGGTAACGATGGTGGAATACAAAAATCGATTAGTAGGGGGGCAGAGGAGGAAAAGGAGAAGAGAGAGGAAAGGAGCTCCCCGGGCAGAAGCAGCAAGAAAGGAGCAATGTCGGGTGTGTGCTACGGATAGTGTGTGACGGGCGCTGTAGCTAGTGTTGCTCTTTGTCCTACTACTGCTGGCTGCGGAGAACAGGCGCCAGCAGCGGCAACAGTGACATGTAGCGGGAGTCGTAGAACGCAGCAGATAGAACGGGAGCAGCAACAGCAGCAGTGTCCGCCCTTGGGCAGCAGCAGTTGCAGCAGCGTCCACAGCAGGAGAGTTGTTGATTGAAGCAGCACCAGCAGCAACAAAAAGCCTGGCAACAGATATGAGAGATGGCATTTCACCGACGCGGTTCAAGGAGGTTAAAATATTTTTTGCAGAGAACAGCAGAGTTTTTGCGCACTGCCAAGCACCACCAGCAGCAACAGCGAAGATGCCTACCGTCTGCATGCAGTAGCAGCAGCAAGAGCCAGACAGTTTTTCGCGTGCGCGAAGAATCAGCAGAAATGGAGTCGCGTCTGAGGAGGAGCAGCAACAGCACTAGAGGTCCGTACTTATGGTCACAAGCGACCGTTGCAGTGGACGAATAAATTATCGGCAGCAGGAGAAGTACAAGCGGGGGCGTCGATTTTTTACATGATAGTTGCGCGGCAAGAGCAGGGCGAGGAGTAGAATGTGTGGATACGCGCAATGACTGCTGGGTTCTTGCAGCAATAGCAGCTCCTGGGAGCGTCAACAAGCGGTGCAAAGGAGAGTATGGATCAGTACGTTAGATTGTAGGTATCACAGATGGGGATACAACAGCAGGATTAGCAGCTGTGCGCGGTGGCAGCGGCAGCTGCTGGGGTGCTGCAGCTGGTGACCTGCAGTCGGTCTGCAAGAAGTGAAAACAGCTGGTGTGCCTGCGGCCACTGTTGGTGCTGCTGCTGTTGCTGTTGCTGCTGAGACTGCTGCTGCGGCTGTTGCTGCTAGTGATGGTGCTGCTTCTACTACTGCTGCCGAAGAGGACGCTAGGAGGCGGGTGAAAAAGCCGTGCCGCGACTGCTGTGTGCAGTTGCTGGGCAGAAGAACGTCTGCCCGCGGACACGCACGTTAACCAGCGGGAAGACGCGGTTATCCGCTTACTCAAGGGCAGACAGCTGCATGGAGAGGGGGAGGTAGTGAGAGAGCAGAGAAGAAACGAAAGAAGTTTTTGCTTCGTGTGAAACTTTTTCTCTGAAGGCAAAGCAGATGCAGATGTTCACACACTTCAACAGTCCCTTTGATGGATGCGGTCGGGTGCGGTTGCTGTGCTGCTACACGCGCTGCTGGTGTTCGTCTTGCAGCTGCGTTTTTTCCTACCGCGACGTTCGCCGGATTCTGCAGTCCCGTGCTGTGCACGAAACCGAATTTAATCAAAACTCTAATTCACACGTGTATCTCCTGTAGTAGGGGCATATGCTTGTGTAGAAGAGATATTAGCATGTGTCGCGTGTACGAAATACCTACGTTCTTGTGTGTGTCGGAAGGTAGTGAAAGAAGTGTGGGAGAGCGGGTACCGCAGCACAGGAGAAATGACGTCTCGTAGCCGGGCGGCGGCAGGAGGAGGAGCAGCAGCAGTACAAACGTAGCGGGAAACAGCGAGTCGAAACATCCCTATTGCGCGTGCCGGTGCAGTGGGACTTCATTCGTGCGTGCTGCGGTTGCTGCCGCCGCGCTTTTGGTGGACGTGCTGCCGCATGCGCCGGTACCGCTGGTGCACCGCGTAGTCGTGAACGCCATGGTGCTGTTGCCCCCCGCGCTGCGGACGACTACCACGAGTGTTGTTGGTGAAGAGGAAAAGTGTACAGAAGCCTGGTGACCGACCGGCTAAAAACGGCATGCGTGCACGTCGAAATTGGGCCCGAACGCAAAGAAATTGACATGGGCGCCGGGAGTTGAACATTTTAAAAAGTATATTAATGATTCTACACATACACGCGACGTCTACCCGTTGTGTAGAGTGTACGCGATTCTATATCTGCACGCATTACGCGTGTGAAACATTCCTGGGCACGTGTGAGTGGGGCTACGAGGAACGCATTCAAACGGTGTAGCGATGGTAGGCGTGAATGTACTTGCCTGTAATACGTATATGTATGTACGTATGTGTGAATATGAGGCGGAAGAACAACACTTGTGCGCAGGTGACAAATGGTGAGTCGTGTTGAGGACGATGCAACAGCAGCGAAGTGTGTTTCGTAGACGAAACAGCACGAAGAGCAACAAAATTTTTTAGCAGAGCAAGGCGACAGCAGCGCTAGAAATCTTCGTCCTAGTAGAGGAGACAACAGGGACGACAGAAGTGTTTTAGTAGAAACGAAGCAATGGCAGCAGCAGAAAAGGCGCCTGCTTAAATTTCAGTAGAGCACGCGGTAAGAGAGTGTGTGCGGTGACTGGTGGCGATATAAGCCAGAATTATCTCAGGGTGTGTAGACTAGTGATTCTGATCAACATCCGAAGATATGGCGGGATGATGAACACGTGTGCATGTATGTGTACGTATGTGTATGATATTCATGCATATGTGCACGTTATCGTGTAGCCCTCGTGTTAATTGATGTACGTATTTGCATTTGCATATACGCAAATCTTCACATACATGCACATGTGTACGTGCCAGACGTGAGTGATGGAAGACACGCGAAAAGTGACGATACGTGTCCATGTGTGCAGAAGGAAAGTGTGACAGCCAACCGAGTCTTCGACCAAGGCCCCAGGGGGTCGCTGCGGAATCGGTGTATGAAGGCAGAATCTGATGCGTGAGATTATAATACTGTGTATACGTATGTACGGATTCATGAAGTAAAGGACTGCGGGAGCACTTTTTCATTATTTGTAATTTGTACATTTTCACATGGAATGAGAGGACACTAATGATGAAGCACGTGAGAATGCGTATCGAGGCAGTTACCCTGGGCAGCGTAACTTTACATATACGAAGGATGGAGTCCGTTGCAGGGCACGAACATTGGCAACACGGGCTATGCCACATTTTACATAAAAAAGGGGCAGCTCTCTCTCGATAGAATTTTATTAGCGTATTCACGTATACACACGTGTACCGACACGAAGCTTGCACCTGCTTCTACTTTCCGCAGTGCCGTTCTTCCGTATGAAGGTGAGATTGCTGAGAGTAGAGGTAACGGAATTGCTCGACTGTGGTGCAAGGCTGTATCTGGAATTATTTGTAAATGCATGTGGACGGAACCGAGTACCTGCTTTACACAGTTCTCACAAATGTGAGGGAGTGGCGTGATTTGTGAGGCCTCTCTCACCTTTATGTAAGCGTGTGTACTTCAAGCCAGACCTGAATCTTTGGGTAATTATGCTACACATATCGACGTTCAGGAGAGCAACAGTGAAGTCGTCTTTCCTCTGTTCAGACATACTCAAACACAGCGGGAAAGGCTAATTGCAACCCACCGTCCTTGCACATCTTAAATTCCGAACTAACTCAACCCGTTTCACGTGCTCCTACATTTTTACTCCTAATCTGCCGAAGCCAATTTTACATGTACATGTTATATCTGCAAATACATATATAGATGTATAGATACATGTGAATGCACATTTTTGGGCGGTAGGCGAACCGCGCATTATAGTGGTGTATCCGTGTAACAGTGGACCGAACTCTGATCTACTTCCAAGATGGGGCGGAGTCCACAGAGTAATACGGGAGGTATGTATCATGAGGAGAACCAGTGACACAAACGGAAGTCAAGGGGAGTTAGATCGATTTCGTCACTGCACAGGTACAGTGGCATTGCTGCAGGATAAGATTCCCAGTCTCTGCGTGAAAGGTTCGTGGTATCTTAGGTTGTTCGTGTGACAATGTACATGGAAGCGGCGCCATCACATAATTTAAAGCAGGCTGCTAGGGAGACAAGAGCTACCGGAGCACTTTTTTGTATGTGCACGGCCTGCGCCGGGCACAAGTCAACGGGAAAGCACAAGCTTTCTGGCATATATTTTTTCTCCACCGTCGAAGTTGAAAATAGGGACACTCGTAAAGCTTTGACGAAGCGCTACTATGGTCAATATGTATATGTGGCAGATAAGGAACCAAAAAGAGCCATTTTTTCGATCGTGTTGCTATTCGTTCTCCCACCTGGTACAAAACTGTTCTTCGATATCCCAGGCACTACGAAGGAACACACAGTTCTTTTATACGGAGACGATGTGTTAGTCCTAGTGTCTGTATGGTTAGGCTACAACCTCCTGTTTGCTATCGCTACAGGTAGGTGTCTAGGGGAAGGAACGACACGTTGTGGCTAGGTGCCTGAGGGAACACGTGAAACTCTGCGGTAGTCAAGATACTTGTTGCTGCTGAAGCGGAACTGAAGTGACTCAGACGTTCTTCGTTATTCAATCCCGACCTTGCCAATGTGCTGTCAGTACGGAAACTCCTCATCGTTGACATGCTTTCTCGTTAGTTTTCCTCACCTTCCCTCCATGGTCACCTTGTCTGCTAAGTTTGGGGCAATGCACTCACTGGTAGTAAAACACAAGTGGAAGGAGGCTTCTCCATCCTTCTTAGTTTTACCGCTCCTCATATCCTGGGTCTTACTATTGTGGCTTTGCCATCCAGTTCTTCCTGCGGAATTCCTGCTGGAATTGCGGACAGCTTACTCGATCTGAGAGGTCACACTGACTTTTCCCTTCCACCTTTCGGCTTTTCGCTCAGGCCACTTGTTTGAAAAACACCACCTTTTCTTCTACTACGCTTCCATGTGTTCCGCTTTTCCTCTTCCCTGTTGCTTGTGTCCCCTCTCTGTCGAAGACTGGTTCTTTTCGCACATCTCTTTGAACATACGCGTTAAAAGCAGCACAGTTGCAACGTGTGACTTTAAATATTCCCCCTGTCTCTGGTTTCAATTTTCAATTCCATCAGTTGCTACAAAACACAGAACATGAGAAAATTGGCATTTTGTGCTATTCTTACCTACTCTGCGATGGTGAACACGCTGATGGACTTTCTATCATAATCGTAGCTAACGCAGGAAGTGAAGTGTCACTTGAAGCAAGTCAGAGCTGTGCTGGTTTTGCTCAGTATTGCTAGATAGCCTAGCGAACTTCATTCTGTGAAACAGACCGTAGGTAACGCAGCACCGGAGAAGACAGGCCTAACCCTGTGTTTACCATTCGTTTCATCGTCGGCTCCTCAAAGCCGGCTTTTCCACTGTGCTCTCTTTCAAATTGTTTCTTCGGCACATACGTATACGTATGTAAATATATATATATATTTATGCATGGGGAAGCGCAGTCAAATAAATACGCAAGCATATACATAAATGCATATATGTATAAATATATATATGTATATGCATAGGGAAGCGCAGTTAAACAAACGCGGATGCATATCTTTGTACATATGTGGATACGAAAATTCACGTATGCATCTGGGGATGTATGTGTACCCACGTATTTACTTGTGTGCGTGTGGTGAGATACGTATTTGTCTGATCCACTCCGTGATGTTAAGAGAGTACGTTCGTCAGCGGCGCGTCAGTTTCACTGTCCTCGTATACTTATGTGTGCGTTTGGTGAAATCCCCGCCTCATGATCACACATACCCCCTTCCAACACAGACGACACGAGAGGAGACGAAGCGGTCTAAATAGGAATTCAGTAAATTTGTGCACACGTTCATTCCTATACCTGCACATAAGGACACCAACGTGTATATGGATACGTACAAACTCACTGTCCAATTGTGGTGCCTGCAGTGGCAATGCGGTTCAGCATACTCCTCCTCTGGTGGAAACACTTGTGGAATTTTTAATAAGCTATAGGAAGACTTACTGCGTTCCACTTTAGCGCCTAACAAATAAGACGAATAGACGCTGGCAAGTAGCGGTATTGTAAACGAGTCTCTCTCTCTCTCTATATATATATATATAATGTACGCGTATGGACGCGTATACGCCTATGTTTGTACTACTTACGTACATTCGTGTACACACGTATTTGTGAACACGTACTCCATACACATGTATAGGAGCACTCACTCACATATACAGGGCGCCGAGGCAACAAAATACACTTTTTGCCAGCGAAACCGAACAATCTGTAAAATATTTCAATGGATAAAAAAGAAGTGCACACGTAGTTTTTTAAGTGGGTAGTGTCTGGAAGGAATTTTTAACTCTATAAATAGTGAAAGCGGCCCTACGAATAGATATGTGTACATCAGTGTGAACCCCTAGAGAGAACCGGTTATATAGACACGTGTGGATGAAACGCTTTCTGTACGTAACGGCGGAGCGGGTATATCGTGCTCTTCTTCTGTACGTGTAATTCTTTCGCAGCAGGTAGTCACCAATAACACATTATTCATGAACAGTATTTGTGATCCTTGTAGGCCTTCTTCGCAATTTCCACATCTTCTTCTATACGCGAATGACCACGGCGACGTACGAGAGGTTCCTGACACTGCAATTACAGTAAAGAAAACGTACCGCCACAACAAAATTAGCAACAACGCAGAATGAGGCGCCAACGGCTGGGCAGTTACACTGAAAAAAGTAAGATTTCGTCCGATTTTCAGCGGGATTTGGGAGCGCTTCCCTGTTCACCTGCTGATGGAGTGGATCTCATCAGTCGACGTGTCTGTCAGTCCACCTACCGATGATGCGACATACCTGCAGGTGGAACAGCGATCGACGAATGTACATGCTTACCATTTCACAGAGACGTACACTGAGTTTCACTCTCAGTTGTATGAGCATCCGTACAGAGATCCCAGCACATAAGAATGCACACCTTTTGTCCGCTCCCCTTAGTACAACACGCACGTGTGCCCGTATACAGTTGCACTTGTGTCTAGATGCATATACATATATATACATATTAATATAAATATACATATATGTATATGTGTACATATATATATAGCTGCATATATGTATATAAATATACGTACATATATACATATATATACACATATACGTATACATATATATATATATATAAATATACATATACATATATAAGTATACGTACATATATATATAAATATACATGTATATATATATGTACATATATACATATACCTGCGCATCCATCGCTTGTGAAGACGCTACACCACAGCACACCGTACAGTTATCCACATGCAAAGGAAGAGTGCAGGATTGTGTGGCGACGTCATTTTCATCTTGTAATGGTAATGCTGAGCCACATGTGCTCTACCTACCCGAACTGCACGCCATCAAGGAGGCAGAGCCGGCAATGTAATTTTCATGTGGGAATCTGCACTAATTCAGACGCCCTCAGTCGAGGTCACGTTCGTGTGCGTACGTGTATACACGCAGACATACGCACGTGTTACGTTAGCCACCAAAGACCCGCTACTAAAACAAGACATACATTTGGGCGATCGGCTCAACAGTGTGTACGTCACCGTACAAAGCAGAACACGCCAGTAATACATGCAGTACGCGACATTACCCGTTTGCGTACACGTTTGCATGTATGTGTGTGCACACGTATGTGTGGATGTATTTACGTGTGTCCGTATGTATGTAGGGACTTCGGCACGTGCGAAGGAGTGAAAGTATGAGTCAACTTCCGCGGGTAGGAAAATCCTTGTCGGGTAATTATTGTCGTGCGTGAGTGTTGGTCCGACTCTTCGCACATCGTATCAATATTTTTCAAAATATAATCATCCTCGAATATAGGGATCGATGTGGCCCGACGATTAGACCGTGGTCACTTTTGAATCCCTCACACATTAGTGTAGACTCAAGAGTATGCCAACACGTGCACGTTGTCAGACGCCTACAACGAGAAGATAAAACGGATGGACATCCGAGACAGCCTGCTGAAACTTTGGGTCTAAGCTACGCCCTATTTGCGCAGGCTTCTGGACGTGCACACGCACGGATACACTGCATATACATTGCCGCTTACTCCATGTAGGCGAGCGGGCCCTCACCCCTCCGCCCGTATTGAACGCTGTACATATCTTTACTGCTATACGTGGATATGTGAACCGCCCATTAACGTCCACATGATACGCACCACCAGGATCTTAACTCACGCGTATTCATCGGCAATTCTATATTTGAGTCGATCCATGTAAATGCACGAAGAAACACCTGCTTGATTACGGAATGCGTCGGTGATATCACAGGGGGAACTCTTCTGTAATATAGGTAAGGATGTCTTGAGTAGGTTAATAAAAAGCGTCGTTCGCGGAGGCAGTACACAACCCGTGTACATTCGGACTCAGATACATTCGGACTCCGATGAGTCCGGCTGGGAACCGAAAAAACACGTGATCGCTCACGTGTTCCGGCAGCGACCACCTTGGATGAACATACACATCGTCCATCACCAACTAGTCCGAGTGCTCGGAGAGAGGGCATACTACATCTTTATACTGTCCTATTGTAGCGCCTGTAGGTATACGGATCCGCGCACATATATATATATATATATATATATATATATACATGTATAATACTGTGTGCATGAGGGCAAGTCGAAAATCGTACGTACGCGTAAAAACAAACCGCCCCGGGTGAAGTATACAATGGCATACATGCGTACTGTTCAGACAGTGCATTGGGGCACACAGCTACCCGGGTACACAAGAGAAAAAAGTATGACTGACCTCATATCATCAGAGTGGCATGCTAAAGCAAGTAGCTCCTTCTAAGGTAAAATCAAGAACATACAGATTTACCCCCAATAAAAAACACATCAGTTCTACGTCGACAAATTTGTCTCCCTACGAATCCAACTTCTACGTCTACCGTCCCGTGCGCACGCCGGGACATTGATAGTTCGTGTTAGTGCGTACATGCCCGTGTAAGTATGTGTGTGCGTCACTTGTGTACCTATCTATATATAATGTGGAACAGAGGGCTCAAATTTGAAAAAACCAGCAAACGCGCGTCGGAGGTATTTCTTAGCACAAAGACAGAGTATCCTGGTGAGTGCTAATAAATGAAGTGAACTCACCAGAATACACTCCTTCCTGGAGGGTCCAGCATAACGAGGGGGCTATCCTTGTCAGGGTCCCAACACATCTCATTTCAAGTATACCTATGAAGTGGTCTGTCCAAGCGTGCACACCGGGGATACCGCGCTGTGCACATTTTGCAGACACGCATGTCATGAGAAAATATCTGCGTCCTAGTGGATTACGTGCCTGCACATGCAGAGTGTGATATGGGAGAGGGAGACGCTGGCTAAATATGCAGGTGTACGTGCGGAGTGAGCGGGGCCAGCTGTGCAAGTCGTCGGTATACGTTTGCCTTTCTTAGTGAACAGCACTATGGTAAGGCGGCTGCAGAATGTGGTAATGGCGTCTTTAGGGACACTGTGTCAGTGATAGTCGCGGTTACTCCGTGAGATTAGCGGTCATTCGGATACGCCATAGAAGTCGTCGGTATACGTTTGGCTTTCTTAGTCGCCGTTACACCGTTAGTATCAACACGCTAATCTTGCTACCATCCACATTTGCCACTCCCTATCCAACTGCAACAGCGGTGTGCATCGCCTGGACACTACCGTCTTACAACCCCCTGCAGATACTGCGGCGTACGCCACTCCATTTCCACCAAACTGCCAATTCACGTCCCCCGCTCCGACTTTTATGGTGGCTTCTAGTGAAGCCTAAGACAGGATAGTGCAGCGCCAGAAGCGAATGATTCACTCCACTTCACCTAGCTTTAATTCCACATTCTTTAGTCTTGTTCCATCTTCATGTCGAAAGTCGCCGCGCCTTCAGCACTTTACGAGCGTTCACCGCGGATTCTTCTCGCGAGCTGAATGTCCTTGGGCATGATCGTAACTCTCTTTGCGTGAATGGCGCACAAGTTCGTGTCTTCGAAGAGGCCCACAAGGTAAGCCTCAGCTGCCTCCTGCAGGGCGAGAACTGCGGAAGACTGGAAACGCAAGTCAGTCTTGAAGTCCTGTGCAATTTCACGGACAAGGCGCTGGAAGGGCAGCTTGCGGATCAGAAGATCGGTGCTTTTCTGATATCTTCGAATTTCCCTGAGCGCGACAGTGCCGGGCCTGTAGCGATGGGGCTTCTTGATGCCCCCGCTGAGAGGCGCAGATTTCCTTGCTGCCTTGGAGGCAAGCTGTTTCCTCGGGGCCTTGCCACCGGTGGACTTCCTCGCTGTCTGCTTCGTGCGTGCCATTTTACGAAACGCAAAACTAAGCCAAGTACAGTGCTACTGCGTAGGCCTTACGTTTTCCAAAGGTGTACAATCGTGTACACCGAGACGGATGCGGTAAGGTAAATAAGCAGGAGGAGAGATATCTTCCCCTTCCCTCAACCCGGTGCGCGCGGCGGCAGGTTTGACACCAAGTGCAAAAGGCACGACTTCAGCGTTCCTTCTCTATTCAGAAGAGGAAGACCGGAAGTAGCTGTGTGCGCGCAGAAGATGGAAATGAAGAAGAATGTTTTCTGATGCGTCGTTACAGCAGCGGAAGCGCGCAGTACGAGCACGCACCCGCACCGTGCGCGCGCAGTTTACCCCCGACCCCGGTACCGTGGTGTTGCAAACGAGAGCACCGCAACAGCCACCTCACCCCGTAGCGCGGAACGTCGCACGACCCCTGCAGCATCCAGGTGGCGGGTTTAAGCACACCTCAACGTCAGGGGGCGAAAACGGCGACAACACTCGCAGCACCTGTGCTGAGGACAAATCGCATGGGCGGACGTGGAAACGAACCGTAACTTGTCGCTAGCCGCACCTGGGGAATGTACCACCATGTGTCGGACGGGGGCAGCAAGACGGAAGATAACGTTGGTGTGGTTTGGTGGAGTGAAGACGGACGTGGAGAAGAGGAGGAGCTAGCCACAAAATCAGCAGCTAGTTGGTATTCAGTACGCAACACGAGAGGCTGCTGGTGGATTCCCGAACCACAGTTGCGTCTGTACGGTACTACGGTGTATAGGGAAACCGCCGTTACAACCCCCTACTGCCCCATAGCTGGACTGACCATCGCTGTACCGCGTGGTGTTCTCCCGCGAAAAGAGTACCCACACGCAAAACTGGTGGATCAATCACATCCCGCGGGTGGTGCGCCGTAGTACTACCGCCGGAGTTGCGGCAAAAAGGAGCACCGTGGTGAGCTCCCTTTAAAGCTGCTGCCGGCAGTCAGCAGACAGTGCTGATCCGTCTTGCTGCGCACTCTGCGCGCCGTGATTCTGTCAGAAAACTCATTCTTCGGTTTTTTGACAGTTTGCTTCAGAAGTGTGGTCTGACTTCTACGACCTCACGTAGAAAGCTCACGAGGCAGGGTCTTTTTTCGAAGTGTTCACTGGCGCCACCGCACAGGTGTAGCGTATCTGCCTTTCTCCCGTGTCTTGCGCGTAGCGAAATTTTGTTTCTACTTGGTATTGGCAAAATGTCGGCAAAGGGCAAGGGCGGACGTGCGAAGAAGTCGGGGAAGAGCAGCAGCAAATCTGCCAAGGCAGGGCTGCAGTTCCCGGTGGGCCGCATCAGCAGATACCTGAAGAAGGGGAGGTATGCGAAACGCGTGGGGGCGGGCGCGCCAGTCTACATGGCTGCCGTGCTGGAATACCTGTGCGCAGAAATTCTTGAGCTTGCAGGAAATGCCGCCAGAGACCACAAGAAAACGAGGATCATCCCCCGACACATCCAGCTTGCTGTCAGAAATGACGAGGAGTTGAGCAAGTTTCTCGGAGGGGTCACAATTGCCAGCGGAGGCGTGATGCCCAATGTACACTCTGTGCTGTTGCCCAAGAAATCCAAGAGCAAGAAGTCTCAGTAAACCGAGGGAAGCAGTGCATATTCACACTGAGGAGATAACGTGGAACGTTGCGTCGGGGGACTAAATGATGTGAAGAGGGTTGAGGATGTGCGCCCAGTGCGTCACGTGACGCATTGGGCACTGCGAACATTCAAGCGCAAGTGTGAAGAAGGAATTCTAGGCTGTGCTCGAGCCAGATACTCAATCTGGATCATTCCAGATTCTCCTGCGAGTTGTGGAAATTATTCTCCGGTGCTGCGTAGATAGCGCACCAGCTTAGGCTTCACTAGAAGCCACCCAGTACTGTTGACGCACCTTGCGAGATTTCCCTCCGCGATTCTCTTGACTACAAGTAAAAACAGCTAATCCGGAGGACACTCAAAAGGCCTCAATGATTTTTTACAGATCTGAACCAGTGGCGCCTCGAAGTCTGGTACATACGCCCGAAGTGCGTGTGTATACGCACGCGCGGAGGGTTTGTGTGCGTGTGGAGGACAGTATGCTGTACACGGCGGTTCATTCTGACTACACTTGCAGGAAGTGGTAGTCTTCAATTGCAATCGAATTATCACGTGATGTCCCGCGAGGTGGTCTTGTGCCACTAGTGCGTCATCCGTGCACACGTGAAGTCTGGACGACGGTGCACATGGAATTTCCTACAGGTACACAAATAACCGCAAGGGGGACCAATTCGGTTATGGTCAGCGGCAGTGCACCGTATGTGTGTCGTGAATCTCTACTTGCAGGTAGCACTTCTGTGCTAATCGGGCAGTCCCATTTCCTGTGGTGCACGTGGTGCTTACGGTGCACACAACGTCGGGGGGAGAGACGCCGATAAGGGGGACAGCATTAGTTTTTACCAGTTTAAATTCACGCGTAAGATGCACGCTCGCACTTCTAGTGCGCAGCAGTTGGCATTTGTCCTAGTGTAGAAAACACAGTTTCTGCGTACCACTCACGTACACAGGTGACAAGAAGAGTGGCCTTCCTCCGAGTGTAAAACACCCAGCAAGTATGCAGAATTATAATACAGCTTGTGTATACAACTCACGCACATACGTCACAACAAAAGCGGCCTTTCTCCGAGTATAATCCACTCAGCAAGTCTGTACAATGTATGAGTGCGCTGCAACAGGCGTCACAACCTCAAGTGTAGATCCGGTGCTCGCATCGTGGGTGACATACGCAAGTCTGCAACGACAAGCATCCTTGTTGTGTATGTGCACAAAGTACGTAAAAACTCACCACCAACAGCGTAGCACGTGTTAATTCCCCCTGCTGGACGTAGTATCATCTGGCACACGACATTAACCTATACGCAAGGTATCCATTGCTGCAGCTGTCCTACTGCTGCCGGCTTTCTTCCGAAAGGATGCAAGCGCGTAGACGTCCGCTTACACATCAGGGCTGTCTGCTGCTTCACCAGCTGATTGAAGCCTCTGCTGCTGCGATGTATCTTGACTTTCGTGGCCGTCATGCAGAGATCCACATTACCTGTGTTGGTTCTTTTGCCTTGTTACCGGTAACTTCTCGGTCTCCGCCATTGAGCATATAGCCACCTGAATTTTTACTGCTCCTAGGTGTGCGCTCCTGCTGCACTGGAGTAACATCTTTGCTTCTTCCGCCAGTTTCTTCAGTACAGAGGTTTGTGTGGCTGCACACAAGTGGATGATCTGGTCGACGGAACGAATGCGGTGTGCGTCTACCAGCTACTACTTGATATGAACGTGCCTGCTGGCTCCTTACGAAGACCTCGAGTTGAAATGAACACCCAAACAGTAAAAAGCCTCGGTTGTCAGTTACCGATGGAAGACCACGCGTTGAGCGTTGGGCACTCTCAAAGAGGGGACACAAGGTTCCAGTACTTGCCTTGGTAGGGCAAAATTGAAGTTACGTAGGTGTGCACGTATATATATGCGAATTAACGAGAACGGCTGCCTGACTCTGAAGCTGCAAAAGGCTTCCGAGCAAGGGAAGAGGCGCTCCGCACGACCCCTTTGTCACACTGGTACTACAGACGGATGCCAGACTCGAGAGACGCAGGAACTAAGTAACTGTAAACTACAGGGGTTGTACGGGGGGGGGTGTGTGGTACAACAATCAAGTTGAAAAGGTCTGACGTACAACGGGTTCTTCACCTGAAACTCGACTGAGTTCCCATGCGGACGACTCCGATACGACAGCAAGCCCTTGCGTATTTGGATTCCGCTACTGTGGAAGTTAAAGTGCCGTTCTGCTTCTGTGCAGCGCTCTTAAAAATCCGATGGAGTTCCGCATACTCCGCATCACCACAGGTGAAGTTTTTGAGAAGAGGGGCTCCAAGGTTGCACGCTTCGGATGCATAAACAAACCTGCGTGGATCTCTTCGGGTAATAAATGAACTAAATCTCTGTTTGTGTGCCAGCATATGTTGAAAGTACATACATAAAAATATTTTTCTACATGAGGTTCCTCTTACTACACTAGACTTTTGTACACGGGGTAAACTCCGGTGTAACTCTGCTGTTGTGCACAAGACGCCATCAAGGTCTGTTTTTGTCTAAGCTTGCGACCGTAAAAATAGACTGCTATGTCGGCGCCGGAACATGCTGTACGTAGAAATGTACGTGTATGAAGGCGTGCACTACCGCTTGGACGCAGCCGCCGGCTGCAAGCGGGGAAGAAATACGGCTGCTTCATCGTGCAGAGCACCTGGCAAGTTGAACCACACGACTTTTTTCACGGCATTGATCCACAGATAGGGACCACTGGATGCTCACCAGCACATGCTTTCTGCTTGCTCACCTTG
The DNA here is from genome assembly GCA_000727475.1 of Sarcocystis neurona. NCBI lineage: Eukaryota > Apicomplexa > Conoidasida > Eucoccidiorida > Sarcocystidae > Sarcocystis > Sarcocystis neurona. The sequence goes on along the minus strand of KL647290.1, from coordinate 4,173,442 downwards.
GCGCTGCATTTTCTACATGTACACGTCATACAATAAACACTTAGGCTCCCCAGTTAATGCAGTTTACTTGCCCACGATGTAGCTTCGATCACTGAAGTTACACACCAGATGGAATGCACACAGATATCAATATCAGGCAAGTGTTAACCCGAAGTGCGGAAGAAGGCTGGCATCATGCTTTCTTATGACTGCAGTCGGCTTTGAGTTTGTTTCCCTTCTACACGCGCACCAGTGGTTCGGCTCCCACTGCGAGCGTGTGAGTCGGTGTGGTTGCATGTGAAGAGTGTCGTCTCTTCATTCAAGTCACTCATTTCTTGTATGTGTTAGCCTGTCCTGCGTTGTCCTCCTGTTTAGCACGTATGTGTGTACGGTAGTGGTGGTTCTGCACCAGCACGTGATTACTCCAATCTGCGTAGGGCCTCTCAGTGTTTCTCTAATTCCACCGCGCAATTCGTGCAATACCTTTCAATTCAAAACCATGAGCTCCCTATAAAGGTTACATTGATCCAGCTCTCTACCTTCCTCTCGTTGAAAAAAGCAGTCAGGAGTCCAGTCTAGTGTACACGTTCTCTGCATACCACACCAGGAAGACCGCTGCGGGAATTCGTGCCTGGTACGAGTATTAACACAGACGTTTGCGCACTTTGGCACGTCCCCCATCAGAAAGAAAAACACCGAAATTGGTAACTGCCACAAACGGTTGTACACGCCAGTGCACTCTTCCTCCTCTGCTTCCCTTAGAAACGTGAAGCCCGTTACGTCGACACAATATCAAACACTCTTCCCCCTCCTGCTCTGAGTATATTTCAGTCGTTGTTCCTTTTAAATAGTGGACTACGAGCATCTCCTTCGTCGTCTCCAATGCTGTGTTATTGGAAATGATGTTGCTACTTGGCACATTTCGAACTGAAATGCTCGCTTTCATTGCATGAGGACGAGGATGTTGCTAGAGCAAGGACCATTCTCCGTTCTCTGTCCCGATTCCCGACAAACAGCAACGCTGTTTCCGTGCGTCATTCTACTGAAACTTGAGAACGACTCTCGTATTATCAGTCAAACAACGGAAACGCTTTTTAGCTACTGTTATTAGCAACGCTTTTCAGACTACTACGATATTGACGCACACCAGGTATTGTCGGCTACAGGCCTTACCTTGAACTCTAAGCTACAGTGCGAGCAAGGTGATAAGACCCATCACGGTTTTGAGGGCATTTCGACAATACACATCAGTGGTTCCTACACTTAGAGCAGTAACACTACCAGAGACTCTCGACGACAATATTTTGATTGTTTTGACAACTACAGCTTCACACCAAAGCCTCTGGTGTGTGTGCACAGTCGAAGAGTGCCAGAGAATGTTGATGTACACGGATAAAGGGATCAACCCCACTCATGAGAACTGATGCAGTGCTGACAGAGACACCAAATTTCGCGTCTCGCCGGTAACAACATTAGTTAATACGTGCACAGTCATCTTCTGCGGCCCCTCACATAATCTCACCAAGGCCTACACCGGATCGCCACGTTCACTCCGTCCTGCGATGGACAGTCGGTTCCTCGCATTGGCAGCTACAGCACCAGCGGAGGCGTTTAGGATCATCCATTCCAACACTAATTTTTTGATTCGACGGTTCAGTTCGTCTTCTCTGTCCAAGAACAACGGAGTAGGCTGGTACCCACAGAGCACTGCCACTACCCAGTTTCCGCGAACAAGCTCGTCCTTATGACAGACGAAAGGGATGCTGGTGTGCACTGTGAACCGCAGTGGACTGCAGCACACGAAACGATCACCGCCAGGTTTGAACGTTCCTCATTTATGCAACGCTTTTGCACATTAAACTGAGGCTGCCAGCATATTAGCAGAAGTGCTGGTAGCCGTTGTTGATTGCCATTAACATTTTCCCTCCAATGCCCATACGGATGCAGTCTCTATGAGAAACTACTCCGCAGGCCGTCTGCATAACCCAGAGGCCTGTATTATAGCGTGTCCGAAACTTCAATTCATGCGGAGTCAGCCAAATATCCCTGCTTGGCTTCGATACCACACGTATATTTCGTATTACCTGCAGTACACAGTACACATACGCGCACCCACACACGCATGCACAAGAACACAGGAAGTGTGTTACGTCCCCACAAACATGAATAGTGTGCTCACTTGCAACATACCGTGTGCAGGCACAACGGACGTACAGCCACACATGACGTCTATTCTGCAGACTATCGCACATATATATATATATATATGTATATACTGATATCACACCACACCGAAATACACATACGTATGTACGTACATGGACACACAATTTGCTCACAGGTAGCCACCCGGGTACGCCCGTATGTGCAGATACAAATGTATGTATATAGCCGCACACAATATATATAAATATGTATTCGCTCACTCACACAAACACACACACACACACACAATCGCACAAATCCATGTGGGCGCGTGTGCCCCGCTGCGGTGACTTGTGTATCCACGTGCGTGGGGTTGAGGTGGAAAAGGGCGAGGGCCCTTTTTAGGAAGGCATATATTTCTTAAAGTTCTTCTCTGTTGCGCTACTCATAACACGCAAGACGAAAATTCTGCGGGAAATCAGCGTGAATCTCACTGTTATTCAGGATAAGATACTTGTAAGTCTTCCCTGTGTAACTCACTTGCTCCCTGTACGCTATTTTCTATAACATTCACGTCTTCAGCTATCGCGCCACGTACACGCTATTCGCTTCTTCCACAACGCACATCCTCACACACGGACTATGTACATATGTACATACACACACATATCCGCACACGTCAATTCATTCTTCCTCTGTGTAACCATGGCTATACAGATAACCAGTTGTCTCTGTACAGCTGTAGACAAATGAATAAATACTTATAGGTGCTTACACACGAGACTCTTTCATATTATGCGGCCCCACGCCGTATACTATAAGCCGCACGTAGACGTACCACGCGGGGACCCTGACAACTATGGAAACACATATATATACTAGATGTATAAAACGTGGTAGCTGCACAGATGTCCACTATGCCTGCTTAGGATACCTTCGAACGAGGAGTGCGACATTATGTCCAATTTACTATACTAAACTTCCACAGGCTCTACCCCTGCTTGGTCAGACGTACTCACGTCTGCCCACCAGGCCTCTCTGACCTAGTCACACACATCTGTAGACAGACCTACTCATCCTTCGTCGCGATTTGTCTCTCCCTGTCCAGACATATACGCATATACATATATACACGTGCGGAGAGAGAAGGGCACCAGTGGCTTGAAATCACCGGGTTTCGTATGTATGAAGACAACAGTGTACCGAGTCTCCGAATGTGCCTTTTCATATACATATATACATATAGATTTATACGCGCATACCGCTAGTAAGCTACGGCAATGCCTGTGCGACGTATGTATACGCAGACACGTTTAATACAAATGCACACGAACGCTTCTTGATGTATTGGCCTGGTAGCACACATAGCTGAAGTCTAGTGTGGACGTTGCCGTGCCATGCGGTACGTGCAGTCCTATGATAAAAATCTGTAACAACACGACGCAGGGCAATACCACTACAAACCACTCTTCTACGTAATGTATGATCACAGCACGAATTTCCAACATCACTGCGGCGTTACACCTACAACAGGACGAGCAGGTAAAATTCCAGCAGTTAGCTGGAAAATCGTGTAGCGAACAAACAGTTGTGCGTTCCTGAATCCGCTTGTATTTGCATACCCTCGTCCACGTATTCACTGCTTAGTCTTCCTCTAGCAAAGGACGAAATGTGTACAAAGCTGTGCATATACACAGCTTTGTACACATTTCGTCCTTTGCCATCTAGCCACAGCAGTATGCAACGGGATAACACCACTCTTCCATACATACGATAAACGCTGTCAAACACAGCTGATACGTACGTGAGGCGCATCGTCCCTTCTGTGTAAAATTTGAAGACATAACACTACCCGCGCTGTCGCCATGTGCAGCGCCTTTACTATTATGTCTTCTCTTCGCATAGATAAACATAAGCAGGCGAACTTCGCACGGGCCAACCTACACTCCTTTAGAGGTAGCTACTCCGCTTCAGCAAGCAACAAGTTTCCACGTATTCTTCTCTCCATAATTCATCTGAGTAGACATACATGTTTAGAACCGATGTGCGCCCACCTACACGTAACACTAATACATATATTTATACGGGGGCTACAGTTGGTACGACATCTCCTGACGGACGTGCTTGCACGTAAGCGCGTTCACCTCCGTGAAGCGCACACAAATACACACAGACACACACACACACACACATACGTATACACACGCAAACCCGCGCGTCTTGATACGTGCCTCCATATATGTGAAGCTTACAGGGGCGCCTTTATAGTATTTGAGGAGGATATCTATTTTACTCCCATCTACAACAAACCCTCGAATATACCCTTCCCTCTGTAACAAATCCAGTATCTGTACGTTCAGAACGTGAAAAGGGCAGCGCTGCGTCAAAGCGTCCACGCGCAGCAGCGATACAACCATCTCACACGCGCGCTGCATCGCAGGGAAGAAAAGATACGAAGGGGAGGGGAACAGGAACAAAACGCAGAAGCAGCAAAAGTAGGACGAAGGACGGTGAAGACAGAAGAGGGGAGAGGAGGGAAAGAAACAGAGCGAAGGGTGGAAAAAAAGGGAGGAAAGGAAACGAAGGGGTGTCGGAACAGCAGGAAGATGAATTTATGGGGCCGAGTGGATGCACGGGAAAATGGGAGAATACGGTAGGCAGGACGTCCGGAGACGGGGAGGGAACGGGAAAGGAGAGACCCCCCAAGACAAATTCAAGGCTACAAAGAAAATGCTCAAGGCAGGTGACCAGTCGGCACGTGTGCAGTCCGCAGGGCAGCGGAAGCAAAAACACATTCTTCCGTGCAAATTTCCAGTACACAATTTTCGGCAGCACGCTATGAAATCAGAAGTATATTACTACGTAGACTAGTGGACATGTGCACACGGTGTGCATACTTTGGTGACACAGTTCACTCGGGCGTTCGCCACTCGTACACATAGGAACTACAAAACACAGCTCGCTCGAGTGTTTAACACACACGCACACACATACAAAAAAAAAAGTTTGAGTCAAAACGTTTGCTGTGTACATACGTACGGGTGTACATACCGAAGGCCAGCGGGACGCACAGTCAACAAAAGCAGGTCCACATCCGCCGAGAATCTAACTGCACACTCTTGGCCCAGAGTGTGATTACGTGGATACATACTTTTTAGAGACGCTGTGCGAGTTGATGGCTTACGTTAGATGTGAGACGGTGGTGAGAAGAGCGCTATAGTGTGGAAGTGGACGCTGTGTGAACACGGGAGACTGCTTAGACATTATTCACATCAGACATGTAGAAAAGTCCGGGCACGACACATATGCACATACGTGTCTTCCTCAACTCGTCTTGCACAAAGTGGATATGCACGCACACTGCACATATGCATATATATACATATATATACACATTTATATCAACATTCGATACTAACACTCAGAGCGCTTAACGCACCGGTATGCTGTGCAAGCGTATGTGTGCGTCCCCATACATACGTCGATCAGATTAGAACTTACAGACGTCAACATTTCCAGCCAGACTAAGGGCGTATGTTGCATCTGTACCATGCAATGTACACAACAGTACGTGTGGAACGAGCGAACGTCTGGCAAGTTCCAGACACCCACACGAAGCAAGCCATGTACCGTCGTATACGCTGACCACACCGTTGAAACTCATTCACTTGCATCCAGCAGTGACGGTGGGGTGATTCATGCCACTGTATGTGATTTCACCCAGTGATGATGGTTATTACACAATTATTACGGCATAATTTCCCGTTCCTCTCGTCTCCTGTATGCACATTCACACCAGACACAGTATACACGCGCAGTCGGAGATTTGCCTCTTTCAGTGTATAACTCTTGCCTCAATGGGTGCCCTCTCTTCACACGTCGTACCGACAGTACTAGTGTAATCTGAATTCTATTGTTTTGCGCTGACTGCTGCTCCTCTATTCCGATGCCCCCATGTCCTTCCTGCGCAAGCACGCGTACGTGTAGTACGGACCGCAGATCAGGCCTGCAGCAACAGCGGCAGTGGCAACATACGCGCCGCGGCCGGTGATACCGCAGCACTGGCAAGCTACGAGAAACCAGCCACAGCAGCAGTACAAACAGCAGCGCCGCAGCTGTTGCAGCATGTCAGCAAACAACGTACGGTAGCAGCAGTGGAAGCAGCAGGAACGCACGGCATGCAGGGGAACGCAGCAAGGGCACGCAGCCGCACAGTAGCAGCGGGACCGTCGCAGTATTGCCTCCTCGCACAAGCAACGGGGTTCTCTCGCTGGAAGGGCAGAGCAAATAGCAGCAAGGGAGGAAAGATCACGCGTAGCAGGTGGTCTCAACGTATACGCGCAGTGTGTGAAGGGACGATCTCGTGCGGTTTCTACAAACATCGCCGGTAGCGGTGTAAACGGAAAGATAGTGACATACTTCGTGCAGTAATGCCATCGCACATGTGTTGGTGGTCCGCGCAGCCAGAGCGGAGCGGCAGGAGCACACCAGGAGGAGAGCGGACGGAATACAGCAGCAAGAGCGCGGTAGCAGGAACAACAGGAGGAGTACCAACCAGCTCTCCGCACCAGCAAGAACAGCGGCAGTGGCACCTGAAATACCAGCGACGGTGGTAGCAACGGAATGGGAGCCGGTGAGGCGAGTTGTAACGGGTGCAACAGGGATGTGCAGCTGCTTCAAGTTAGATAGTGAATACAGGGAAATAGCGTGCCTACGCACTGTTCAGTTCTCAGGGCTTTTCAAGGGGGGACCCAAGAAGAAATGTTGCTTACACGTAGAGAAGGATGGTCTTAATACTTACGCAGAAGCATGCAGACACGAGTATTCGACGAAAAATAACTCACCGCTTACTCAAGAGAGCTCAGGAGGAGGCAGTATGTGCCGACATGAGGAATTCTAATATACATAGACGACGCGCACAAGGAAACCGGAGTACGCGTGGATACAGGCGGAAGACACACGTATCCCGTAAGTATTGCGTTCTGCAGTGTTACACGCAGGACAGTTCTTACCCAACAACAGCTAGGAAAGAAAAAGAACGTCTCTCTCTGGTTGGTTTCTGTACCCGAGTGTTGCCACTAGCATCACCCGATTTGTGCAGGCTCGCACGTTTACTGTTGACACACGTGCGTGGAGAGCAGCCAACACTTTAGACCCTAAGTGATGTACACAGGTGTGAGTACGTATAGATATCTCCATACATCTTACTGCGGTTTCCTGGACGTCCACACCGGCTTTCAACATATCAGAACAATCCTTTTCGTCTCTGTAAGTGCACCGGGGACTTTGAGGATGAAGCGTAAGCGGTTGCTCGGATGAGTCGGTACGCATAGTGACCGCCACCCTTAAGTATAGCATTCCATATAATTTGTGAACGTGAGTGCACCATATTTAGATGGATGAAATTATATTTCCAACTCAATGTATGTATGTACACATATGTACACACATACAGAATATGCCCAAGGTGACGTGTGAATCTCTGGTCAGCATTACGGTGTCTCACCTTGACACGCACATGTTGCACGCATGAATATTTGCACTCTGCATGTGTGTGTATCTGTATCACTTTTTCCTGTAGATGTATCTTTGACACTGATTCTGTTCCTCGAGGTGAAAGGACACTTACTGGTGATCATTGTGCAATTTGGTTTTACAGATGTTCGCGCGTGCCTAAGTCGCTACAGTGCCGTCGTCTGGTGGAAACGCAGTTTCTGCCATTGACTCCACTCGAGGTTATTTATACTTCAACTGCACAGTCACTTCGTATGACTGAATAGTTATTACTACTATTGCTACCTCATGGCCTCGACCACACGCAGGAAATGGACATGGATAAGCCATTGCACACCAAGGTTGACCGCATCCTTGAGGATCTTTCAGGTGTGATTCAGTGCACACGTATCATGAACATAATACTTTTCTTCTCTCGTACATGAACAAATAGTACACCATACATGTACTCCTCCTTTTTTTTCGCGAACGTGTATCCCTCAGATCTATGTTCCTTTCAATGGAGCTCCCCTTCTCTACATATGTGTAAAAAGTTATACGTGTACTTTTAGGCATCCACCTATATCAGGGGTGCCAGTTGAATGCATCAATGTAGCTGCAGAAATATCCTACTGCACACATGTGTATCGTCGTTAACGACGATTCACGTGTGTGATTGTGTGTTTTCGCCGCGTACGCTGAATCTAATGCTCGCTATGTAAAACTGAGGTCTGCTCCCCGTCTGCTCATATGCATGCGTTTTCGTAGTGGACCTGCGCTGGCTCGAATATCGAGTCTTAGCCGTACATACACCGATGTCTGTACGTATGTTGGCGAGCGTAGTCGTGTACACCATCAAGATTTTCCGGTCGAATACCAGTGTAATTTTAGCATCGGAGGACGCGGTAGTTACACTTTTGCATTTGTGCCGAGGAGGCTTGCTCGACCAACATAGGGACTGGTCGTACTCGCACACGCGTATCAGTGACGTCATTCAGCTTCTTCGCTGTATTTCCCATCAACGTGCGCAGTTCAGGCAGGACGATCTACGGAAAGCCTGCCGCGGTTGTACTGTACTATCAAGGCCTATATACGCGAAGCACATTCGACAGCGGAATTGTACGTTAATGCACGTGTGTGCACTCTCAAAAAGTGTCCTCTCCCAACTACGTCTTGGGCACACGTAAGCAGCCACGGCACGTAGGAGTACTTCAATACTTCCACCACCGATAGTTCCCGTGCGCATAATACCTGTCCAAGTCTGTTCAGGTATGCAGCCGTCATTGTAGTGCTCCGCACGTGAAATGCCACGCACACCTGCTACGTGTGCCTCTATATATGTTTGCCTAGCTCTACGTAGATATATAGTAGCAATCATGAACTCACACCTGCGCAAGCGTCACCGAGGCGTGCTGCACGTGAAAAGCAGCGCCTACGTATGTACCTATATACATACGTGGCTTTACCTCTACACTCCGACCGCTATTTAAGCTAAAGATACGTAGCGCTGCAGCCAAACGCTCCGCCATATGCGTGGATTTACGCACAAACACGTGTGTACCTCCACATACGTGTACACATACGGACATCTGCAGCAGCAGTGGAAACCATGTTAAACAACTACGACGAACGCTCTCTTCATGCTGCACAGATGTATATGGGCACACACATGTGCAGCTGTGCTGCTGTGCGTGCACGCGCATCTCGTAGATATTAACTGCAGTCGCATACGGGAGTGCATCAAGTATGCTGCGCTGCCCACATGCGTGTAGTACACATTTACGTGTCCATACCTTTCAGTCTATCTTGCTGACAACTCTAGTTGAAATGAATACAAACTTCAGCCACCAAAAGCCGTTCTCCTCTTCAGTTTCCACATGTAAAAACGTGAACAAATACACGCATTTACACACACATGTGTTCATCGTTAACCGCTCTAAATACGTAAATGACTCTCTCTGCCTCCGTACTTACCTGTATGTATATCTACATCTCTGTGTCGACCTTTCCTCTTCTATATATTGCCACACTCATAAACATATATACATATGTATACACCTATGTTCGTGTACACAAACAGCTCCATGCAGGGCAGGTGGTAGAGAAACACCTAGCTGTCGAGGTCACATTACAGTATTGAACCTTTTCCAACATTTGAGAGTATCGTCTTCTTCAGCGTCGCGGTTGTCTGCTGTTTTCGTCGATACGTCAGTGTCGCGGTTGTTTGCTGTTTTCGCCTGTTACTTCAGCGTCGCCGTTGTCTTCTGGGTTTGTGGTAGAGTTGTTCCACTTGTGCTCAAAAATTCGTTTCCTTCACGAACAGAAATAACAAGTGAAAAGAATTCCCGACAATACTATGTCTTCTTTACTGTAAAGGAGAGACCGACCCTGTCTAGATAAAAAGACGTCTTCAGGAATCTCTGCGCGCACAGGTGTGGGTCAACATTTGTATCCGCGTACACAGGTGCGAGCGCGTATCTTGTATTCTTCCTCTGTCTATGTTATGATAGAGATATGTAATATCTGTACGCCTCCGTGTTCCAATCGTTCGTGTGTATGAATACCGCGGGGAACCGGCTGCTACGGAAACGTAGCTGAAGCTCATCTATATAGAAAGTTTCTGCACTGGAAAACCCATACGTACGACACGCAAATGTGGACACGCACAACGCGGCAACTACGCAGAAGTATACAAAGTAGGTCTGAAGACAAGAATGGTTACGTACGCAGCGCGAAGCAGTTGTCGGTGAACTCTGCATCTCCCGTGCGTCCGATTTCGGACAATACGCATCCCTGCGTCCGTATGCATTTACAAACGTGTATATATATACGTGTACACATACGTGTGCGTACTTGTGTGTATGTATATGTCGCAGAGAGAGTGTCCCACTCCTGCGCCGTAGAGCAGTTTCTTACGGAATTTTCTTCAACCGTTGCAGTCACATGCAACAGATGCGCTCAGAATGCTTGGCGTACTAGGGCAGGTGCAGTGTATCTGTGCCCTTGTTCACATTGCTACATGTACGCCGCGATATTTGTGAACGAGACGACGTATACATCGTACACATGCGCGCTGTTCTCCTACGATACCTGTACGTTCTCTCTTGACAGGGAGAACACATAGCGGCAGTTAATTCTGTACAGGACTTTCACCGTCGCGTTACCAGTCCATAAGCACGAGTGCTCAAGACTTTTTGTACACACACTTGAACGGTGAAACGAAAAATACCACAGCGGCATCCGTTAGAGTCCTCGTGCCCCGGCGTTCTTCCCAGAGGCGTGAAGATTATCTGTTTTTGAATCCCTGGACTATGCGGAGCTCTGCTTCAAGCGCGAGAGAGAAAGGGATCTTTTACCAAGCTTTGCAAGCTGTCTGATTTTGTGCATTCACGAAGATGCAGGCAGACGAATATACACGCAGGCGTATCCGCATCGGTGTGTGTTGGTCCACGGTATTCTCCACCTCTCCACATACAGCTGTGTACGTAACGGTTTTCGTCCGTCTGGTGTATGCACATCTGCAGACATACATAATATACGTAGTGCTTATCTGTTGCTGCCCATCTTTCGCCGCGGCAGGCATGAAGTTCAAACCAGACATTTATGGTTGGACCTAGATTTAATACTTCGTCGAATGATTCGGCCCAGTAAATGTGCAGAGAAAAATATATACGCACCCAAGTGGGTGCTGGTGTTTGGTGCTGTATTTCGCCGATTTTCAAAATTTCTCACCGAATAGACAAACGTACACTTACGTGAACGATTCGCCGTAGACATCTTTCTATGCGCAGGAGTCTTATGATACTTGAAACTACGTACACGCCTCCTGCATTGTTTGTACTCTGTAAGGGGTTACACGTGCGCTGGTGCTTCACCGTATGTGTACATTTCTCAACGATGCTACGTGCAGCTCACATACATATAAAGGCTGTTTCGTAGACTACGAATATATATACATCTATCCACCACTGTGTAGGCATATGATGCATATATATATATATATATATATATACGTTCGTGACTGGGACTGAGTATTCACAGCGAGGTTGGCGCCGTACATACTCGTGCGCGGATAGTCCTTCAGTAGAGTCACACCCACAAGCAAGTTCGTATGCGTGGAATTCAAACTTTAAAATTCAATATACACATATACATGTATATGTTTATACACATATGCTTTGTCCTACAAATAATGGTGTGTATGGCTGATACGAACGTATACGGACGTCTCTAGATGCTTGTGGGACCTGCGTTCCAAAAGGAACTCCGTACGACTAAGCCTGCAGAACCCGGAAAACCGCGCATTTACATATCTGCAACCGCGTGCCATTCTACACACGTACATACATACGCATCAATACGCGTCAAGAAAGTAAGCGAAAACTTAGTCGTATACACGAGTGTATAGACAAAAAAATCCGCACTACATCCGTGCAAAAATATACGTGCATATATATCTGTGTGTCTATATATATACACGCATATACATATATGCAAACAGACACACACACAGACACACAGCCACACACACACACACACACACACACACACACACACACACACACGTACACCGACATATTTCTTATTATATATATACACATACGCATAAACAAACAGGTATACATGTGTGTTTGTATACCTCACTCCATACGTGTGTGCAGATATTAACATGTTCCCGCCTCACTTTAAGTATAAACACTTACTTACACTACACACGCACGTGCATTTGCGGCACACAAACACACATCCCGATGTACACACATCTACATGGCGAAGTGCGCATATATATATATATATATCAACAAAGAGACAGGCCCCCGCGAGTACGCGCGTACACTCTACGCACGCTCAGATTCCTACGGGTGTGTTTATACATACATACATACGCAAACGTGTATAAGTAAATACATATATATATATATATCTGAATACACGCACATCTACAGGCAGACGCACGCCTACGTATGCATGTGCACACACAGGTATCCGCCGCGTAGCTCGAATTATACATACGCAGAGAAGGATATACAGACACAGAAGATCGATACGCTGGTATATGTACCTGACAGTATACGCGTATGTGTATGTATTAGAGCGTGTCCTGGCGTCCGCCGTCGTAGTAAAGAAGACCCAGCGCGGTGGCTCGCGTCTACCCTTGCACTGCCTAAGAGGTATGTTCGATACGTGCGCGACCTAAAATTTTTCCTGCATGGTTTTCGCAAATAGAAATTCGAAGATCGACCCGTTGGTCGTGTGCGCTACAGTGGACCCCTGTCCGACTTTTGATATACACGTGGGTGTACTCACATGTGAACTCGGGCTCACATTTACGAATGCATACAAACCCAAGGAAGGGCACTGCGGAAAGTTCCGCGGGGATATGTAGGTACGCGCTCCGCGGCGTCTTTTTGGCTGCTTTTGAAAAGGGAGAAGCGTTGGACAAGTCTTCCCGTACGTGGATTTGGAGTTGGTGTACTAGCATGCCGATTTACAGATACACCCACGTAAGCAGCAGTCGTATGTGTAAGTCCATGTACACACATGTGTAGCACGCACCCTTATGCATACACCCCTATATGTACCTACATGTATCCTCGCATCTTTTAACACGCATATATATTTACATGTCTGTTTATACGTACCTGCCTGCAACTTAAGAAATGCTGCACCCACGTGCATGTCTGTATACGGAAGAGACGTTACTTGTATTGGTGCTCGCTTTCACGCGCCTTTGTAAGGCAGAAAATTATACACTTCCGTGTCTGACCACACACGTATGCACAAAAGTAGAAAATCGTACACAGACGTGTACGTCTACGCCGGTGCCCTCTTATGGCACCAAAATATAAAATACGCACTTCTCTCGACGTCCTCAAAAAGTGGACGCAGTCAACCAACTAAAGAGCTGCCTGCACGGCAGTAGAAACCCGCAGAAAAACGGCCAGCCACCTACCGCCACATACGGCGGCCACCGTACGAAAAGGTCCCCCTCTTTCTCCGTGGACGCGTCTCTCTCTTCAACATTTTTGTGCAGACGTATTCTACTTTGAGAAGCAGAAGTGCGGGAATTTGCGGAAATTGGTGAACATCGTCTTGGTCGATGTACACAAATATTTGCCAATACCAGCGTGACGTTTCCTGCCTGCTGTCTCTCCAGGGACACAGGAGAAGGACAAGAACGCAGTGCCAGAGCACGAGCAGCAGGAGCAGCAATAGCACTGACAGAAGAGTCAGCAGCAAAAACGTGAACACGTGCAGAACCCCCATACCTGAGTATGCGTAAATAAATTTCCAATACAAAAACAAATACAGGCATCAACGATAAAGAACTACCGTCTGCCTTTACATCGGGGTACATATATATATATATACGTGCCCCCCACCAGCAATGACGTGTGCCTTTCCTTCCTCTTCCTGTATGATAGTTCCCCATAGTCATTATTTAATATACACGTATACACGCATACACCGAGTGTCCGTTTGTAAATAGCTACCTAAAAGACAAACGTAAATAATATGAAGAAAACCTGTGAAAGAACGCATCTGTGAGGTGGCACTGCCTTTAGAAAATGTTTACCTTCTGTCTGAAGAGTACCCTATTCGCAAGAGGCACATACGTATATTTGTATACAGAAATAGATACAAGAACTGGGCAGACTGGGGTCCGCGCGTATGTACGAACATACTTATCTGCTTATACACACGGACGTGTGTAAGTTTACACGAGACAACGGGTACTTAAAGGATGCAGATATACCATAAATTATATGTATATATATATATATGCAGATGCAAATGTACGCAGCCAGACACACGTCTAGCCGCATATATATCCAGGTAAGTACATCCTCACACACGCGTATTGTGCACAGGTACCCGCGTACACGTATGCATACATAGGGATTGCGTACGCGGATATATACACATATATGTACATATACATATATATATATGTATACACTCATTCTTGGAGATGAGGTGAATCACCTCCACAGGCGTGAAGACAGCAGAAAAGCACCTGTAGTAGCCGCCGTCACCGCGTGCTGCTCAGAAGGCGGTGTGCGCCAGAGAGGCGCAGCAGTCGCAGCAGCAGAAAAACTCAAAATTCTCAGAAGAAGGGACGAGCGACGACAGAGAGCGCCGGAGAGAGAGAACCTTAGCACGTTGGGCTAAAGCTCAGCACATCGAACCGCCCAAGAAAAAGTAGAATACAGAGGAGCAGACGCAGAGGAGTGAAGAGAACCTCAGCGAGAAGGCGGGAAGGTATGTGAGGCATTGGTGACCGAAGTTCTCGGACGAGCGGAGGAGCAAAACTGGTGGGGCTAGGGATGCCAGGCGTAAAAAGCCACCGCGAACAGATCTTCGACGAATACTGTAAAAGCCAGCCACCCGACGAAGGAGTGCCACCATCAAGGACCTCCGCATATATATGTACCTATGCACCTGCTGCAAGATTGAAGAACACGTGCGTCTGCGCACATGTGTAAACGCGCGTGTGTAGGCATGCATCTGCTTCTGAATGAAGAAGACTACGAGGAAAGGAGAGATAAAGACGGAGGCGGAGGAAGCTGCACTTCTTGAAATGACGTCCCGTCGTCTGCTGCCTCAGGATCTACTATGCGTCCGAACTTCACGTAGCTGCCGTACGTGCAGGTGTATCCCTCTGCATCAGAAAAAAGGAAGAAATTTCGGGAGGGAAAACATGAAGAAACACTCTCGTTAACGTGGGGCGGAGGACAGGAGCAAAGCAAAGGTGAGGAGGAGGTGAGTGAAAAGGCAGAGAAAACAGTGAAAAGTAGTAAGCATTCTGACCGCCTTCTTGGGAGACACGAAAAAAGGACAAGAAAAGCGACGGACGAAGAAAGCGTTGTCGAATAGAAGGGGGAGAAACCGCGTCTGTTGCTCTTCCCCTGTCGAAGCGAAGGGAACCGGGAGGAAGCTGAGGACGACGGGAAAGTAGCAGACACGTGGAAGAATTCAACACGCCCTCCAGGGAACATCTCTGTTGCAGACACACGGAATGGAGGCAACGAAGATAAAACGCAGTAAGGGTTGTTTGCCACCGTGAAACAGCCACGCGCTGATGATAGGAAGGAAAAGGACGGGACGTACGAGACCCCACAGCTGCAGAGCGACAAACAACGACACGACTGCTTGGTTCGAGAACAGAAGAAGCCAGACCGCTGCGAGAGGTGGAGGAGATCCGAGGGGTATTTCTCGACAACAAAGAGGAGTCTTTTCTCCCCAGCTGCTTGCGCGCCTCCTCACAGAAGCCGACGTTACCTCCAGCACCTGCTGCAAGAGCACCCGTGGTACTGCTCTGTCCGCTGCTAGGCTGTGCTGTCGCGTCTTTCCCCTTTCTCACTCGGTCCTTGCTACTTTTGCTGCTGCTGTTTCTGCTTCTCCTCATGTGTGCAACACGAAAAACACGCGTCCACACAGAGAGAACGTGAAGCGGTGCTCGGCGTAGCTGTTACGCTTTACATCGC
The DNA here is from genome assembly GCA_000727475.1 of Sarcocystis neurona. Taxonomy (NCBI): domain Eukaryota; phylum Apicomplexa; class Conoidasida; order Eucoccidiorida; family Sarcocystidae; genus Sarcocystis; species Sarcocystis neurona. The sequence goes on along the minus strand of KL647290.1, from coordinate 4,157,336 downwards.
TGTGGCACGTTTGCCCATACATACGTACACACAGACCGTTCGCAACACAGCCCTCTCTCTCTCTGTATTACGTCCACGTCGGCAAAGACGGTCTCTGCGCGCGCTTGTCTACGAACACGCTGGTGTAGTGAAGACTGTTCATGCGCTTCCAGGCTCACAACCACACACATGCTGCAGGAGCATATGAAAGACGCACGTCGCGATGATGCGGCAGCAGCTCACTTTTCCACAGAGGTGTGTGTGAAGGTCGAAGGAGAGCCTGCCGGCTCTCTTGCGAATTTTCCATCCCATACATATCATCCATACGTGTGCAGCCGCGGACGTGGGAGGAGGTACACACACGCGTACATACACGTGTGAACACCGACGCGCACGTTCTGACGAAGAGTCGCGGAGGATGCACCGTGGGCAGCAGCTCTCTCACTTCTTCTTCGTCTTTGTCGCAAAACTCCTTCTGTCTGGAGAACTACTTTCTTTCATCTTACCTGCCCTTTCTTCGCCACGGCAAACGCCCGACACACACGAGTGCATCTACCTGAAGAATGACTGTCCTCCAACGCACTTCCGCGGACAGCTACATATATATATCTATGTATATATATATTCGTATATGTAGTGCCCGAGGGACACGAAGAGAGTCCGATGTGTGCAGATAAAACGGCTCAAAACGAGACGAGGTAGGGGTTTCACGCATCTGGCTGGCGGATCTTCCTTGTGTGTGGGCTGCTGCGGCATATGGACTGCTGCGGCTGCGCCGCGTGTGTCCCCTCTGCATCTGCGCACGTATTTGCACAAGGTGCGTGTTGTTTCTCCTTGTTGGTCTCTGCTGTCCCTTCCAGAAAAAGCGGGGGAAGAGGCAGAGAGAAGGAACTGTGAAAGACGACATGTCCTCTGTGTGTGTGTGTATGTATGTATGTACGTATGTATGCATGTAGTTATATGCATGCATGTATATGTATGTATGTATATGTATATTCACCTACGTGCGGCGAGCTCAAAGGGTCAGGCAAACAGCGAAAATACGGCAACGAGAGGCAGGCATATTTGCGTACATATATACACAAGCGACAGAGAACGTGCAACAGAAGACAGACCCCACACACATCCACACATACACATATATATGTGTGCGGAATATTACTGATTTGCGTAAGGCACACGAGTGGGCACAAAACACTCCTATGACAACTACTACTACTTCCACAATGCCTACACAGGGTTCTTTTACGTGATGAGAAGTTAGCCGCAGCAGTGTGTACATACTGCGTGCCCACGTGTACACGCAGATGCTCTGCTCCGTCGCTTCGACGCTTTGTTTCACCAGAAAGAGACAACATCGAAGAAGTGGCAGGAGCCTACGTGGATTAATCTGCAACAGACGAAGAGGCTCTGCCCATTCGCTTGCGTCAAAAGCGTCGATGCGAGTGACAACGGCAGCGCGGCTGCGGCGCTTCGTATCAAAACGCAGCAGCTGCAGCACTCCTGACGCATCGTCCGTTAGCACGTACAACTGCGGCAACAATAGCAAACACACGTACTACTCGAATAGCTGCAATACTTGCGCGCTTCGCGTCTGTCACGCAGCCGTAGCAAGCCGCAGCGCCCGCAGAACAGCAACTGGCACGCAGAAACTGCAGCAGCAGACGCGGTTGTAGCATCTGCAACTGCAGCAGAGGCAGCTGCAGACGAAGACGCGCATGCAGTGGTTCATGGCCACGAAGCAGCAGCAGCAGTAGCAGAAGCAGAAAGAGCAGCGGTTCGAGCAGCAGGAGCAGCAGCAACAGCCGCGCAGGGAGGCGCAGACACAGAGGCAGCAGCATGAGCTCGAGCTCATGCTGCTTTTTCGACGAAGAGCACCAACAACAAGCAGGGTCGCACAGTCAGGGAAGCAGCAGGACGCTTGCGGCAGCACCGGCAGCGGCAGCGGCAGCGACAGCAGCAGCAGTTCTGTTTGCAGCAGCTGCACTAGACTGCAGCAGAGAAGAGAGAGCAGCAAACAAGCTGAACAGGCATGCGTTGGCGTCCCTGAGCACCAAGAACGGCTGCTCCTTGCCCACACATCGGCGGCAGCAATGGCGACGCCGCGCGCATGCACCGGCAGTAACGCGGGAAGAACAGCAGGACTCTGCACAGCAACAGCTGCAGTACTGAAGAATATAAGTAGTCGCATCTACCGCAGCAAGATAAGGGCAGCCAACCCCAGCAGCAAGTGTGACTGCTCCAGCAGCAGAACCAATAGAAGCCTTCTCTACCTTGAGGCAGTCGCTCTACACATGTTTGTGTTTGTACCCCCGTATATAAAAAGTTCACACGTAGTCTATTTTACCTATATTTATCTCTACTTGAATCTACATGTATCTATAGCTACATCTATGTAGCCATCTCTTTGTGTACATGTGTCCGTAGCCAGGTTTGTACAGGTATACAGCGGTGCGAGTGTGTACGTGTACATACAGACATACACACTTGCATATGTATATATATATATATATAAGCATATAGATACACATATATATATATATCTACAGATATACACGTAGACGCGTGTCTGCACGCCTACATACACATACGTATGTAAAGTATTAAGTGGCTGCCCTACACAGATACTAGAGCAATACACATATATATATATGTATGTACGTACATACGTCTATATATATTATATAGACGTGTATATATATATATATGCGTTTGTATGCATTTGTAGACGCACCTATGCATTCTTCTGTATATACTAACATTACGTACGTATTTGCATAAAGAATTCGAGTCAAGCGTGAGTGCCTGCTGACACACGCTTCGCGCAGGTCTACCACTCTCCCCTCACCCTGGACGCGTTCACTTGCACACACATACATCTTCCTATCTACCTATATTTCCCGTCTCTCTCTGTACCTCTCTCTATCTCTCAACACATACATATATATATATATATATCTATTTGATGCAAATAGGCATGCACGGGTCGTCAACCTGATATACTCACGTCTCTCTGTGTGCAAGGACGCAAACACATATGCGTATACATAAGTAAGTATGTACACACATATAGCTGTATGTACACAAGCGACTATATATATATGTATATGTCTGTTTGTGGGTATATGCATACACATATCTATATATTTGTACGCACATATATATACATATATACGTATGTAAACGCATAGATACATACACAACCTGGGTGACTGCGATGCACCAGTACGTATATTCAGCACTCGCGCTTTTCTTTGCACTTCTTCGCACCTACCCAGGCACACGCGCACATCCACACCTAGGCGTAGACGCATGCATGCATGGACAAAAGCGTCTCGATTCGTATATTCCTATCTTTACAAACACACATATATATAAATAAAAACATAGACATGTCCTGTGGAGACACATTTGTAGAAGCCGGACGCACGCGAGAAGAACCCCTTTTCAACGGCAAGGTGCACTTACGTAGTCTCCCATTACGCGCAGGTCCTCTACTTTTTTGTGTGGCAGCATGTGAACCATGCACGAGCCAAGACAGCGACTCTCATCTTCTGAGGCCACCGAGAGGCTGCTCAGCCTTTGCGAACAAACAGCAGAACTTGGGTTTCTGCAGCAGCAAGCAGTGCAAAAGAAAACACACACACACACACACAAATACAGACATATTTACATATATCCGTGTCTACAGGCAGGCACGTACGTATGTCTATGTCAAGGTACACATGTATATCCGCGTCTACATACATATACATATATATATTACTAGCACCAAACATATCCATAGAAACGCCAACATACACTATATATATGTGTGTAGGTATGTATGTGTACATGAATATATCCATATATATTCATATATATATATATACAAATCTGCCTATATATATATATACATTTTGGTACATGTGTGTGTTTATATGTGTATACGTATGAGAATATACGTGTACAAATGCCTACGCATATACACAGAAACATGCGGATATGCATGTATATTTATATCTCTATAAATACATCTACTTATCTGTCTGTTTACATCTGCACACCTGTTTTACACAAAGTTACTTCCGTCAAAAAATTTCCGCGTGTTAATTCATCCACATGTACCCATACATGTGAAACATACACACAAGTTCATATCGTATACATGAATATATATATATATTATGTATGAGTGCGCCCTCTTCCCGTGGCTTGCACACATACAAATGCACACACATATACATATGTATAGACGCACATGTCTCGTTCTACGTACACACTCGTATTTACATATACGTCTGTATATATGTGTTCTCAATCAATATATATACTATACATATACACATACATATATGGATTTGGACATATCCATCTTCTTACATACACTTCCACGAATACGCATGTACATTTACACGTACAGATATATGTATGTATCTCTTTACAGTTATATGTATATACATACATATATATAAACACACATGTGTGTTTACGTATGTGTACAGATTTTTCCCTATACAGAGACATATCTATAAAACTCTTTTCACAGATATACTCACACAAACATGTGCATATGTATTTGTACGCATATTTTTTTGTAAACATGAAGGTTTGTGTATATGTGTATATATGAAGATTTGTATATATATATATATATGAATTAAGATTTGTATATATATATATATCTCTATATATATGAAGATTCGTATATACATATATATATATGTATATGTGTAGCTCACCGTAGGTCAATCTGCCTAACGCGCCCACAGAATTCCTTGGCTCCGAAGACAGAGTTGACGAAAACGAAGGGGCCATGCACCCGCAGCGGCCACAGCATGCGTCTCGTTTGTGGAACTTCTTGAACAGTAGGAGACGCGCAGCGGAAGTCCAGCCGCAGCAGAGAGAAACAACCGGCAGCCGCACTTTCGCCGACGGCCAACACGTTGCTGATGCTGCTGCAGCGCAGAAATCCTCCTACGTTTCCGCTGTCGCTGCAGCAGCTGTTACTATCGAGGCTGCTGCCGTGAGTGTTGCCACTGGCAGCACTGTGAGGAAACTGGCTCTGTGTCTCGTCTCCATTACCGACGCTGCTGCCGCTGTTGCCCTCCTGCTCTTCCCCTTCCTCCTCGTTCTCCGGTGTGGGGAAACGGCTGCTGCTGGAGCGACTGCCGCCGCGCCTGCCGTTGCTGCTGCTGTTCCTTTCCTGCTGCTCCTCTTCGTCTCCTTCCTTCCTCCTGCCCGTGCACGACGCCGGCGACGACGCACATGAGACGCGCGAAGATGTTGTAGACAGACACGAGGGGTAGTCTCGCTGTGTGTCCTGCTCCACGTCGATCGCGTGAATCCAGTGCCCTGCAGCAGCAGCAGCAAAACCAGCAGCAACAACAAAGTCGGGAGCAGCAGCAAAACCAGCAGCGGCAGCAGCAAAATCAGGAGCAGCACACAAGGCCCACACGGCAGGGAAACCTGCGCCACCGCCAGCGAAGTGCAGCAGCAGACTGCGTCACCAAGAGCTCCTCAAGAAAGGAGGGACACAGACGCACGCACAGCAGCAGCAGCACAAGCCGCGGTAGCAGTCACCCACAACAGCGGCCGAGAGCTGCTTATCCAGCAGCACACACTCCAGAAGCAGCAGCCGCAGATGGCAGCAGCAGCATCACACGCCGGGACCGGCACAGGAAGCAGCAGCAACACGTAGCAGCAGCAGACTGCAGCAGCAGCAGCAGACTGCAGCAGCAGCAGCAGACTGCAGCAGGAGGAGCAGACTGCAGCAGGAGGAGCAGAATCCGTGAGGAGGAGCAGACTCCAGCAGGAGAAGCAGACTGCAGCAGCGGCACCACAGATAGGCAGCAGCAGCGTTGAGTAGCCGTAACAGCCAAGGGAAGGGCAGTAGTCGCACGCAGCAGTGTCGGTTGCAGTTCCCGGACGGAGGGGAGCGGCAGATTCATGGAGTACAGAAGCAAATGCAGCACTAAGAGAAGTGCAGAGACGCTGCACTACGCCACCAGCAGGAGCAGCAGCTTAAGCAGCAGAGAACGTAGGTGCGCGCAGTGACATATGTGCAAGTGTTTCTCTGTCTCCTGTTGCCCCGTAGATCTTCTCCCAGCAGCTTCAGTTACAGAGAAACCATATATATATATATATTGCTCAATTTCTCGACAGGAAAAAGTGTCATACTTTCGCCCGTATAAGAAAGTTCTCTGGCGAGTCCTTCTGTACAAGGAAAGGACTGCGTTGTCGTTCCCTGTATGTGTGCAGACATATATGTATCGTCGTGGGCGCTTATATACGCCCAAACACATCTACTACATTTACATATATACATACATATCCGTACAGACACACATATGAACACACACATTCGTTCACGTACGTACATGTATACGTACGTATGTGTACCTATATAGTGGTATTTATTCCCTACACGTACATACGGAGCACACGTATGCACGCATATACACATATATATATATACACATGCAAGTATATATGCACACACAACCACAACCTCGTGCATATATTCAAACGAACAAGTAAGTATATATATACATATGTATGACAAAATATGCAGTTATGCGTATTCAACACACACGTTCACATATATATATGTATATATGCATATAAACATTTATCTGATATACATATATATATACATACAATCGTATATATATACATATATATACACACAATCATAACCTCATGGGTATACAGAGCCAATGTATATATATATATACACACTAAATATATGCAGTTCTACGTCTTCGATACACACGTACACATATATATATATATATATATGTACACTTAAATCTCTACATAATAGATATCTATGTATATACACAAACGTATATATATACACTTCCATACGCACAACCATAACCTCACGAATATAGAAAGACGAGTAAACACACATATATATATATATAATGTGCAGTTCTACGTCTTCGACACATTCGCCTTTGTGACATCCAGCTTAATAAGGATGACCGCACCTCCACACGATCTCATACACACGCGTAGGACCTACCGTACCTCACAGCCGCATGTTACGCGTTCCTGCATGCACGATACGAAGAGAGGAATAAATAATGAGAGAGAAAGAAGGAAATACCTTTCGTTTTGTCTGGGGAAATGGAGGTTGATTTGCCGGAGTGGATATCAATGAGTTCGACGCCAGCGGGGTAGCGACTTGCAGTGCGTACAGCAATCAGCTGCTGCTCTCTGCAGCACAGCCGCAGGTCGTTCACTTCCTGTGACGGACCGAGTCCGTACACTGCCATCATATTGACGACTCCCAGACTGCGAAAACGGAAGAAAAAGAGTAAAAATCAACTACCAAAAACATCAAAAACAGATGTAAATGCTTTGACGAAACACTTGTGTACACCTCACTCTATCCAGACATATCCATATGTATATATAGAGAGAAAACGACAGAGGGGGAGAAAGAGAAAAGTATGTACATAGTTCGAATATATATATATATATATGTATCACTATATCAAGACAGATGTATATATATATATATATATATATGTATAGACGGAGAAAAAGAGAACAAAGAAAAGAAAACCATGGACATAGTTCGAGGCTAAACACACCTATACATACACATATATATATATATATATATGTACATTTGTATGTCAGTCTATCTAGACATCTATATATATACATATAGACACATATGCATGTCGCCATCGTACACACTTTGTATCCGTGATTAAACGAAGAGAAACAAGGGCGAAAATGATTAGACGCGTGCACTCGAATATGTGTGTACTTGGTACATACACCCATATATACACACGTACATATACATGTATGTGCACATATATGTACACAAATGTATATATATACAACACCTGCATAGATCCACACACTGGCGCCATATCCACCGCACCGAGACTAGCGGAAACAAACAAACTCAGACACCCACACACATACGCGTAGGAGACGCGCACACACGTGCATGTAGCAATACTGCGTCCTCTACACACATATCTCTCTATCTCCCTATATAAATATACACATATATATATATATACATACGATTATGTCGCTACAAGTAGAAAGAGAAGGCTGAAGGAAACAATGAACTTATGTATTCTGCACATGAAAACAATCACGGTGTGTTGTTCTTTCTCTCTACAAATCGGCTTCTTGACGTCCGCTTGTGCGGGCCCTCGCCGTGGCCTGTTGTCGCTCGAAGGTGCTGTGCAGAGAGAGTGGAGCTGAGCTGCTGCTGCTGCTGCGGCTGCTTCAAAAAAGCAGACACACCGACGCAGAGTTATAGGGAAGAATGGGCGACGAGGGGGAGGCTGCAGATGGACAGGGAAAACCCGCCGTTGGGAACAGCAGCAGCGGCACCAGGACCAGCTGTTTCACTTCATTAATAGAAGAGAGCAGAAGAAGCAGCTGCGTCTCAGTTTTCTGCACACACTCTCACACACGAGTGTACATACACACCCACCCCACAGCTGCCTGCTGCTACGTGCCCACGTAACGGTGTATATATGTATCTTGGAGGATATGGCTATATATATACACATAGATAGATAGAAAGATTAATAGATAGATATATATGCGCACATAAATATATATATATATATATATATTCTACACGTATGTGTGTAGTGCATATGCTACAGCAACGTATATATATATATATATATATTTTCTGCACGTATGTGTGTAGCGTATATGAAGAAATAAACGTAGAGAGATAAAGTTCTGTGCCACCATATTTCCTCCCTGGAGATCGAGGAAGGTCAGCCAGCACAAGCACCAAGCAAAGTCCCATACACATACTCACACATAGACACATACATACATATATATACGCACAAACTCATACGTACATATATATATATACGTATTCATACGTACTTACCATATACATATATATGTATGTATGTATATGTATGTGTGCCTCATTTTGTGCGTCTCCAGACATAGTCACGTAGATCTGTATATACTGGTGCAGTCGTATGAATATATCATCCTCGATTTGTCTCTCTGCGGATGCGCCAAGCTCCGTGTGTCTCCCCGTCCGTAATAACGCGGAGAAAACCACTGCAAAGAGAGTACCGAGCGAGACGTAGCAGATACGGGCGAGGAGAGTTCTGTGCGGTCCTGGGCCTGGTGGAACGTTGAACTTTTTGCTGACCTCGAGCTGCACGCGCTGCCGTAGACGAAGTCTGGCACATGCGAACACTTGTGTACAGAAACAAGAACGCGCCGGCAGGATGTGCAGACGCTCCGCTCTTCACGGGTGAGTCGACTGCAGAAAAGTGCCTGTCTACTAATCTTGGTTTTCTCAGCTTTTCTCCCTCCCGCTCTCTACATACACGCGTGGGTCTATGCCTAACGCGGTTCCTCATAGATGGGTAGAAGGTAGACTTTCCTTTCTTGGTCTCTTTCATACATACATGTATATATGTATCGCTAGGTAGGAACACATACACACATACACACACACATACGTGTACAGAACAGCAGCAGAATCCTGCTTCTCTGCACGAAGAGGAGGGGAGAGACGTTCGAGCGGATGCAGCAGCAAACACCCACTGCAACACCATCTTTGCACTTGTTTTGATTTGCACCATTTACGTGTTTCTTTTTATCTGCTTTCTCTCATGCTTCTTCTCCCCCCATCCCTATACCGGTTTTCCCTTCCTTTGTGCTGTTGTTTCTTGCTTTTCCTTGCTTCCCTTTGCTTCCTGTCTTTACACGTTTTCTCTATCTGTGCTGTTGTCTCTGCGAATTCGTTCTCTGTCCCTTTCGTTTCACCTGCTGTAACGGTGAAGAAGTTTGTGGGTGAAGCGACTAAAAAGGTGGATGCTCCCGCTGTCATCGCCGCACGCGTACAGCTCCGGCGACGCTGCACCAACAACGCACCACCAGCAGACACCCCACAGCGGCTGCAGAAGCGAACACACCCGAGCAGCAGCAGGGGAAGGTCGGGTCTCGGCAGCAGCAGCGGCAGCTAAAGCAACGGGAAGACGCATCGACAGCACGAGCAGGAGATCGCCGCAGTTGGAGAAATAGAGAGAGACGCGAACTGCAGAAGCTGCAGATGCGGGGGGAACAGACCGGCAGCAGCAGCAGCACGACAGGCACTGGCAAGCGGAGGAGGCCCAACGAGAGCAGCAGCACCGAAAAGGAAGTAGCCGTGGCAGCAATTTTTGAAAGGAAGCAGCAGCAGGGGAAGGACGACCGCAGCAGCAGCACCAGGCGAAGAAGCCACACGCGCGGTCACGGCAGCTGCGACAAGAATCCAGCAGCGGAGCAGCAGGATCACACTTCGTCACTGCAGAAAAACGGCAGTCAGAGAAAGGTAGCAGCAGCAGCAGCACAAGCAAGACGTACAGGAGCAGAGGCACCTCTTGTAGCAAAAGCAGCAGCTGGAACGGATGAGGCAGCATCGGCGACAGGGAAAAAGATGTGCGGCAGTCGCAGGAGCAGTAGCGGGCGGCCGGCAGCACACGTAGCAGTAGCCGGGCAGCAGCAGCTGCAGTAGCAGATATGTCACCCTACCACAGGTACGGCGCGAAGAGGAGGATGAAAAGGTCAGAAAAAAACGGATGCAGTGCACTTCAAACGGAGTTCAAAAGTCAGCAGTTTGTTAAAAAAGCTGTGGAAGTCGAATGCAGATCATGCGCCCACGCCTTGCAGTGTACATACACTTGTATTGGCAAGCATATATAAATATACAGGGGGAGCTAACTGGTCAGCAAACTTCATACGTACACATGTGTATTCACAAGCATGCACAGATATATACGAAGAGGTGACAGTTACGGAGCTCCGTACATATATTAGCGTACTTACTCAGTAGTAGAGTAGTGCTCCACGTAACCTATTATATACCTACATATTCATATATGATATATGTAGAATCAGACACGCATGTATAATGACCTTTGTCCGTATGAAAAGTTCTTTGGATATGCGTGCCTGTCCTAACGCTAAGGTACTGTGTGTGCGGTCCTCCTCCAGGTGAACCTACATACACACATACACATGCGTAGATGCAACAAGACAGACATAGACATATATATACGTGTACACTTTCGTGTATGTACATATACGATGTGTACGCCTCGATGATAGGTACTACATTTAGATGCATACGTAGACAAACACAGGTTTACGCGTACATATATATATATATATATACGGTGCGTATGTCTGCGTGGAACCGCCTAACATGTATATAATGTGCCTTTATGACACGGCATATACATATATATATATATATCGTCACACATACACATGTATACGTGTATGTACATACACAACATGCATATGCCTGCATGGAATTGTCTATATATACATACATACGCAGATACAGGTAGATATATATATTATATATACACACATACATATATGTTTATGTATATATACATATACATATACATATACATACATACGCATACATATATATACACAATACATACGCCTGCGTAACACGGCACATCACATACGTATCCATACGTATACACGTGTGGTCCTGTGTGTATACATATATATATATATGATGCATACGACTACACACATAAGTACACCTATATACACACACGATAATACGACTGGAATATTACTACTGGAGGAGTTTTTGCGCTGGGGTTTTCTTTTGCGTACTTTTTCGTGTGCCCCCGTCACATATCTATACACGCATATACATACATACATAAGCGTGCACAAACGCACACACGGAAGTACGAAGGCACACATACACACAAACGTGTATATATACATATATATCTGCTCATTTTCGTGCAAACATATATTCAGAAAGAAAACGCATTAGAATTTGTAACTCTGCTAGAAACGCTTCAGGCTGGTTCTGTCGTTTTCCCTCTGCTTTTCACTCTTCTTCCTGCAATGTACCCCACGTCAACATATATAAATATGGGTATAGATGTGTGTGTGTGTGTGTGTGTCTCTAGCTCTACGTGCGGTATGTTTTTCACACGCACAAAGACAGGCCTGCGACGGTGAAGTAGCCTCTTCGCATTTCCCTGTACAGAAATTTGCTGCTTCTTCTGCATGTGGAAGTATTTGCATCTGATAATCCTCGCAAAAGAGATGCCCATTTTTCAAAGAGGAGGTAGTCGGTGTCCTTCCGGTCTTCCGCACACACACGTGTACAAGTACACACACACATATATACACATATATATATATATGTATACATACATACATATGCATACGTGTGAGAGAGAGCCGGAGAGATAAGAGAGTCCACGGCATAGTGCACACACGTGGACATGTAGAAGTCCACGAAAACTGCGTTCGGGCGTCTTGAGATTGGCCGAGAAAAAAGGCTCCTCGAACACGACGCAGGTCACTCTCTCTCTGCCTACCACGTACGGGAAGGACATATATATATATACATGTGTGACACACGTACCATCACACAGACCGAGGAATACACAGAGAGATGCAGACCAGAAGACGGGTTTAGGTGGTATACAGAGAGCGCACTGAGACAGAAAGAAACAGAACCGGAAGACGTCTCCCACGAGTCCACATCCCACGGCAGGCATATTTGCTGTAAGTGAGTTTGCAGGAAGCGACGAGGACGGAGGCTTCTACGAACTCACTATCCAAGCAGTTGAGACTGCGGAAGGGCAGTTTCTGCTCCTTGACGATCTCTAAGCTGCTTCTGTCTATAATCCGTATGAAAGAAGCTTTCTCGTTGCTCGCCGGGATTCCCACGGCCTCCGTCACAATAAAAATTTCTCTGGCGTCTTCTCTGCATGCGAGCAACAGGCAAAAACCCCATATACACATGTACGTCCACACACGGAAATACCCACACATACATGTACACACATGCATACAAGAGACACATAGCCGCAGCACCCCGACGTCATCTGTCCTGCTGCGCGGCTCCGGCTGTTCTTTCTGTCTCATTGCAAAGGAAGTGGGTGCTCCAGGGTAGCCTGTCACCTGCCCATCCAGTCCCTCGGCGGCTGGTCTTCCCTACGCCTGCGGGTCCTGCCGCGCAAATGTATGTTCGGCGCTGCTACTGCGGCCGATGTTCGCCGCTGCTATTACGTCCTTTACGCTGCTACTTTTAGTCGTAGGATGCTGCCTTGCCGTTGATGCTTGGTCTTCTTCTACCTTGTGTTGCTGCTGTGCTACCTGATGTCCCTGCTGCTCCTGCTGTTGCGCACTTGACAACACGTCTGCTGCAGCAACCGGAACTGCCGCCGCTGCTACACGTCCCTGCCGCTGCTGCACGTCCCTGTCGCTGCTGCACGTCACTGCTGCAGCTGCATGTCGCTGCCGCTGCTGCTGTTTTTCTATTTACGAAGAAGCTGCTGGTCAATATGTCGCCGCTACCGTCGTTACTTCACCTGGTAATACTCCTGTCACTTTTGCTGCTGCTGCCGGTGCTCCTGCTGCTGCGTGAGCCGTTGTTGCGCTAATACCGCTACCACAGTGGCTCCTGAGTTCGCTTTGACTCGAGGAAAGGTCAAATAAATAAAAGAAAGCAGCCGGTTCATCTGCAGCACTACGTTTCTTGAAGGCTTGTGCTCACTCTTCTCTTCCCTTTTTGAACAACACAGTTGCAGCCCTGCATGGGCAACTCTTCTGCCCTCAGCCTTCCTCCAGGTCTCTTCGCGTTCCCTTCCACCGTCTCTTCTGCCGCCTTCTTTCTTTTCGTTCTCCCCTCCCCGTTGCTGCCTCGTGTGCCTCTACTGCTCACTTGCCCCAGCCTTTTTGACTGCATTTCTCACAAGCTCTGCCGTACTGGATGCCGTCACCGGTGATCCGTCTACTTTTTACAGATCTTCTTGCACTGGTGCAGAAGTGTAGTTATATTCTGTCAAATCAACCGTATACGTATCATCCATGCACGCACGACAGCATCCCCCCCTCCGCTTCTTTTCGCATATATTCGGTGGACGCATAGAATTATCTCCCTATTATTCTCCTTCTACGTGCAAACGAGCGAAACCTGCGTGTAAACAAGCGCCTTCTACGTGTAACCAACCGCCTTTCTTGCGTGTCAACAAGCGCCCATATCATGGTGCCGACCTACACACGCGGCTCACTCTCTCCTTCAGTCACATATATTCTCCTTGCCAGTCGTGGCCAGCTAGAGGACAACAGCAGCAGCAATAGCAGCGGCAAAAGGAGACCTTTGCGCCACCACTCCTCGCAGTGGCGGCACCAAGAACACGGGCACTAGCACAAGCCGCAGCGCGAGCGAGCCCAGGCTTCGTGGCACTCCTGGCAGCAGCAACAGTGACGGTGGCGGCAAGAGTAGCAGACGCAGCCGCAGTAGCTCAACAACACGAAGAGACAGCAGCAAGAGCCGCCCCGCGGCAGGCAATGCGCAGCAACCGCAGCGGCGACCCGCAGCGCCGACCCGCAGCGTCGACCCGCAGCGGGAAGCAGCAGCAGCAAGCGCTGTTGTGCTTGCAGCAGTCGTCGCAGGGAGTGAAAGAGTGACTTACCGCGCATCCATAGAGTTGACGAGCGGAGGATTTATCTGCATTTTATACGTGCGAAACCGAGGCCTCTCAAAACGCGCAGTCGCAGGAGAAGCGAAGCAACTCTCGTAGCTGCGTATGCATGCATCCGTCAGCTCTTCGTGAGGACGGAGATCTGGGATCCACTCCGCGTCCGTTATGCAGTCCAAAATGCCGCCTCTGGTTGCAAACAAATTTGCGTACCACGGCAGCGGTTCCCCACCTTGCTGGCGCTCCTGCTGCTGTAGCTGTAGCAGCTGGTGCAGGTGGGATGGCTGTATTGCAGCGCCACCATGAGGTCCCCGCTCGGTGCTTCGTCTGCAAGACGCGGTTCCCGACTGCGCTCCTGCCCTTCCTCCTCCCGCTGTTACTGCTGCTGTTGCAGTAGCTCTTGACGAGCGAGGAAACCAGCCATTTGCGTCCCTGTACAGACGTCGGTAATCCCCTTTGTACGCCTCGATGTTCAGCCACAGGGCTCGCGTTCGACGGCGTGCACTAGTTGTTCTTCTGCTCAGCAAGTTCCTGATGCCGCTGCTGTTCGTGCTGCTGCTGCTGGAGTCCGGCCACCTGCCACCGCAGCTGTGGTGGGGCTTTATCGAGCTCCTGCGGCTCTCGCTTCCGCTTCCACTGTCAGTACCGCTGCCGCAGTCGCTCACGCTGCTGCTGGCGCTGCTGCTGGAACTTCTGCTCCACGTGCTCCAGTCTCTGCTGCTTGCGTGGTGCTGCCTGCTATGCGAGCTGCTGCTCGTGCTGCTCTCCCGACCTCTTCCTCTGCTGCGCCGCGTGTCACTGCAGGCGCCGTTGCTGGGGGGAGATCCCGTCGCGCGTGGAAAGGCGTCACTCTGCCCGAGCGCCAGCCAGACTTTCTTTTTCCTCCCTATTCGTGTGCTGCTGCCTGTTGTCTCCTCTTCCGTCTGCTGCTGGAACTGCGGCTCTCCTGTTGTCCTCGCGGGCGTCTCTGGCAGTTGGTGCTGCTGCCAGGGTCTGAAGCTGCCGCTGCTGCCTCCTTCCCGCAGCCACAGCGCATGCAACAGTCGCTGCTGCTCCTCCTCGGTCATCACTTCGCCTCCTTGCTGCAACCAACGCCAGACAACTCTTCGCGCTTTTCTCTCTGCTGCTCGACGCAGCGCTGAGGGGAGACCACCGCCGTCGACGGTCTGTTGGTGCTCTCCTTCTGCTTCTCGTCCTTCTCGCGGTTGCATATCTTCTTCCTCGAACAGGGGTATATCGGAAACTTCTTCGAGTGTACGTACACCTGATAGTGTCGAAGAGCGAGCAACAGCAGATGATAATTCTGCTGCTCCGTCGATGCCCGCGTCCGCTGATCTTGCTCCGGCGTCTAACGCTGGTGCTCCTGGTGCAGCTGCTGCTTCGTCTGCATCTGCTGCTGTCCTTGCGCAGCCTGTGGCCCCTGCTTCACTACCCAATGCATCGCTTGCTGTGGCAGCTGCAGCTTGGGTTGCTCCTGCTGCTGTCCTCGCCAGAGCTGCTGAACACCTACCAGTCGAACAGTTTGCGGCGGCTGCGGCTGTTCCACCAGTCGCCCCCGACAGCTGGCGCTCGAGCCGCACGTGTCGCTGCTGCTGTTGCTGTTGTTGCTGCCACTGTTGCTGCCGCTGTTGCTGCCGTCGTTGCCGCTGCTGTTGGTGCTCCAGTCTTCTCTGTCTGCGCTTGCAGCGCCACCATACGTGTTCGCATATTTTCTTCCACACGAACTGCTGCATCACCACCCGCAGGGCCGCGTGCCCTGCAGCAGCAAGCCTTCCGAGTTCTGCTGCTCCCAAAAAGCAACAAACTTTCATCTGAAGCTCCGTGGGCAGTGCATTCCATCCTTCTCCCTCTCTTCGTCCTTCTCTTCCTTTACACGCCGGTGCCGCGGCTTTTGCTGCTTCTGCCGCCGGAGTGCCTGCTTCCTCCAGAAGACACTTCCTCCGCGGTTTTCTCGGTGCTGCTATACGAAACCTTCGCGGCTTTCCCCACTTTCCTCCGTCCCTTTTTGCTGCCTCGACGGGCGGAAGTGCTGGCTCGACGGGCGGTCGAGCTGCTGCTTTCGTCCCTGAGGACGCTGTTGCTGCCCCTCCTGCTTCCTCTGACGACACTGTCGCGGTTGCTGCCTCTACTGACAACGACGTCGCCGCTGGTGCCTCTTCCTCTTCTTTTTCTTCACGTGCTGCTCTTTTTGTCGTTGCTGCTGCTGCCCCCGTGGACGCTGCTGCTGCGGCTGCTTCTTCTGCAGCTGCCACGGCATGTCTCAATGCGTGCAGCTGGCAAGACGTCGCCGTGTCGCACGAATTTTGACGGAACGGAGACGGACAGTTTGCTGCTGAACCTGCAGCAGTCATCCACGCATACAGATATCCTGGTGCTGGTGATGCTGCTGCAGCAAGAGCTGTATGGGTACCATCTGCAGCACTGCTGCTACTGCTGCTGCTGTGTGGCAACGTCACTCGGCACTCTTCCTGCTGTTCGAGCCCAAATTCACCCTGCTGTCGCTGCTGGTTCTCCTGCGTCCTCGTTTTCTGCTGCTGCTGCTGCTGCGTCGGCTGCTGCTGCTCCTGTTGCGTCGCCTCCGGCTGGTCCTGTTGGCCCGCCTGCTCCTCTTGCTCGTGCCGCTGAACCTGTTGCGACTGCTGCTGTACAGAGAGCGAGCAATCCGCTCGAGGCGGCGTCGCGTCTGTCGGCCAACTCGCTGCAGTTGACCAGCAGGTCTCCGTGTCTTGGGTGCTATTGCAGCTGCGTCCTGCACCAGACCAGGGACTGTATGGACAGCAGCCATCTGCTTTGCTGCTGGTTACGTTCCTGCTGTATTTACAGGAAAAGGACGGAGAATCGTCAAAACCGTCCCATTCCACCTCACCGTTGCTGCTGCGGCCGCACCTGCTGCCGTCGCACCCACAGCTGGTGTTGCCATGGTTGCTGCTAGCGCAGCGCTTGCTGCTGCTGCTGGAGCAACTTGCGCTCCTGCAGCTGTGGCTAGTTCTGTCCGTAGAAGCGACGCTCTGGACGTCACGGGGGAAGCAGCTGCAGCAGCAGAAGCAGCAGCGCCCATCGGCAGCAGCAGCCGAAAAAACTTCAGCATCAGCATCAGCGTGCTCTGATGCCGTGTGGCCGGGAGGGAAGTGGCTCCGTCGGCGGCGGCGAGGGCTCTGTGGTGTACGTACGCCGCAGCGAAGAGACGAGACGAGACGTGGGGTGCTGCTGCCAGAGGCCCCACACAAATCCACGTACTCCCCTGTTGCAGAGAAGACAAGTCGTCCCCCCACTTTACCCTGAGAGGTGGCAGCTGTGGCAGAAGTAGGATTCTCAGCGGTTCGGAAAGTCGCCAACGCGCTGTCAAAATGATCAGACACTGCACACGAAGTTGCAGCGGCAGCAGCAGCAGTGGCCGGGGAAGTTGTACAGGCAGCAGCTGGCGCTTCTGGGATGATAGCAGCAGCAGCGGCGCCTGCAGCGGTTGGAAGAGCACACGTAGCGGAGACAGTAGGAGCAAGATCAGAGGTAGAAGAACGTACTGAAAGAACAGGTGCGGCAGCAGAAGTGGCTGCAGGATTCGTAGCAGCGCCAGGGAGACGAGGAACAGGAGGGGCAGTGCCAGTAAAAGCAGCAGGCCCTGGGAGAATACGACGCCCAGCACGTCCAGCAGCAGGGGCAGCAACCATGGCAACCTGTGGGAGGTTGGAGGACCCTGCCGTTGCACCTGCAGAGAGAGACGCTGTGTCCGCACTGCTGGCACCAGGAGCAGCAGCCGAAGGAAGGCGCGCACCATGTAGATTCGGCTCCTCTGGGTGCAAGTGCTGCTGCTGCAGTTGCTGTGGCTCCCGCCGCTCGCGTTGCTTCCTCAGGAGTTCCGGCTGTTGAAGCTGCCGCTGCTGCGTTTGCTGTCGCTCCAGCGGCTGAAACGTTTCTTCCGCTTCATGCTGCTGGCGTTGCTGTTCTTTCTGGTTCCGCTGTTCCAGCTTCTGTTGCTGCTGCTGCTCTTGCTGTTGTTGCTGTTCCTGCTGCTGCTGTTGTTGAAATGCCTGCGCGCTATCCTGTCGACAGGATCGGTGGAACTGTCTTATGCAGCAGACGTCAAGACCGCCCGCTGCCTCTTTCCTCGCGCCTGCATCTTCTGCTTCAGAATCAGTTGCTGCTGCTGTTGTCGCAGAGCCTGCTGCTGCTGTTGCCAAGGAGCCTGCTGCTGCTGTTGCCAAGGAGCCTGCTGCCGCTGTAAAAGCGAAAGAAATTCCCTCCTCGCTGCGAGGTGGTGCTGCTGAAGTCCTTTCTCTGTCTTTTGCGGTTCTTGGTGGAGCCTGCAGCCGTGGTGAACTACGCGAATTCGGGATACCTGGTCCTTCAGCATGTGCGCCGGAATCACCCACGGATCCCCCGGTCTGGCCTTGCTGCTGCTGCTGCCAGTCGGCAGACTGCTGCTGCTGCTCCGAGTGTTGCTGCTTCTCCGCATGTTTCTGCTGGATATGCTGCGAGGTATCGTTTCCAGATGACCGCCGGCATTCCCGCCTTTTACACGCGATGCTTGCAGCTTTTTCTGCTTCATTCGCCTGTTGCTGTCGATGTTCCCTGCAGCAGCAGGAAACGACGCAGAGTCTCTCTCCAACCGCAGCGCCGCAGCAGCACTCCCTCCGCAAACCTTCCTTCAAAGAGTTCACGACACCATAGCAGGAGGGATCTCCTCCTCCCCTGCTGCCGCTGCAGCTGCCCTGCTTCGATCTGCTGCCGCTCCTGCTGCACAGGCTGTCGCTGCTGCTTTTGTACGTGCTATAAACGCTGGCTCCGCCTGCTTCAGCGGCTTCGTTGCTGCTGCAGAAATTCCTTGCCCTTTCTTTAATAAACGCACAAACTCCTGACTTCTCTTCAGTAGCTGCTGTCGACGCTGCTTCTCCTTCTATGGCTGCTGCTGCTGCTGGATTCGGTAATTCCGTCGGTGCGGATGTGACTGCAGCAGATGCATCAAACTTCTGGTCCTCGCTGCCGCAGTGGTCGCTGTTGTTGAACGTGCTGTTGTTGCTGCCGTACCTATCCGTGTTGCTGCTGTTGTAGCTATCCCTATCCTTGCTGTTGCCGTAGCTATCTGTGTTACTGCTGCAGTTGCCGTCTATGTTGCCGCTGCTGCTGTAAGAGATGCCGCTGCTGCTGACGTAGCTGTCCCTGTTGCCGCTACAGTAGCTGTGAGTGGTGCTGCAGCCGCGCTTGCTTTGTGACAGCATGTTGTTAGAGAAGCGCCGTTTGTTGCAGCTGTTTCTTCTGTTCTGGCCTCTAAGATTTTGCAAGTCGGTGGGGTTGCTATTGAGACAGCTACTTGTGGTGCTGCTGCTGTTACTGCTGTCGCTCTCCCTGCTGCAGCTGTTGTGGCTGTTGGTGTGGCTGCTGTAAATGCTGCTGCTGTCGGTCGTGCTGTTGCTGTTGCAGCTGCCCGCGCAGCTCCTAACACAGAGTTCTCCATAGCTGCCCAAAAGAGGGGGGAGGCCGCCGACAGTTGCAGAAACTGCTGAATCTGAGCAGTCCAAGGACAGAGAAGACAAGGTGTCTATACACTCAAAAGATTCTTCAAATCCTGAAGAATCTGCCGCTGAAACCGCTGCGCTTCTTCCTACGTTCCACGGCAAACGCAGACGCCCTGCCTCTAGGGCTGCTCCTGCCGCAGGTTCGGCTGCAGCTGCCAATGTCTTTCCTTCTCCGGCTGCTGCGGTTGGCGCTCCATCGCCTGCTGCTGCCCTCTGCTTTGCTGCCGCTGTCTCTGCTGTCTCACGTCCAACAGGAGCTGCAGCATGTCCCCTTGCTCCTCTTGCTGCTGCTGTTGCTCCCGAGGCTGCTGCTGCAGCTAACGCGGTTCCCGCGGGTGGTACCTCAGCTGCTGCTTCGTCGTTTGCGTCGAGCACAGACAGGGAGAGGGGCTCGGTGGAAACGACAATACCGACAGGAATTCCTCCGCGTGCACCAGCAGCGAATGGCACTGCACCAGGAAGTCCAGCAGAGCGTGACAGAAGTGAAATCTCGAGTCCCGCCGTGTCTAGACACTGTGCGTTCCCTGCTGCTGCGGCGGTCTTCCCTACTGCTCCTCCTGCTTTCTGCTTAACGGCGGCTCCGGCGTCTGCATGCGTCAGTGTTGCCTCTGGAGGCGCTGCTGGCTGCTCTGCTGCTGCAGTCGAGGCAGACGGAACTTCACGGTGAGAAGAAGGCGAAACCGACGCTTCTGTTTGTCCCGAGATCGCGGTTGAAGGTGCTGCCGGTGCTGCTGTTGTTACAGCGTGTTCCGTCGTAGCCGGTGCTAATTCTATGGCTGCTGTTGCAGGTGCTGCAAGAAGGTCCATTCCAGCTGCTGCTGCTGGCAGCAAAATCGGTGACGCAGCGGTCGAGGGGACGCAGGAGCAAATCAATGGGGGCGACGGAGACGCAGCTGCTTCTGAAGCAGCTGCAGAGTAGAAACAGGATACGTGTGGCTGCCGCATCTTTTCTTGCAGCAACGACGAAGAAAAGCCGCTGCTGTTGCTTTCACTATTCTGTACGCCGAATGCCGTCCTCTCCCTGCTGTTGTTGCTTCGGGCGGCACCTGGATCTGCTGCAGAGTCTGAGCTGCTGTTGCCCCCTCTTA
This sequence comes from Sarcocystis neurona, assembly GCA_000727475.1. Classification (NCBI taxonomy): domain Eukaryota; phylum Apicomplexa; class Conoidasida; order Eucoccidiorida; family Sarcocystidae; genus Sarcocystis; species Sarcocystis neurona. The sequence goes on along the minus strand of KL647290.1, from coordinate 4,136,291 downwards.
CAACACCGCCGCCCTCTCTCCCCATCCGCCAATGCTGCTGTTGAGGAGATTCCCTCCCGTCCTGCTCTTTTCGCTGTTCCTGCTTTCTCGCCTGCTCCTGTCCTTGCTGCCGCACTTCCTGGTCCGCTGCCTTCACCAGCATTATCCCCTGCTCCTGCTGCGAGTGGTGCTGCTCCTCGTGCGGCAACTGCTGCTGCTCCTGCTGGCACACGTGCTGCTGTTGCTGCAGGCACACCAGCTGCTGTTGCTGCAGCGGCACATGTAAGCGTGCCGCTGGACGCGAGTTAACATGGTCGGCTGAACAGTCCATTTTTTCGTCCCAAGCAACGGAAACGATATTTCTGGCAGGAGCAACGACAGCCGAACCGGCAGAAGTGCAGTCTCCTACTGCGTGCGTGCTGCGCCTCCAGACGATAAGTCCCCGACCTCCTACAGAGAGTTCAGCAATAAATGCGTAAATCTTTGCTACTCCACGACTACGCACAACAATATACGTGTATATCCATATGTTTACAATTTTGCATCCGCGTAGACGTGAAAATGTATATGCTATGAAGACGTACTTGTGTGCCCGCCCACGCACGTTTATTTTCTCTGAGTGCTAAGACTCGACAGTCCCCCCGCTGCCATTTGGTGGCTGGAGTTTGCAGCGCTGTTAACGCGTTAGTTGGAGAAGGACTGCAGGAGCAGCAGCAGCAGCAGCACGTTTTTGCTCCTGTAGCAGCAACGCACGACTCAACGCACGTTGCTCTTCCTTGTTCTGCACCAGCTGTATCGAGCAGCAGGAGCCGCAGCAGCAGCTGTCTGTGCCAGCACCAGACGCAGCCGCAGCGTTCTGCACCAGCAGCAGCTGCAGCCGGAGCGAATCGCCGCAGAAGAAGCCAGGAAGGACGAGGCGGGTGTTTTGGTAGAAAAGAGAATCTTGCAGGACGGAAAAGGCGCGGAAGAGCCACCGCGCGCTGCCAGGAAGTTGAACAACAGCTTCTCTCCCACTAGTGGAGCGACAACGGCAGCACTTCACCGCTGCTTTGCGCAGATACCCTTCATAGAGAAATACAAATATATAAATATATTCATATATATATATATACACGCACAGGTGCCCAGCTTTTGTATAGTGACATACGTACACAGACTTTGCGAGTGAAATACATATATATATATATATATATATATATGTATACCTGAGCAGTTCGCGCGTATGTAGAATGTGTGTACAGGTATTCGTTGTTTTGCTATACACCTGTACAAACAGAGGTCTATCCATTAACGCAAGCGAATACATACACGTATACATATATTTCTACCTGCTCAGTTAGTGTGTGTATACATGCATATATTCGCAGTTTTGCAAGTGTTTAGAGAAACAATGTCAGCAGGAGCCATGCAGGCATACACTGCCAACTACGTCTAAACTGCATACAAGTATATGCGGTTTTGTAGACACCGCAGTGGAAGTCAGAAACAGGAATAAAGACCCTCTTGCACAAGTGAGTCCCACTCTTACTAATCACGACGTGCGTCCCGGTGTCGAGTGCGAAGTGGTCGTTGCAGCTGTAAAAGTCAGCAGCACGCCAGTGCAGACTTAAACATGCTCCGAGAAAGCACACATCTGAGTCCGTTATGAGGGAAAGTCCACTAGCTGTAGACACGTGTATACACATGTCTATTTGTGGAGAAGTCAAGATACATATACACGTATACATGCACCGAATACTTCTGCATGCTGCTAATCGTCGAAGATGCGCAGCACTGGAGGAGCAGAAGACGCGCGCACTACCCTGCTACGTGAGCGAAATCGGGAGGCGGATCCTGTGGCAGCGGTATACCCATGTATCAGCTTCAGCACACACGCCAGAGAAACCGTTCCCGCTGAAACCTGCTGTTGTTGCAACGGTAAAGCGAAGCATTTCTCGCAGCAGAAACTGCAGCAGCTGCCCGAGCGTCTTTCCAGTTGACAGCTCGACGCAGCCGCCTGCCGCAGATCTAGTGACTTTTGCAGATGCTGCTGCTGCGAACATCGAAACTGTTTCCGCATAGCCGCACTTGCCGCGCACGCGTTCCTCTGGCTAGTGCTGCGTCGAGTAGTGCGGTGGAACCGTTCCTGCTCAAGATGTGCCACTGCGGGACCGCGCCGCAGCAGATGCCGTTGCTGGCAATACAAACGCTGTTGTCGCTGTTGCAGATGTTGCTGCGGCTGCTCCTGTCGCGGCTGCTGTACCGGTACTGGTGCTAGTGCAGTCACTGTGGTGCTGCGCCGCGTTGCACGAGCTGTTGCAGGCGATGTTGGCCTAGCTGCATCTGCTTCTTATGTTGCTGTTGGCATCCTTGCTGTTGCTGCTCCCGCCGCTGCTTCGGAAACACGGTACTTCATCGCGGGCCTCGCCGCTGCTGTGTTGTTCTGCTGGTGGAGTTGCGGTTCTTGAATCTCTGCTGTTCCGCTGCTGCCGCGAGGGAAGTGCCTCTCCGCAGCGGTACGTTCTCAGCAGAAGAAACAGTCCCCCGGAGTCAGCGGACGTACACCAGAAAGCATCACTCGCTGCCGTCAAAAGTAGGCAGTTCCATCAGTAGCGGTAAGTGTCGCCACCGGAGCAGATCTGCAGCCTGTCGCAGCGGTACAGAACTGCGTAGCGGATCTCTCCTTGTAGTTTCAGATCCGGCTTATAGGACAAGCACGGAAAAACAGGATGGTCAAAGAAAGCAGGATAGAGTATCTGCAACCTGCATTCACATTTGTACGTACACACGATACATATACACTGCAGCGGATGGCGAACCGGCGAGTCGAAGCGCATCCGGCCCTATCTGGTGGACCAGGCGGTACGCGCGATGCAGAAATGGGTAAAGACGGGCTGCAACAAAGTCATCTGAAGCGTGCTGTTGCGTCAAAATGTAGATCTTCTGAACATGGTTCTACGTCTAAGGACGCGCTGGTCCGCGGCAGGGGGGTGGCGGCTGCGACGGACCGGCTAGAGCGTAAGCGGCGGCAGGTCCCGCCGTGCAGACAGGCCATAGAACAGAGCAGCCGGAGAAATTGCAGCGGCATTAGCAAGAACCACACCTCCCGCGGCACACGGACACCTGCAGGCCGGCTCGACGTTGAGGTTGAGTACTGTAATAAAGACACAGGATGAGACGGAAGACACGGCGACCTGCTGTGCCGTTCAAGATCCGCTCCTGCTTCTCCTCAAGGGCACTAGAGAGTCACTTGAATAGCAATCTGCAGAGTAAATTTCCGCGTAGAATCGACGTCGGTAACTCGAAACAAACACCTCGGCGCACTGCGGCCCTACTGGCGTGTTGCCCGGTCACCGCTGCTGCTGTTGCCCATGGTCCTACTGGGTTGGGCTGTCGCTCGCTGCCTTCGCCAGTTGTACTGTTGCTGCTGCTGGGTACTGCTGGTTGCTAGCCGTGTCACCCAGCGTTTGGAGGACCGACCACACACAACTGGCTCGCGCGGCAGCCGAGGCGCAGTCGCCACGGTTTTAGAGGCGCTGATGGTGCGCTACACCTGGCTTTTGATGCGGCTGGGACAACCGTACACCAGCGCCGCCATCGCTGTCGTTGAGTGTCCTTCCGGCTGTAGCCGCTTCTACAGCGAGTCATCAGGCTCTACCGCTCGCTCGCGGCTGTTCCGTTTGCCTCGCTGGTGGTGCTGCTGAGGTGGTGTACCTGCTTGCCTGCCCCTGGCCCTCCAACTGTTTTCTGCTGAGAGAAGAACAAGTGTGCTGCCAGCAACGAACGCAACTGAGGCTCCCTCGCGTCCCTCATCACCCCACACACAACAGCAATAACAGATGGTGAAGTCGGAGGTTTTCCAGTTGAGCTGAAAGCAGGCACTAATGCGCGCCGGAAGAAGCGGCCGAGTTTGTGCGAAGCTCGCCGCTGTAGAACAATGGAAGTCCTACCGAATATACATATAACCAGCTCGAGGGAAGATTGGAGCGGGAAGTAGGGCGAGAAGCTGATGCCGCAGATCCCAGCCGATCACGGGTTGCCTCTCGATGCAGCACCGACAGCTGCAATAGCACCGCCGCGACGCGTACGCGCTTTGCGTTTGTACAGCGGGACGACGAAAGAAAGGGGAAGTCACCTGGTGTGGCCTTCCTTGATGCACGACGGAAGGTTTGGATTCACAACACCATATAACCTACGCGAAACGGAATAGATACTGCAGCAGCTGCATTGCTGTGCAGTTACACGGTAGCCGCAACTGCAGTACCGTCTTACTGGAAGCGCTGGGCCCCCTGTGTGGGGAATATGACAAGCGCTGTGCAACTTTTCCTCTCCACCAGCGCGAGAAAGAACAGCTACAGTAACAGTGGCGGAAGCTACAGAAGCGGCACCGCGCCCCATCCGCGCGAAGTAGAAGAGTTGAGGAAGTATGCAGCGCAGTGAGTTGATACGGTTGCGCCGGGAAGAGGAGGCTCACTCAAGATGATGCTCCACACGGTGCTGCTCCTGTTGCTGACTTGCTGCTGTTGTGAACCTGTGGCCCGGCCTGCTGCTATTTTAGTAGGCGAAAGGCACGCTGCCGGTGCTCTGCGGTTGGGACGGTAGCGAACGGTAATGCTGTCGCCTCTTCTGTGCTGGCGGTGCTCTAAAAAGGTGAGATAGGTGTCAGTGCTACTGTCGGGACTACAGTATTGTAAGGTAGCTAGGGTCTTACGACCGTTGCTTCTGCTGCGGCTGCGGCTTCAAGCGTCACCAGACACGATGATGCCGCTGCTGCTATCACGCTGCAGCGCGGCTGCGGCACATAGTACAAAAAAGCGCTATGAATCCAACTGGTCGGTGTTCTCCCTTATCAAAACTTCCCCCTGGTTAAGCAACCGTACAATTCTGCAGCAGGTAAATAGGAAAAGAGCAACACCACCGCAGCGGCAGGCGCTTGTTGGCGTCATCACCGTGGAAGGAACTAGTGAACAGGACTCACACGCTGCCAAGGGATACGTAGCAAGCACCGTGAAGAAACTTACGGATTCAGAAGTATCATATTCGGCTTAACCGACCTGGACGATAGGCAAAGGCTGCGCAAATTGATGCCTCTCTGGTGTAGAGGTGCTGTTCCTCCGCAAATGGATTTAAGATGGCGCTTAGGATTTCTCAGGGGATGAACGAGTTTATCCCCTCCAGGGGAAGATTTTAAAAATCGAACTTTATACGTGTAACGCGGATAATGAGACACTCCACCTCTGTAAGCGGGACTGATTCCTGCGTAGACACACACTTGCGAAGTGGGTACATGCGCGTATTCACACATATATGCATACAGACACAGGTGAGCACCTGTATAAGAAAGAAAAATGCAGACAGCTACACAGGCATAAACAAGCAAATTCACATGTCTACATCCTGCCGTTTCAGGATACGGGAGCTAATGGGTCCACACCTGACATGTACATGGTTAGCTGAATGTGTACACTGTAAAAGTGTGTGTACAGAAACGCATGGTATGGGACATGCAAAGCTCCATGCGAGATACATACATTCGTACATATACGCGAATAGAGAGGCAAACACACGCAGACGTGATATGTACAAACACGCGTACACATATGCACGCGTACATACATGTGGTCCAAGTACAAATATGCGTATGCTTGTGCGCCGACACCGAGGTACACACGTGGCATGACGTCACGCGGCCTCTGTTTGGCTCCAGTCGTACGACTGCACACTTCGTGCATCTACGTGGCCTATATATACGTACACATACGTGCATGTATATGCTCCCAACTGTGCCGTATCGCTGTTCTTTGTCGACGTCTGCAGGCGTATCTGTAGACAACTAGTTAAAAGGAGGCCTCTGTAGACTCACAGAAACGTCTGCTCGAAAGGCCACGGATTGGGCTACGCACACGTAGATGCACAGCACCATTTCACTGCTGAAGCAGGGTAAGGACGCAGGCACTATGCCCTGTATGTGGGAAAGAAGCATGGCGAAGATGCAGTACACACCATGCATGAGAAAGGGAAAGTCAATACTATGTACTATGCGGAGAGGAAGATGTGGAAATTGACAGATATACACCAGCGCAGCGAGAGTGAAAGCCGCACGCATGTATACATCTGCATGCGTTCAGGAAGAACCACAAGAAGTACGTATCAATAAGTTTACAGAGAGGCACTACACCTGTCAGGCAAAAGCAAGAGGGGAGTGCAGACTGTAGTCAGGTACGCACGGATTTTTCAGTAAACTTGGATACAAGAAGTGTGTGAAGTGGTTCCACTACCGCTTTTACGCGCTTGACGCTGTACAAAGCTTCTTCTGCTTGGCGAGTGCTGAGCGGTGATAGGGTGTTAGGTTCAAGAACGGACGTCTTAAAGGATTGAGACAGCGAGAGAAACTGAAACGAAAGTAACATGCGACAAGGTACACGTGAACGAGGATGTAACCACAAACTTCCACCCGTTACCAGCTAGCTTGTCACTCCCTCTAGTGTCCGCAGTCGACCTGTGGAGGCTTACACTATCTAACTCTAGAACTTGCACCGCTCGCTTGCTAATATGCCGACGATTTAAAATATTCCCCGTTCAGGCGAAAGAGGAAGTGCTGTATAAGTAAAATTGTTTTTTGAGTTCCACAGTGCGACGCGCGTCTGCCTGCGGTGTTCACTTCCGCGCGTAGGTATATACACACATGTGTATACATAGATATGGATACATATACGAACTGGTTTATGTGTGTGCACTGATGTGCTTATACCTGTGTCTCTGTGTACCGTCCTACGTGTATAACGCGTATCGTTCTCCGCACAGTATATGATGGTTCCCTGCATGTAGGGACCAGCTCCAGGGAAGGTGCCGTGTGATCTGACTTCCCTTCTTCCGCGCCGTAACTTCCAACCTGATTAGCGCGTCTATAAAGTAACCCATCCTTTGTATTCTAGTGCTCAAGCACGATAAAGCACGACAACCCTCATTTCTTACAAAAATACGCATGCTTGCCTCACATCATTACCTGTACCTTGGGGGCTTGAGGTCGTAGCGGCACCGCATTTGTACCTCGTTAGACCTTTACAACACATGTTCGAAGCAGGCTTTGGATATAAAGGGGTACTAGCAAGTGGTTCTGCAAGTCAGCTTGCAGGTAGCGTGGGGTGGCGTTGTGTTTTTCCCTCAAGGGATTCCACAGTTTCGCTGTTGGTGCTTCTTCCTCCTTCCCAGTTGACATCGGCCCGTCTCTACTGGCTCCTTTTCCCAACTTGTTGTTCTTGGCTTTACGCTGCCTTTTGCCTGCCTTACTCGGATCACCCGCGAACACTGTAATGAGTACTTGTCTTCGTCGGTGTCACAGTTCTTCACCAGAGGAATTCCTTAGCACGCTGTGTTTATGCAGCGTAGTGCAGAACATCTTTTGATGTACTTGGGGTCGTTTATGTTCAGAGAAGAGCACGAGTAGAGACGTCTCGGTCTATGTGGGTGCATACCCGCACAAATCCGCCCCACAGCTGCCACAGTTTCCCCCTTCAAATCTATTTACGTACATTTGTGCGTTGACGGACATGGAGCCCTATGCAGGCACAGACAAGCATACCAGTAGAGAAACCTGAAAAAGTACAACAACGCGTAAAGGAGCTTACGCACGGAGGCCCTGGTGTATACAGACAGCGGACTCGACTAATGTAACATTGATTTGTTTCACTGTCGCACTCACCGCCTCTCCTGAGAACAGCGTTTTCTGTTTGCTCCACATCCGTCCCGCCAGTTCCCACGTCTGTTGTTGAGGCGACGGAGGAGATCTAGCTGCCTCCCTCTGGCGGGGGCTCATCACAGCCGCTGCTCCTGCTGTCGCGTAGGAGCTATGGCTGCAGCTGTTGATGCTTATTTGGTGCGTCAGTAGCGCGCTCCACAACTCGTCGCGTGTCTTGCAGCCAGCTGCTGCAGTCCCTCCAATCGAACGAGGCCTCGTCAAACGAAGCAGTTACTGGCAGTACGATCCAGGTAAAAGAGAACCGATCTGCTGTTTATTCAAAACCTCCACTTTATAGGTTTGCCTGTGCCAGACAGGGGGTGCCGTATATTGATGGTGGTGGTGCGTCAAATTTCAGGCTCCGTATCTACGCGGGTTCGGCTTCCAGCTAGCTACCAGGTGTCCCCTCTTTCGGTGACACTAGCAGCACCAGCGGCTCTCCGGCGCAACGGGCACCGATGCGGCAGCGCAGTCAGCACTTACTGTGTGTGAACCAGCGCCGGCGCACGGGCAGCGCTACAGGACTCTACACTACGGATAGGATTCCCCCAACACAGGAGCTGCTGCAGCAGGGCTGCATCCCATCGAAACTAGCCAGGAGCAACGGCAGAAGTTGGCGCCAGGGGCGCAACAACTGCAGCAGAACCAAATCAATCGCGGCCGCCAGACATAAGCAGCAGCACGTCCAGCAGCAGCCGCCGTAGTGCTGGGGTGCTCAGAAGCAGCAGATGCAGCACTAAAGAGTGTCGCGAACCTTGCGTTAGTTAAAACGGTACTAGAGTGTTGGTGTCATGTCCGTGTGTGCACAAGCGTGCGTACGTAAACCTGCGCATCTGTTTCAATGTGTACCCAGATGCGGTACGGTCGCGACTACAACGGCGACGGTGCATGCCCGACAACAGCAGCAGTAGCAGCGGCAGCAGCAGCACAAGAGCAAGTGTACAAGCAGAGGTAGCAGTAATGAGTGCGCTATCTCGTGTCGGGGCCAGGGGATTATATATCACGACGAAATGAGGAAAAAAAGGTGGCGCTGCGGTCCAATGTTGCCAAGCCAGTTTCCGCATTTGTTCCGGAGCAGCTGCGCAGAATGGTGATAGCAAATGCACAAGCTGCTCAAAACAAAAAGCAAGACGTACTTGTGGTAATGGGGCAGGTTGAACCGGACAAGCTGTACACAGTGCGCGCACACACGCATGTGCATATAGAAATACGAAAGGAGAAGTATACCGGATATGCATATACGGCAAGCGTGTTGCAAATAAATGGGTGGACGGCAATTTCCACCTGTAAGGCGGCTTTCAGGCCTCAACATGAAATCCGTACACCTACAGGTATACACTTCTATACGGAGTACCTATCTATTTATACATACAGACATGTGTACGCCCACACCCACGGATGAGAAGAAAAACACGCCTGGACAGCGGCAGCAGTGCCAGTGCTAGCTGTACTACTAGAACAATGCACCCCTACACGGAGCAATCCATGCTGGTGTGCGTCCTGGTGTATCAGAAACACGAAGGCACGATTCGACCGCAGTAGCTGAGAGTACAGAGGCAACACGAAAACAGAATGGAGGAGCGCCTTTTACACGTAGGAGCAGATAGCACACGACAACCTTGCAAGGCACAGCTCTCTCGTGAACCCATGTTAGAGGAGCATTACGCCCAATATTGCCATGCACACGACGCATTCCTTTGCACGCATTCGCTTGTACATCTGGACCAATTTCAAGTGTTGAGCTCAAGGCACGCACAGGTGTAGAAGTCCTCCGGCACGACAGATGAAAAACATATGCTTTTGATCGCTCCTGTTGTACAGAGCTCCTAAGAGACTAATTATACACTTTTTGCTCGCCGTCCCCCCATGCGTTTCTGAGTGTGTCCCTACGCATGGATGTATGTGGATATATATACACACAATATGTTCGTACGTACAACTGCAGTTCCACAGGTATGTCCTCGACGTGCGCAGGTCACATAATGTAGCTACTAATGTTGCTGCATACATACAGAGAGACGCACATGCCGTTCCTGCACGCGTCGTGGGCATGCAAGTGTAAGGCGCGAACCAGGACATCACAGAACGGTAAACACATTTACTGTGGAGGCTCCCGTATTTCCGCGTCCACGACCTACCCACATGCAGAGGATGCCCTGCTTGTAAACAGGGGAAGAGCTTGACGCGTTCATGCATCCGGAGGGGTTGTTTGAAAACAAATGTTTTACTCTGGTACCGTTAGTCTCCTTAGTGGATTTCGTCTTTTCTAAGAGATGCGTAAACTAACGCAGCCACTGCACGGTTTCAACCGTGGGAAACATCTGGACGCTGTAGGTCAAATTATTGTAATCACGCTGATCGGTAGGAGACATTCCTCAGGTGCTCGCGGTCACCCGGATGATTGACGACACATAATCATGATGCTTCAAGCGTGCACTTTGGGCAACGACTTCAAGCATAGTTGTATGGGTACACTACATCGATGTATACTGTCGCACGGTCAGAGGGGGAGGGCGTGACGTCAGAAATACTTGAGATGGAGATCGTTGTGAATGATGCAGGGTACGTACACCGCAACGGAGAAAATTTCCCCGCCACACACGCACACACAGGGTAGAGTTCTATCAATGTGCGTACTAAATCAAACTCTGCAGAACACCACCTTCGGATTTTTTTATCCTCTCATTAAGAACGCAGCTCACCACCCCCGAGACACGCAATACATTGACACACTCTCAGAGCCAACTCTCGTATACATATATGTATATATACGTACAAATGAATAGATCACACTACGTGCTTACACCTGTAGCACAACGCGGACGCGACCTTCTCAGTTCGGTGCACACACGCAACACAGTTCCTCTGCTTCCTACAGCGTGTATGCTTCTCTTGTGAATACGCTTCCTTTACAAGGTAGACCAACTCTGTTCCCTCTCCACTCCTTTCAATATGTATGTTTCTGCATACGCTTCTTTTACACAGCAGACTAACTCTGCTCCCTAACCAATCCTTCCAGTGTAAATGTATCTCGTTTGAATCCGCTCCCTCTAGACCGCAAAGTAAGTCTGTTCCCCCTCCAACCTTGTTCGCTTGGTGAAGGTGTGGAATGGCTCCTGATTTTCACTCCCGCCTCTGCTTTCCACTTCCGCTACGTCTTTTGTGTCCAGTTTGACTTCCATGAGCGAAGCTCCTACTTTTACACCACTGGACACGGGAACATCGCTCTTTCGAGGCGAAAGTTGTACATTCGCAGTGTTTCCTCCCATTGTGTTGCCGTCACTTCGCCTTTTCATACTCGTAATTTCCACTCTTGCGCACGGCGGCGGGCTACTGGTCCTGCTTAAAACACGGTTGCCGTGGCACGGAAATGATTCTTTTCGAACCAAACCTCCACTCTTTTCACTCCCAAGCTCCGTGACTGTCCCAGCACCACAAAGCGCAGGTGGTGTGGTATCTGTCGTCAATAAAACGCCTTCTGGCTTCCCCGAAAACAACGAGTGTTGAGCTGCTGCAGGAGCTCCTACTTCGTATCCTCCACTCTTTGCCTGAAGGGAAGATAGTGACCGGTGCGCCCCCCCTAGTGCTGCCGTAGCATCTGACTCTTCTCTGCGACCTGAGTTCCAAACCATTTCTGTATCCACGTTTGCTGCTGTGTTCTGCTCTAACGTTGTCGCTGTGCACGCTGCGACTTGTTTACTCGCTGCTGCTCTGTATCGTGGCGCTCCTGCCGCACCATCTGCCGCAATTGCACACAGGCTCCCCGCGTGATGTTCTACAGCACCTGCGGCTCGTCTTGTCCGCCCCGAATCCGGTAGCTCTTCTGAAGCTGTTGTGCGCCCAAGTTCCCCCGCTATTGTCGTCGCGTTGGACGCAGTGTCTGTCTCCACCAGTCTACCAAAGGTGCTCTGTGCATGCTTCTTTCCGTCTTCCAGTCGCGCGGTAGAAGCTGGTGAAGTACGTGCAAATGCTATACACGCCGCACTTCCTGTGTTATTAAACGTATTGCTTTCGCTACTTACGGAAGCGTGTGAATGACGTTCACAAGCAAGCATCCTATTCGTTACTTCTCCGTGAACCTCTACCTTTGTGACTTCGCCAGAAAGTAGTGTGTGAGCTTCTGTGTTGTGCGACAGTGTGACATTCGGTTTGTCTTCTGGTACACTTGGAACAGCTACTATCTCTGGCCTTCCAGGGTCACCCCCTTTTCCACGCGTAGAGCTGTGCCCTTCACGCATGGAGGGGTTCGATCCTGCCACCTCCCCAGGCGTCGACGAAAAAACTTGCTCTCTTCCCACCAAACGCTCTTGCAGACGGTCTGCTCCCTTCTGGATTCCTCCAGCAGCCCCTGCACCGGTAAGTACTGACGGTTCGGTTGCTTTTACTTCTGGCGGTCGACCGGAGACTCCAGGTGGGGCCACACCTGTATGTGCAGCTATGACTCCTGTGCACGTCGACGCTGCTACTACTGGTGTCTGTGCAGAACGTTGATTTGCACATGGTGTTGTCTCCGTTCGCAAAACGCGATTCGAGTGTCTCGACCCAAGTGTCTCAGGTTGTGGTCCTGTTGCTGTCGGTGCCATTGCCGCCGGCGTTCTTGCTGTCAGCGGTGTTGGTGCTGCTGTCGAAACTGTTGCTGCCGGTGCTGTTGCAGCCACTGGTGTCGTGGTACCATGGAGCACTGTGCGGGTCGGTGCCACTGGACGGGGTCCAGCCATCCCCATTATGTACGTAGCTGACGTAGGTGCTCTGCTTGAAACTAAACTGCTTCGTGCTTTATTCCCTGCCGGTGTACCCAGCTGCATTTTATTGTGGTGGGGCCTGTGCAACTCTCTGACAGCATTAGTAGACATATACAGATTCCAACAGGTGTCGTGGACTTTCCGTTTCATTTCTTCGATCTGCTCTCGTATCTGCTCCAGATCGTCTTCATCGTCTGACGACTCGCTGTCGCTGCTGCTGCTGCTACTACTCGAGCTGCTGCTTGTGTCGGTCTCATAAACAGCTGCTGCTTGGCCCACAGCCCGGCGCATACGGCAGTACTTTCCATCTCTTATCTCCCAAGCATCCGCCCTGCAACAGAGCACAAACGCGGCAGTCATAATTGCAGTAGTAGGGGACGTAAGACTGCTGCCGACCTGTAGTATGTATTACGTAGAGGCCCCTTACATTTTTAGGATCCGGTCCGCGCATGGATACGTCATACGGGTACACAAGTGTGTAGGCGTGCCAAAACGATTGAACAAACATGTAGGCGTGCCCACTTTTTTAGTGAGAAGACAGAAAAAACGGAGAAAAAGACCATGGAGGAACTTACCGTATGAAAATAAGGAAGAGAATACTGAGACAAGGAAAACTTTTGACGAAACTCTTCTGTATGACAACAAGAGGACAGGTGACAAAACTGCTCCGAGTATCATCCGGAAGCCACGGGCGTGAGCTGTGTTAAGCTTGCTGTCTCAGAAAAAAGAGAACGCTGACAGGATACGTGCCAGTTCATTTCCAAGCCCACCAGAAAAAGCTAACTTCCATAGCCGCACTGCATTTAAATGAACGAGCGACGGTGCAGGGAAAATATGAAAGCAGACACCTACAGCAAAAGTTATTATACAGACACCACCAGTCCAACAGCAGGTGCACATCTTCATGACCGAAGAAGAAAAGGATAAAAAGGGTATCTACCAGGTGGACCAGGACGGATTGTATACGCATAGAGCGCCACATAGTATGCATGTACATGTACGTATTTCTATATACATATATATACACACATACATACAGCGAGAACGAACGACACAGAGCACCACATACAGAGAAGTACAAAAAAATGAATATATATGCGCAGGAGGAGAGAGAGGAGGGAAGATTCCGACACCTGCTGAGACAGACAAACGTGGACGGCATGCAACGGGCGAGAGGATACGTCCACACAAGCACACACGCAACCACATACATACAGGTATATACATGCAGAGAGAGTAGCACACAAGTACATACGCGGGCAGACGAATATATAGAGCCACCGAGAATGCCGGTGGGAAACAGCTACACCATGCAGAACAAAGGCATCCACAGGCTTAGGGCACCTCTGCACGGAAGAGATGCGGATTCTCCACATACAAATAACCCCACTATCGCATCGCCCTAAGTCTTGCAGATGCCTGTATCACTACAGCACATGAGTAGATATACATCGCTGGGTTTTGGCGAGAATGACAAGAATCAGCAGTACTACCCGTAGGCAGTAAATCTACACAACACATGCAAAGTTGTAATCATCTCTCTTTCTGTCGGCGTGCCATATATATATATGTGTATATATATATATATGCGTATATAAAGCCTGCAATGAGACTGCCTCCACATCGGATGTGTGGCACACGCCGGAAGAAGACAGGCAGCGGGCAGGAGAAACGTGGCAGTCACAAGTACACAAGAAGGATGTGTATTTCACCTGCACATTCAAGCAGGTCACCTTTTCAATTCGCGTACATCGGATGCATACACCTGTAGAAATTTTCGACCAAGTCACTGCTTCGACCAATCACTTCTCAGTAAATACGCATGTGGAAGCCACGTACTGCAAACTCCCGCTCACACATTCCCTCAGGTAAGTAGCGATTTGCTTGCACACGTCAATACAGAGACGTGAATATACAGTTATAAGGAATCACACATGCAAACACATACCTAAGCATGGGCGGATAGTCTTCCTTGCAGCAAGCACGGGCAGAGAGGAAGAGAGTACGGGCGAGGCCCAGATGACGAGAAGGTCATAGGTCTGCGTCGGCTACCGTCAACACAGACGCTCCTGCGTATAATATGGGAGAACTAAAAGAATGTTATCCCACTGCATTTGTCACTGAAAGGCTACAGCAGCAGAGCAAAACCTGCATGCCGGGTTGCTGCATGTCAGCAGCAGGTGGGTGTGTCGGGAAGAACCGCGTGCAGGTTGACAAATCTCAGTTTGTCTGCACGCCCACGCGGTAGTGACTTCTCTTAAAGACAAAAAGCGTGCACCGAAAAGCTCGTGACGGCCAAACTCCTATTTTCACGGGCTCGAAGCTGCCGGGCCCACGCGTTGCCTGATCTTCGCACGCGAAACAAAAAAGGACGCAGCCGTCCTGTACTCTCTCGTTGCAGCACCAGGCACGAAGGCAACGCCTCCTCACGTTGTCAGGCAGTGTTCACACAGCGAAGAGGAAAAAAAGTGTTCTACATGAAAACTTAGCGCTGCTGTCTAAAACATTTCCCGCTGGCAGTAGACACTTCTTCTGTTCGCGGGGTCACAATTCTCACATCACCGCAGAAACCCAGCTACAGCAGCTTTCCTCTTCTAGAAAACATCGTCGCCAAAGGATGGATCAGCGGTGACTGTCTTGCAAAAATACTTCAACGTGAAGCAAGCACCTGCGGGACCTTACCGGGGAGAAGAGTTTCCGCGAAACAGCAATAGCCTCATTGTTCTTGTCTAAGCAGGAATATGAGGGAGGCGTGCGCATCTTAAAAGACCAGCTGCGCTACAGTATGTGGGTATACTTAGACACAAGACCTCTGACACGCGGGAATGAACCTTATGAGAACTTCACTCAAAAATGCAAAAGAGACAGAATCATGCCACATCAGCAGTGCCCTTCCGTTTTTCGCGGACAACGAAATAACAGCGGAGCACCCTGCATCCCCTATCTTCAAAAGCTGAACTGAGAGGTCCAGCGCGACCGGTGATGCAACAGAAGCAGTCGCTGCCACAGTAGCAGCAGCAGTCACCATTGCTGCCGCCAGACGATGCGACAGCGACTTACTTGTCGCAGGCGTCGATGACGCCAAGACCAACTGGTCCTGGGAGAAATTTCTCGAATCGATCCCTCCAGAGGACGGCAAATTTTCTCCTGCTGCGTCGGGTGCTTCGCCACGCACTCGGCAGGAACGAAAAAGAAACAAAGTTCTGAGTGCACGCGACGCAGTCTGTCAAGTTCAAAACGGCATGCCACCACCCGCCCGGCACGTAGATCACTTCCCCAGGACCCTGGATGCACTGCACGGAAATGCACCCAGAAAATGGCAGCAGCAAACACGAAACAACACCGCCAGCCGGACGTCCATGCGACCACACTGAAGATATGGCTACGACCTAATCTCTCTTTTCTCTCTCTTCGTCTTCCAATCAGTAGACTGCTCACACATATGTACACTTACACACGCAAGAACCCTCAGGTATGGGTCTACTAATAGATCGACAAAGAACTCACGTAAGTACGTTGTAACGTATTTTTCGCAATCTGGCGTACGGACACACACACGGACACACGTGTAAACGGGAGAAAAACGAAGATTAGCCACGCCTACACACTTAAAAACCAACACACGTCTGCCTCTATCCAGAAGCCGCATATATTAACAGGAGAGAAATCAAAATATTATCTTGAAATCTGATACACATACATATATTCCACAGACGGATGCATCACCTAGAAAATTTCTAATCTCCCATGTTGCGCGAGGTTTCGACGGCACGTGAACACGTTAACAGCAAAGCGAAGAAAAAGGATCTCAAAACAAAAATCCGCTCTCAACGACAGGAAACGAATATCTCTCCACTTCTCCCTATTTAGTATTGAGAAATGACATCTACGTAGTCCTTCTCCTACATACACACCTGTGAGAAACAAAAAACTCTATATCTGGCCCTCCACTCACCTGTTTCCGTACGTGCATACACATATCTCGACAGCCAAAAAAAGTGTGTGGATATCTCTAGCCGTGAGTGACTATCTCAGTACATCGTTAGGGAGAGACACGAAAAGGGGGAAGGGACACATGCCACTACTGCGGCTCTGGTAAACGCATGTTGACTGAGGAAGAAGCAAAAACGAGGAGGAGGACAACAGGAAGAAAACGCACAGACAAAGAGAGAAGAAAAAAGAAGGAGGAGGGAAGAAGAAAACATTAGTTTGAATTCTGCAGCAGCGAGCAATTGTATGCCGCGAAACACGTTTCAGAAGACTTCTGGAGGGAGAAGTTTTCTCGCTTCCCCAGTGCGCTCACGCGTCACAACCGTCCCCTCCGGACAAATACCCACCTCTTTTTCTACCTACTAAGATACCCGTCTCTACCTATTTATCTCTCTAGACGTCAGCTTCTTCTACTTTCCACAACCACAAATCTACGACTACAGCATTATCTGCCTGCGCGGGTGTCCCTCTCCTCCCGCGTTTCACGCGTATCTGTCTTTGTCTATACACCCCCGACGCAGAAAAGACGTGCGCATGGAGGACACACATGTGCGTTGCGTCGCGTCGAAGAACTACACTGTCGTCAATATAAGGACCAGGAAAGAGTCAAGCTCTATATACAAACTGGCAGTCATATTTCCCTCTTTCAAGCTCGTGTAGATACGTACGCACACACGTGCACACATATGTGCGTACACATACGCACACAGAAATACGTAGATTCATAACCCCACACACAGAAAACCACAGTGGTCTACGCTGCACCACCGTCCTCTACTAGCCTGGAATAACATATCAGCAGGCACCTGCGTATACCTCTGCACACGAACATATTTATTGATACACTAACACATGGTGCACTGGTGACTTAACTATACACATATGTACATATATATATATATATATCTTTATGGATCCCACCTCTCACATGCGTACAGGCAAATATATACATGCCTATACACACATACGTGTACGTGGCGATGTCACCCGTTCGGACGTCGCTTGAGACAAATCTGTGTGGACTGATACAAGTATCTGTTCACACGCCTACATGCGTAGAGTTATGCCTGTGTTCAAACGTACGCGTATATAGCCGACAGAAAAGTAAAACTTTCTCTCCCTCATTCTCTGCCTCGGCTTGTTTCTCACAATCTGCTTCTTCTGTCGCGATAGCCGTACAGCGACGCTGCTGTTCCTTCCTGTCCTGCTGCTGCTGATGCACCACGTGCCTGCGTGCTGCCGCTGCTGCTGTGTGTCTTGTGTGGCAGCCTTCTCTGCCCACCGCGGAGGTCGGGCCTTTCCCTTCGCCAGCAGCAACACTGCGTGCTGTGTTGCTGCTCGGCTGGTGCTTCCGTGTGCTTGCATGCGCTGTTGTTGCTGTGTGCTTCCCCCTACTGGGCTGGTGTTGCCGCTGGTGGGACTGCAGCACACTCATCGCCTCTGCTGGTGCTGCTGCTGCGTGTCTGCCTCTCCTGCTGCCGTTGCCGCTGGTGCGACTGCACTGCACACTCACCTTTGCTGCTGCAGCAGCAGCTGCGGCTGCCTCTGCCGCTGCTGGACACTGTTAACTTGCGACTCTCGTTTTCTTCAACGTGTCACTGTACGACCTCGCTTACTTCAAAGACAGGGACTTCCGGGTGGTGTTGCTTGATGCGCGGCAGCAAATTATCAAACCACATGATGGCCTCGTCGTCTTCTCCTGGCAGCAGCAAATGCCGCGCCTTCACCACGTGTTTCGGCACAGAAGGCGGAAACAGTGCCCACCTGCAAAAATCCAGGCAAGAAGCAGCCGCGGGCGGGACAGCGGAAGTGCAGAAAAAAGAGGAATCCTCCCTGTTCACTCCGCTACGTTGCCGGAACAGACGCTCTTCACATTCATATACTGGCGCAACAGTGCGGATCCACCTGTTGCTCCGGACATTTGGCCATGTGTAGACACGCACCGGTGGGTGCGCGTTCGCGTCAGGATCAAGAGAGGCACGAGGCGTGTGTGGGGATGTACAGGAGAATGTACAAGCATGGAGAGAGAAAGGTATGACCGTTCTCCGTGCTCGTTAATAAAGGTACGCATGCGTGC
This sequence comes from Sarcocystis neurona, assembly GCA_000727475.1. Lineage (NCBI taxonomy): Eukaryota > Apicomplexa > Conoidasida > Eucoccidiorida > Sarcocystidae > Sarcocystis > Sarcocystis neurona. Next base: position 4,117,786 of record KL647290.1, on the reverse strand, counting down.
ACGTGTATGTATACGTACATACGCATGAGAGTGGACGTCTCACAGATGACTACTACACAGGCACAGCGCGAGAGAAATGACAAAAATAGGACTCCGGACCGCTGCTTATATACGGCCATACAGTCACACACACACACACGCACATACAACTGCGCGCCCGAACAACCGCAAGTCTACACCTGGAGAGGTATACAAGTATATCCGTGTATACATGTATAGGGACAGGCGTTCTGATATACAAGACATATTTTTATATACACGTGAAGGCGTGACGCTTCCACGTGTCCCTGAGCAATGCGAATCTGGGCAAGGACTTCAGGACATCGCCCTTAGCCGCGGTTTTTCGATCCCCCGCGAAAGACGCTACACACCTGCTGTAGTTCGTCGTGATCTCCGCGTCAACAGATCTACCGACACACCGGCCGCTCCTACACGGACAAATCTCTTCAGAGACGTCGACACGTCTAGCAGCTGTTATCAAGTCTCCTCCGTACGCGGTAGCCGCGTCTACCTCCCTTTCTCTACACGTAGATAGACTCACATTTCCGAACGTTCTCTTCGCAGCTGCATTGACCGGAACGGTGCGAACGTAGTACGCGATTGACTGTGTGTGTCGAAGCATCGAGATCTCTGCGAATCCATACATGCACTAACCTCTCCACAGGAACACGCCGTGAAACGATATCTACCTGGGTCAGCTGATCGCATTACGCGTGTGTAACTCCTGCACATATAACTATGTGTATACATGTATATATATGAGGAACTACCACTCACGCAAGACTGGATTGATGAGTATACGCATACTTGACACGTGTATACAAGGTGGGGTATACGTGTATGGCATTCCTGTGTATATGCTCAGCCCTGGCAGTACAAGTGCGCACACAAGTGCAAAAGGCAGAGATGTGTGTGGACAAGATCATACACACACACGCACACACACGTACGCGACTGCGCATACATACGCGCACGCAAAAAAGTACGCGAGCATGTGTACATTGAAGACATGCAAAGATACACACATAGGTCACTATATATATATATACGCATACACAAGTCCTAAGGTATAGTGTATATCTACACACGTGTATACAGCAAACTCGCATGTGTGTCATTTTATGTGGAGACACACGCGACCAGAAAAGGACACGTTTATGCAAGTAGATACACAAGAAAAGTACATAAAATACATGTACACATGTGTGTGTATATTTTATACGTACCGTTTGTAGCCATGAGTGACGGCATTCCACGCAGCAGTGCCGAGGGGATCGATATGGACGGTCGTCCCGCTTCGCTTTGGTCCGATGCAGAACCAGCGATGCCTGAGCAACCAAAAGAACATATTCAAGTGTACGTACACCGGAGAGATCCGTAAGTGCAGGGCTACCGATACCTCTCGAAACACAATCATTTTCAGCTGCTCATACTGCGCACATGCTGGATTCAGTACACACGCCCGAAATGCGGAACTCCAGAGGACCAGGAACGAATAGCCGGCAATTTCTGCAGACACGTCCTCCTAACCACGTGTTCGTACACGCGTGATGTACAGTAGTCGTCCGTAGATACACGCGAAACGTCGCAATCAGGTGTACACACGGCCGGGAAGAAAGTTCAACTGGGCTGGTCCGCTCGGAAGACAAAATTCCTGCGTCCACTGAAATCAAAGGTGGCGTAGAGGCCGCCGCTTTTGAACGTCAATTGTACCTGCGTTGTCCTTCACACGTGAGTATCACACGTGAGCAAAGGAGGTTCAAGTGTATCTTCAATAAACACGCCAACACGCTTCTGTACTTTTCTCTCTCTCTCTTATCTCTGCCATCCATATCTGTCGTGAGGTTCAACGCCCGATCCACAGGAAACGATAACTTGCACATGCATACAGAAAGAAAAAACAGGTCTGGGGGATTTCCTGGGTGGGAAAAGAATTGGGTTTGACCGGATCTGAAGAGGACGGTGAAACGAAACGGGGAAACCTAGCAGTTAGGAGAAGATATCCTCCGAAAGTCCCTCCTTGGGATGTACGTACACTCGAGACGCAAAATCGAAATGTGTATACACCTGGGGTGCGGGCGCTGGGCCTATGCGTCACAGTCGTGTATTGCCAAAGTTGAGGTGTGTCTGGTCTTGCACGGCCAAGTCGGGTGTACATACACACTCGAACGACACGATATCATCGGAGTGCACTTGCGGTATACACCCATATACACATACTCCACATGCACACATACGTGTGAACAAGGGAGAGTCGGGTGTACGTACACTCGAGGAGGAAAGAACAAGCAGCAGCAGGTTCGGGCGTAAATACGTCAGAAGGGACAAGATCACCAAAGAGAACGCAACAACACATAGGTACATATCCTCTCATACTTTTATTGCGCTCTCTCTGCTACGTGTACAACGTGTATCGTCTGCATAGAAAAAGGCAATTTATGAGTTTATCTTCCTTCTGCAGGGACAGAGACGGCCAGGTCTGGCTATTGCAACAACATTCACCTCTCGGTTCAGCTGGGCGTCGCTACTAAGGTCTAGGCCGCATTCTCTATAGATCGGCCTCTCCTCATTCTCACGTATACTCGAACGCGCGTAGGTCAACAAATTTCGACGCGACTAATAGTAACTCACAGCAGTTCGCCCCTTCTCGTCCTCCTCCTCCGTGTCCACGCTCTTCGGTACAGACACACCAACATGCACCTCGCTTTTTTTTTCTCTCTCGCTTTCTGTCTCCGTCTTTGTCTGTCTCGTTCTGTCTCTGTGTTTCACTCTGTGCGTGTCTCATGCGGTTCACTCTGCACCGAGTAAGAAAATAGAATCGCACACGTTTACATCCCTACGGACCAGTACCTTTAGATGCGTTTCCTACCCTGAGACTCTACACAAACAACGAAAAAAGCACACACCTCCTATATACGTATATATATATGTATATATATATATATATGCACCCGTCTCCGAAGATCGTCACTCTTCACCCGCAGAGGCGGCGTCGAGAGAGGGTAGTAGAAAGAGTCTCTTTCTCTGTAGCTAGCGCATCTTCACACAGTTCCACGGGTGCACGGGTGCGCGTGTATGACAAACATACACGAGGTCATTAAACGCGAGAAATATGTAGACGGTAAGGTGCATACCTTCACGCACGTGCATCCAGGGGACTACAAGAATATACATATTACACGTGCACGCATATATATCGGTGGGGAGGATGCCTCGGGGCACGCGGAGGTATTACAGGTAGGCACACTGCCACCTGGGGTCAGGAACACGGCGCACAAGGTCTATAGAAGGAGGTCCTCCGAGCCGGCGTCTATGCGCGCCCCCGCTCTTCCACGTATACAAGCAAAGACGGGAAGACGACGGTATCTCCGGTCAGACGCACGTGTGGAAGAAGCAGAAAAAAACTGCAGGGAACCGGGCAAGAAGCGACTTACGGTGGCCTCTTCTCCTCCCCAACAATGCTGTGAAGATCCACGGGAAAAATGTCCGGGACTTTCCAGTCTTTCAAGAGCCCGCTGCATGCAAGTCACCACGTACGCACATACATCTACAAGCGGCATGTATTGCGCACCGGGCACACACGCATTTGTGTGTGTCCGTACCCGTACGGGCGGCAGTGCTACGTACGCGTGTGCAGACGGCGACAGCTGCAGCTCCTCTCTCTTTGCTGCTGCAGACAGGTGCACGTTGGTTCCTTTCTCTGCTGGGAGGCTTCAGAAAGTTGCTCTGTGTATGTGGAGGCTCGACGCGAGCGACAGCAACACGAGCAGCAGCAGCAGCAGCGGCGCCGCGTTTTCTTCGTTTCTCCTGTACAGCAGTCTGGTTCATGTTTGTTTTCTTCTCTTCTACACCCTCTTTGAGTGACGCAGTCGACGTCCAGCAAAACTGTCTACAGCCGGCACATCGTAGAACCATCCTTGCTCTTCCCTACCGTTGAAGGGACGCGCTGCTAGCGTGTCTTCGAACCAACGAGATACAACACCAGCAACCGCAACAACACCAGCCCAAGCCATAGCAGCATCCCCCGCAGCAGCCCCGTCGGCAGCAGCAGCGGCACCCTGCAGCAGCGGTCCCCCGCAGGAACAGCCTCAGCAGCAGCAACCGGCGGGTCTGGCTTCTTTTGCTGCTAGTGACTGGTTATCCGTGTACACATTTTTCCGAGAGGCGGCTTGGGAAAATATTTGCAATCCTTGGCAGCAGCAAAACAGCAGCAGTGGCTGCTCCTTCTACGAACACGCTAAAAAGCCGCACCGTTCACATCATTTGAAAAAGACTTCGCAGTTTAGCAGCAGGTGCAACAGTTCCCTCCTTTGCTGGGTGATGAAGGAAACCACGTAGAACACGGTGCACCCCGTACGCAAAGCAGCACCAGCAGCAGGGGCTCCCTTCCTCGCTGCTGGCAACTCACTGCTGCTGCTGCCGCCGTACGCTCACCGTCAAATACGGTGCAACAAGAACGCATGCAAGTCGGATACACTTCACAGGGTGTCTAGCTGCCGAAGGATCATATTTCCTTCCCTCAGGTGCCGCAGATCTTTCTTGGCAGTTCAGCTTCCTCCGGCTTCCTGTGGACTACGCCATTCTCTTCCGGCCTGGACGAGTACCCCCCTGCATTTTACTGTCCTCACGTTTCTCTCTTCAGGCACAGATATTTACTACACACGCGGCATGAATTCTCCCCGCCCATATATTGACCTGCCTACCTTTCCCTATATAACAAAGTGTGAGCGCTTTCGTATGGATACTGTTGTACTTAGCAGTGCCTGTCTATGCGACCACACACACGCATATCTGCCTATCTATCTATCTATCTATCTATCTATCTGTCTCTCTGTCTATATATGTATACGTAGATGTATGTACCCATATACAAACGGATATACATATACACCTATGTGACTACACGTATATATATATATATGTACTTGTCCAGTTGTCGCCCTTCTTGGCCGCGTGTGCAGCGTATCTTCCGATGGCAGGGACAGGACAGCTTGATGAAGGGAGCTAAAATATTGATGTAGAAACCATCTCTTCGTTTTAGTAGTAAACGCCGATATCGCTGCCGCCGGACAAGAGAAAAAAGAGGTCGGAGTAAGAAAGGAGTGTTGGTGAAGAGAAGCTTCGACGTCTTCTGCATGCGCAACAGCAGCTGCAACTCCTGCTGCTGGAGCACTTGTGTTTTCTACCGTCGCACCTCTCCACTACAAGATCGCGGTCTGGCGCAGCAACAGCAGCAGTGCCAGCAGCACCGGCGCAGCCGTCGCAACTTCAGCAGCAACAGCTCCTGCAGTGGACCGTGCGGTATATGCGTTGACTCAAAGACTCGCATGCTCGTTCTATGTCGACAGCTCTCCCGTACTCTTTTTATCAGGCGACGGCAAGAAGTGTGTGCGACCTATCTACAGTTCTCTGCTCGTTTCTTCAGGAACGACTGCTTCAGCACGTCCAGCTTCTTTTGTCTCGATAGGCACCTTCCTCTGCAGTGTGGAATATCTTCTGCAGTAACACCTATACGCATCGAGACACGCAGACGCTTCTGTCTTCTCCCCCCTTCCCCCTGCCCCTCCCCTTCCGCACGAGCGACTCATCGATACGAGTCGCAGTCTCTTCTCGGGCCACCAAGCGCTTCCACACAAACGCAGACGCAGCAGGGGGCCACGGGTCAGGCACTGCAGCGACAGCAGCAACGGGTCCATCCCCTACCACGTATCTGCTTTATCTTCTAGCGCCGATTCAAACAAATACAGCGGCGTGTCGTCGCGCTGGTTCTCCAGATAATCGATGAAATATTTCTGCAAAGTACACACAGCAAGCCACGCTGTGGACAAGAAGACTGTCGCACACAGACGTGTGACGCTTCACGCATTTTCTCCCCCTCTCTTTCGTGTGGGCACATCTCTGCCCGTTTAAAAGAAGTGCGGTCCACAGATATGTCACAGTGACGCTGTGCCCGTAGTGAAACTCAGGGCCTTGCGTGTCTACATGCGTATACATATACAAACACATATACATACATACGTATGTGCACCAAACACTAGCTCACCTATATCTGCTGCATACATTGAGAGATAGACTCACGTATATACACGTATAGGGTATATAAAGACATATGTGATACTCCACGCGTGGAGACGTATATGCGAGCACTACTTTCTGAAGAGATAACTGGCGTGATACGGATACAGACGACAAGTGAAAAGAGGGAAAGAATAGTCTCCCCGCTCAAAAGTATGACGGAGACGATGTGGCAAGCGGTTGTCTTCCAAGTGTGCACCGCAGCTCACATACTCTCCTCTCTTATAGACAGGTAAACACGTGTATATATTTGTAGACGTCACTCAGGGTCCCGAGCTTCATCACATCTATATACATATATATGTGTGCCACGGCCGGCTCACGCGCTATACGTGTAATCACACATATGTACATATATGCGTCACGGTCGGCTCACGAGCTATTTCTGCGACTGTGGCGCTAACGAAGGAAGCACCTCGGCAGTAGTAGACAAAAGCTGTCACCAGCAAAATACTGACACTCATGTGTAATATGGGCGTACCGAGCGCGTAGACAACTGGCGTCGCTGTTCATCCAGGAAAAAGTATCGCATATGATCACATGTATATTCACTCTCACTTCTGCATGCGGCCGTGCGTACACGTGTGTGCGGGTGGGTGGGTGTATGTGTGTGCACGCATTTCTCCCGGTGTATGTCTTCTTATACGTATGCGCCCACACACACACACATCCACAGAGTGGCATATATACTTGTATATGTCGCTCTTTGTATTCCTCCTTTAACGTATACCTTGGGAAAGAGATACGTACATGCTACAAGTCAACACAGAGAGGACACCTACAGTCTTCACAAACACCGAAGTGTACACACATTAATACAGACGCCTATGTATCATACATCCACCTACATATATATATGTACACACACACATGCATGCGTACGGTTGTACTGATACATATATATATATATATATATATATGGTTTGATATTAATAGACATTTATATGTAACATTCAGACAAAGAAAGGTGGAGCAATGCAGCGCGCGTCAGGCATCTAGGAGGAGTTGCGACGATCCCTGAACAACGCGTGAGGTAGTAAATAAATGCTGCTGCGGATCTCCTTTCCTCTGGTATCTGTCCCTGTGCGGGAACGCAGCCGCAGCAGCGACAGAAGCCGCAGCAACAGCGTCAGCAGCTGCAGAGCCCAGCAGGCGCAGCACCAACACGCGCGCATCCAGAGCGGGAGCGGCAGCAGTGTGAATAGCAGCAGCTGCAGCCGCTCCCATAGGAGCAGCAGCAGCGACAGGCAAACCAGGCAAAACAGCAGTAAAGGCGACAGCAGCCAGACAAGCAGTAAAAGCGACAGCAGCCGCAGATGCAGCAGCAGCAACGGAAGCAGCCACAGGAGCAGTAGCAGCGACAGCAGCCAGGGGAGCAGTAGCAGCGAGACAGCAATACCATTTTCATTCGGATTTTCTCTCCGTCATCTTTCTCTCCGACTTTGAACCTTGCCGTTTTATACTTTTTCTCTAGTATCTTCAAGTCCCACTGCTGCATAGCAGGCCAGTCGTCGATCCATCCCCGCAGCAGCACGGGCATGCATGGGATCTCAAAAGCGGCGACGAAATCTGCAGTCGCACAAGCAGCAGCAGTGAACCAGGAAAAGAAGCAGCAGCAGTGGCAGCAGCAGCGTCGGAATGAAATCCCACACACACGCAGCAGCAGTGCGCGGGGAGGAGAACTGGCAGCAGTGGCAGCAGCAGCAGCAGAAAGGAAACCCCACACACACGCAGCAGCAGTGAACGAGGAGGAGCGCCAGCAGCAGTGCCAGCAGCAGGGCAGCAGCAGCAGAAAGAAGACCCCGCACGTGCAGCAGCAGTGGATGAGGAGAAGGCGGAGGAGGGGAGGAAGCAGTGGTGGCAGCAGCAGGACAGCAGCAGCAGCAGCGAAAAGATTCGGTCTCCTCTACAGGAGCAGCACGGGCAGTTGTCGTCAGCAGCAACACGAGCAGCAGGAGCAACACGCAAGAATTTCCTGTCTCTTCCTTCTGCTGCGCTGCCTTGCAGCAGCTGTGGCACAAATCCGTCTGCTCGACAAGAAACGCTGACTGTCTCTCCCTGCCGCCCCACATATACACACAGACAGATAAAAAACGCGCACACACATACAGAGACACACACACACACACGTACAGACAAATACATGTACACATATATATATATATATATATGTATACGGGTGTATTCCACATATTTGTTAGTACGGAAGAAGGCAGATAGCCACACTTGTACCAGTATACATTCATATACATGGATAGACGACTTCTCAGTAGCAAGTCACACACACATATACGTGTACACATGTATACACATGTACACACATATATATACACATATCCCACAACACCTACATATATAAACTATATGCTCCGCGAGCGTTCATCCAGACTATACACACATATATATATGCAGGGAGAGAGAGACAGATTGAGGAAGAGGACAAGGGAGAGAGCTGCACCACACTCACCCCGAGCTGTACACGGCCTAATATGTAGCTCCCTCTCTCGGCAGGGACGCATATCTATATATATGCAAATGTAAACGAGCACTCCATGCCAAGTATAACACAGCCGGATGCAGCCACGGCTTCTTCTGCCGTTCCTGCTGTTGCTGCTTTCCACCTTCTTCACACTGCACGAGTGCTGCGACAGAAACCGGCGTGACACCAAAGGACCGCCGTAAAAGGCCCTCATATATACATATGAAAACAGCTGCAAGTTCGTATACGCGTGCATTACTCTCTACAGGAATGTACTAGTACTACGGTGACACACACAAATAGATGCATGCACGCACACACATACTAGCAACATATATAATGAAACACTCTGAGCGCGATGTGTCTTTAGACACGCACACACATGAGGGACATACACTTACATCGGCGTATGTACAAATACATGTGTATACGTATATATATATATATTATACATATATATGTTGAGAAAACATGAATGCGATGCACGTATATGCATGCATATACATAACACACATATTGTTATATGTACTTGAGTACAGATCTATGTGTACATACACATATACATACGGATACATTTAAGGTACATTTTACGTGTATCCGTACTGGTTGATATGTACATATATATATATATATATATATATACACGTGTGGGTCTACGTATGTAGTGACTGGCAATAGGTGTGAGGTTGAGGCCCCCAGGTATCCTGGTACTTGGACCATCACGTGCGCAGCATATTTTGGATGAGACTGGTGCAGCTGCTGTTGCCGTGGCTGCCTGTGTGTCCCCCGCTGCTGTGACGCTTGCTGCCGGCCACGCGGCTGCATATCTGCTGCTGCTGCTGCTTCTGCTGGGTGAATACCTTTGAGCTGCGTGCTGCTGCGATCGAGTCGTGGGATGTTCTGCGGGATCGAGAACGAAACTTCGCAGATGGGGTTGCAGTAGTAGCCATACTTTCCCCAGTCCTTCGGACTTATATCCTTTCTGTGGACGCACAGCAGCAACACATCACCAGCCACACAACGTCAGCGAGGCTGCGTCCAACAACCGCAGCAACAGCCTGCGCGCGCAGCGAGAGCAGCAATAACAGGAGTAACTGTAGCAGCCCCCCGGAAGCGAGAGGAGTTGCTGCAGCCGCAGAAGCAACGACAGCAACAGCAGCAGGACGAGCTACACCCGCAGCAGCAGCAGGAATAGCTACCCTGTTAGCAGCAGCAGGAATAGCGACAACGGCAGCAGCAGCAGCACGAATAGCGACAACATTAGCAGCAGCAGGAATAGCTACAACGGTAACAGCAGCAGCAGGAATAGCTACACCACCAGCGGCAGCAGCGGGGATAGCTACACCAGCGGCAACAGCAGGAATAGCTACCCCACCAGCAGCAGCACTGCTAGCAGCGGCAGGGGCACGCGCAACATTCGTAGCAGCAGCTGCTGCAGTAGCAAGACTCGCAGTTTCAACGGCTGCAGCGATACTCAGCTCAGTCGCAGCTGCAGCCGCACCAAGAACAACAGCAGCAGGAGCAGCTGCAGCAGAACAAGAATTCCACCCAGCCGCAGCTGTCGCAGCAGTGTGCTCCCAGGCAGCAGCAGCAGCAACGCGAGGCAGAAAGGGTGCTCAAACGCAGCAGCAGCAGCACCCACTCACAGCAGCAACTGAAGTAGCAAAGGAAGACCAAACGAGCAGCAGCAGCAGCAAAAGCAATGCGGCAGCCGGGGAGCAGGCGACGGCTGCGACGCACCTGCCGCGACTCTCGTGGGCGAGACCACAGCAGCAGCAGCACTGGAACATCATCGCTTCAATACCCTGCGACCGCGGAAGCAGCAACAGCAGCAGCCTGCGACGCGCAACAATGCTGCTGGAAGCAGCTCCTTGAGGACGCGTCAGAACCTGTTTCTAAGTTTGTATCAAATCGTCCTTTAGTAGTGAGGACCTCCTCACCCACTTCCATACACTTTACTACGCCGTCGAGACGAGACACGGCCGTTCCCGAGGAGAAAGGAGACGGACCCACGCTATGGCGTCAAACGAATAGAGGTGCGACATATAATGACCGCGGCCGCCCGCAAAGGATAATAGAGCGAGAACATCAGCACCAGGAAGAGCGGCGGAAGAGCAGGAGAAACGCGCGGTTCCCGAGCCTTACCAAGAAGAGACGCAACAAATATCTGCAGACGCGGAGACGAGACAACACAGAGGCAAGTTACGAGGACGCGGAAGAAACTTGCCTGTGATGTTTCTTCGCGCGACGCACGTAGTCGGCCGTTTTCCTGTGGCGGAACGTCTCTCCGTTTGGACCGAGGTGGCTGTAACGCGACGCTGCAGCACGAGAAGCTGCAGCAGGAGGAGCTGGAGCAGCAGAAGCTCGAGCAGCAGCACCGGTGGCAGCAAACGCTGGACCAGCAGCACCACCAGCAGACGCGGAACGCGGAGTTGCAGCAGGCAGAGAAGACGCAGGAACGGCAGCCCGAGGAGACGTTGGAGCTGAACAAGCATCAAGCGCTGGAGCAGCACCGGCAGCAACGCGAAGCGCTGCTGGGGAAGGGGCAGCAGCAGGCGCAGCAGAACGTGCAGCAGCAGCACGAGGACACGGCGCGGCAGCTGCCGCTACAGCAGGAGGGGCAGCAGTTACAACGTCTGCAGAAAGGGCAGCCGCAGCTGCCGGCGAAGCAGCAGAAGCCACAGACGCAGCAGCAGAAGGCGCTGCAGCAGGACGAAGAGGAACAGCAGCAGAGGAAGCTGCAGTGGGACTCGGAGACGGAATGGTTGCGGCAGGAGCAGCAGCAGCTCGAGCTGCAGCAGCGGGATAAGACTGAGCAGGAGCTCTTCCGGAAACCGTCAGGGAGCAAGGTAGCGGATTAGCAGAGATAGCGGCAGTCATTACGGAGAGACTTGCTGCCGTGGATGACGCGCAGTCCATCCCTGCTGCTGCTTCTTCTGAGGTGGCTGCTGCTGTATGGACTCGCAAACTTTCTGCGGCAGCTGCGACTGCCACGCCTGCGGCTGCTGGTGCTGCTGTCTCTGTTACGGCAGGCACCGCTGCGGTACCTGCTGCTGCTTTCACTGCTGCTGCTTCTGCCATTTTTGCTGCTGTTGCAGCTTCGGTTCTTCCTGTTGCTGCTGCTGCAGCAGGACGAGCGGCAACGGAAAGCAGCGGAGCTCCGTGAAAAGGAAGGGGGGCCTCTGTGCGGCTCCGGTCCAACGAGACCGCGGCAGGAGCCGCGGAAGCGCCGCAGATTACGACACGAGCAGCCGAAGACGAGGCCGCAGGCATCACCGTCGCCGCGACACACGTTGCTGCGCTTCCTGATAAATCTTGCGGCAACAGACGTTATACGAGTCATAACACGTAATTACTACTGACCACACACTATGAGAACGCCCAGATATATGTGATGTATACATATATATGTATGTATGTATGTATATATGTATGTGTGGATGTATGTATGTGGATGCACCTATATATGTATACACGAGTACTATGGGTATACAAACACATTCGTATAAACACATGTGAATGCGCGTAGACATAGAGATATATGTATGCGTATAGTAATGTACGTGTATCTGGCTGTTGGTCTCCAGTCGTTTTCTTAGTCTGGCGTCCCTGGTCCCCCTATCCACGCTGCAGTGCTTGCAGTTCTTGCTGCGGCTGCTGGTGCTGAGAGACAGCCCCTGCCACTGCTGTCTTGTCGCGGAAGATGCTGCTGCTGCCTGCTTCTTTGTCCCCTTTTGCTGCTGCTGCTGCTTCTTCAGTGTTCTGACACTTTGGAAGTTTGCGCCTGCTGCTGTTGGTGGTGTCGCTGCGGTTGCTGCTGTTGTTCGTGCGGCAGCGCAAGTGTCGCTCGAGTTGGAACTCCTTCTGGCCGGTGCCGCTGCTGCTGATCTGCTCTCCCATACCTTCCCTGCTACTGCTGCTGCTGGCGGGGAGCTGCTCGGGCGACCGCAGCTGCCACTGCTGCTGCTGCTGTCGTATGTTTGTTAACCTCCGCTGCTGCTCGTGCTGCGGCTGCTGTTTCGCTGCCCTTGCGCTGCAGCCGCTGCCTCCTCTCCTCTTATTCGCGTGTCTGCGTGTCTCCTTCCTCCGCATCTACAAGTGCGCCACTCTGCTCCTGCCGCTATTTTGCTACTACTGCTGCCTTACAACTTCTGGTGGACAACTGCGAATAATGCAAAAAGGACACGGCTTGTTCACCGTGTTTCGAACTTTTGCCTCTGACTTTCAAGATGGCCCTCGTTAATTTGCCTTATGGTTGTGTTGTGCTCGAACTCGCGAGCCGCGGCGAGTCCTGGAGTCCGTACAGACTGTAAACCTACGCTCGGGACGCGGCAGCGGAGCGGTGTTGCTGCGCTCTTCCTCCTCTCATGTGGATTTCGCCGCGGCAATACCACATGGACGGGATGAAGAGATTATAAAACAACTCATACTTGTGTATTTATGTATATATATATATACGTACACTACAATGGTTTATGCGAGTACGATACCGTACTACTGCATCCGGAGGATACAGTCTTACAGACGCATGCGTGCGGAAATAGTTCATAGATTTTGGTTGACCACCATGTATGGAAAGACACGGAAGATGCACGAGGAGACATGCGGACAGGGGAAAAAGTCGCGAGAATAAGATAGGAACATTTCCTTTCCGCGCATGCGGCGATGGAAAATCGACCGAGCCGACCCTTTCAGACACCCACGTCAGTCATGTGAGGACGATTCGCCACTTTGTTCCGGCGAAGACAGGTAAAAAGCAACTCCGCGAAACAGTTCGATAGCTTGGAGGAGAGCGGGAGAGAACGAAGTCGAAAAGGTGGAAACAAAAGCGTTTGCACCGTTAGAGACATCGCCGCGCTGTTGTTGCTCACCAGGCGTCGTCGATGCGGCTGCCGTCGCCGCAAGGTCGTCGCACACCACGCAGGAGGATCATCAGCAGCGATGGCGGATGTACTCCACTAGCGTGAGCAGCCGCAAAAACAGACACGGCAACAGCTGCCCGAACAACGAGCAGCAACAGGAGAGCCAGAGGGCTTGAAAGCGCGCGGCAAGAGCTCCTGCCGAGGTGTACCGCAGCTCAAAGCTCGTCAGCAAGAAGTCCTGCAGGAGGAGCTGCAGACGCTACGAGCGTCGGAGTAAGAAGCAGCAAATCTCCCTGAAATCTTGTGACAGATCAATCGGACGCAGGAGGAAGGAGGGGCACGTCCAGCAAAGAAGCAGATTCCCCTTGCGAGAAAAGTCGTTGCTGCTCCTATGAGGTGGGTGGGTGTTGCCACTAGGACGGCACACCGCGCAGGAGCAGTAATGGAAACAACGCAGCAGCAGCAGCAGCAGACACGGCGGCAGCGAGCGAGGCCAGCTGCCGTGAACGCAGACGAAGCGTGTGTGCGCTCGCAGGCGAGACAGCACATCAGCAGAGAAACAGCTCCAGGTGGAATGACGGTGCAGCAGTTCGAAAAGGCACTGTGCTGTATGCTTGCGGCCGCAGCAGCTGCAACACAGCAATGAGAGTGGCAGCATCCACGCAGCACGAGAAAGTGCACGCAGCACCGTAAGCATTCACACCACTGCCAGACACCACAATCTTCGGCAAGTAGAATAATACAGAGTGTGAGAAGGAGCCAGATTCGGCCACAGACTTCAAATAAAAATCTGTCATCCACGTACTTCCAAGCTGCAGTCCAAGAAAAGACGAAGAAGACCCCGGAAGCGCGGACAACTCACAAACGAAAGTTACACTACGTTTCACTCGCGGATGTGTACATATACGCATTGGAGATCGCGCAGGTTTGTCCTCGTTCGGCTGATACATATATCTATATATACATACGCGTATATATGAATGCACATACATGTACACAGGTGTACTCACATGTATGATTACACTACTTTTGTCTAGCGGAAGCGTCCCCACGTACACGGGAGATCGCTCAGGTTTGTCCTGACTTGCGGAAAATAAACATGTGTATGCATGCGTCACATTTGCCTATATATACACACACATACAGACACAGATACCTGCCTCAAGTGTGAATGCGTGGATCACTTGTAGGCGGCTGTGTATGTACGTGCTCCCCTCGTACGAGAAACTACCTTGCTACTGACCGTCGAATTTGATACGCGCACACCGGGGATCTACTTGATTGTGTAGGGAATAAACAGTAGTACGTGGCGACACACGTACACTCACACTGGAAAGGTACGAAATTTAGCGGAAGTTGCGGTGATATGACTCGGTGTCCCAGTTTTCGCCAGCAGCTGCAGTATTTGCACCTGTCTCTCTTCGCTTTACATGTACGGATGTTTTTTTTCCACATGCAATATGCATACATTCGAACATATGCACTTGCACTACGTATGACTACTTTGGATCGCAAGTACAGGGACAACAACGTCCCTGAGAAATCATCTACATAGCCAGAACGTCAATGAATGAGTGCGTGTATACATGTATATATAGTCGTATATGTATGCACCTATAATGCAGCACGTCGCTTTCGCAGCGGGTAACTATGACAGTCGAAAGATGAGAGATTTTCCTCCGTTCTCCGTTGTATTTTCAAGAGTAGTGCGAACAATCCTCTGCGCTGTAGGCGCACCCACATGTGCGTACGTGGACGTGGGCTTATTTACCTTTTTGCGCATGACTGCCCAGAGGTTTGTATATATGCGCGTACCTTGTCCTCTGTAGATGTACGTTCTCTACAGATATGCTGCACTTCTTCTCCGTGTACGGCGGCACACATCTGCAAATCACCTGGTGCTGCTGCGTGCTCACGTCAGAACTGGCAGACGTAACCTGTGGTCAAGACACAACTGTACCTACAGATACATACACATATGAATATATATATATATGAAAACGCATAAGCAATGAGCGGGCGTAAGTACTGAGATCTACTAATACGTCTGCAGAATGCGTATGACTGTCTGTGTGCGTATAGATTCTCGTATACATGTTCATGCGTGCACACGTACGTGCGATGTGAGGCTGTACCTGTCTGTAGATACACGGACATACACACACGTACACTTGTGCACATGAAGGCGTACACACATGAATATACTATACAGATACTGATCTAACTCTAGGGGGAAAGCAGCGACCGCCAGAACGCAGCAATAGTGACGTACAATACAAGAAGACAGTCAATCAGGTGCCGCGTGTCTGGAAGTTCTCAAAATAGAAGGGTTGCAGCACTCGTTGTCCTCAGAATTGTGAAGCGTTCTCCTAAGAACGAGGAAGTAACTCCCAACTCCTCCAGCGTTGAAGTCCTGCTATTTGGAGAAGTCGAAGCCCTACCAGCATCGTCTACTCTGTATACTGACTGAAGAAGTCCGGGTTGCATGTTGTCCGTGACTGAAATCAAAAGCAGCATCATATAAAGGAAGAGACGAGTGTGCATTCCGAAATACTGACAATCGGTGGCAGTACCTCCCGCATGTGAAGCTGCATCCATGTGTGAAGCTGACAGCAAACAGTCAATTTGGTTGTTAGCTTTTTCAAAGAATTTGCCAAGCGTCAAGTCCTACCGAAGGGCGGAACCCCTCATTGCCTTTGAGCAGAGGAGCGTATAGTCAGTGCATCTTTTATGTCTGACCAGACGCCGTGTGGTCACCATCAATATGGATGAATATATGTATATATATATACACGTACGCGTATATCACTTTGTGTGGTAATTTGCGGGTAGAAGAGACATATATTATCGAGTGGTAAGGTACACATAATCGACTGGACGTGCCGCTTTACATGGGTGTTATCGAAATGCTCGTGAATAGTCGCACAGATCAATCACAGTAATTTAGCAAAAGAACGACCAAACACCTTCGCAGCAGTCCTGTAAGGATGTCCAATAGCTTAAAGGCAACGAATTGTTCTCTGGGCTCCCAAATCTACCATGAAGCCAACACAAAACTTCTCTTCTGGTGCTGCCAGCGGACCTCTGATGTTGCTTACGGAAAAACATATATGACCCCGTGGAGAGAGACCGGGCTACCACAGAATATGCTACCGTCATTGTAAGTACCCATCTGCTGCGGCTGTGGCCGCTACCCACTCGTTGCTGGAAAGAATGCTCCAACGTGTCTACTCATGCTCTGGCGCAGCATCGTCTCTCTCCCGGTTCCTTAAGCGGAAAGAGAGTTACAGTGGATTTAGCTTCTCTGCAGCGTCTGGAGATTATTTCGCATATATACACTTCACGGTCGCGGAAGCTATCTCGTACTTCCTCTCCGCTGTAAACCGAGCTGTTCGGTATCAAGGCTTCTAGTAGGAAGGGGACTGTACACTGGCTGTGACCGCGTGAGCTCCTCATCACTACGTGGGTCACGTATTACCCATTTGATTCACTCTCAGGTTATTAGTACACATATTATAATAAAGGCAGCTCAAACCACACTAAGCCGCCTACTGTTTATTGAGCACTTCTTATTGCGCAATAGCGTGCTGTGAGACACATATATATAAGCGTAGAAGTCAGCTCAACTTTCAAAATTACCCAACAGTGTACGGAAATCTACATAGTTTATCAGCGTGTTACCAACGTGTGTCGACACAACAGTGTGAACAACTTACGACTATGGAAGTCATTTACAAGTGAACGAATTCTTTCTACTAGCTACGCCACTTATCGGCGCGTAGACTCAACACTTAAAAGCTCGAAACCTCTTCACTACGACGAATTCTACATTTTGGTGTGTAGGTTCCCTAGGGGTAGGGTTACCCGTTACGTTTGTGTGCACTACGTCGAACTCTGTGGTGCAACCTAGTTTCTTAGTAGTGCGTCCACGAGATATGGTTCTAGGCACTGCTTATTGCGAAGTAGCTTGTAGCTTATCGCTATGTCGTGCAGAAGCTTGTCAACTTTTGCATCCACTATCAACGACTATGTAAATTCCTTTCCATTTTGAGAGTTGCATCCTAACGTGCGAGCCATGTACCACTGCGTGCATTTCGTTGGCAGTACCGATATGAGCTGTTGACGTGAAATTTTGAACGAGACACATGTCGCACAACTACTGCAGATTTACATTCCATAGTTTAGTCAGTTCCGTCACGAGAAAGCTGCTTGTTGCTGAACTCTTTGTTTTCCTTGTATGCCACTTTCTGCGTTACTACTGAAGAGGGGAGGAGTCATCGGGTCTTGCTGCAACAGCACCAGCGATACACAAAACTCCCCTCAAAGATGTGAATTCTTCTGCAAACAGGTAACAGTGTCATGCTCTTTTCCTTGTCGATGTAAAGCCACTGTTCATTCGCTATTCAGAAGAGGAGCCACGCCCGAGTTTGCGGGGCATCCACAAATAGGAAGGCTACATGGAGACACAAAGGCAGAACGTGCAGGGCTGCATTCATTTGTACCCAAGCTCGGTATGCAGTACGCTCTGTGACCAACGGAAATACACACAGTTGTGGTTACTTATCGCTGCGCCTCGTTTTTTGCATACTCTCTGCTCCACACACGACCCACAGTCAAACACACTACCGGGAGGTAGACAGTATCCACTCTGCAACCTTCACCGTTCATCAAATTGCCTTCAGATACATATGTGGCGAAGAGTATACGCATTAATGATCGCCACCCACCTAATCCAGGTGGTAGCAGTTGCCACTTTTCTTCAAAACTGGAACACGGTTTTAAACCAAGGGCGGGATACACTGGTAGCCGTAGACCAACATCTTCTCTACGTGACCCCTATATATTGTCCACTCAGTGTGGCACGCGTGTACAGCGCCACTGCCAAGAGAGTGTCTCTTTGCACTGCTTGTTCAAAGACTTACGAAATCAGTTAATTTCTGCAGATCATTACAGGAGAGGTCTGAGCTCGGTTGCCCCTAGAACGCACTCAGTTCAGTTTTCCAGAACTAACAATGTATCACTGCATCTCGAAGTCGCACCCGCGCTGCGACGAAGACGACTCCTGACTAGGAGACTGACGAAAGAGCACAGAGACTGCGGATCAAAGGCAAAGTGCTGTTTATATCTGCTCCTGTCCAAGTTGAATCATGGGCTGTTGCGCGTTTGTCCGGACGCCATCATCCTCCCTTCAAATAAAAGTACTTCTTTTCCTTCTGCGGAAAAGGGCCATCTTCTCGTCTCCCGAGTAAATGCGTCTTTCTGCTGAAGCACATTAAAATGTGTGTCACTTCGACTGCGAGCATATACGCACATGCGTATACGTGAATACACTTATGTTCTGATGTTTGAGTCTGTGCAGCACATATATGCACATGTGTGTATACGCTACTGCAGGTGACAAATTCATACAAGTTGGAATTTCAAGTCGAGGTAGCACGTAGTCTGCAGTCCTGACACACAATAATATCTTCACGACTGATACGTGCCGCAGACGCCGGATCCATTCATTATGCTCGCCGTGTTCGCCGTAGGTTGCCACCTCGTATACACAGTTGAACTCACGCAGACATCACGTGCATAGCGAGGAGTATGTAATCGTCTTTGTGTACCTCTGCATGCATATTTCCGTGCTGCAGCCCTTTTCACGAGTGAGCCTTTGCAGCTTTCAGATCCCGACAGTTGCCTTGTCAGGCCGCCTGCTGCAGGAACCCTTCACGGGCAACGCAGCAGAGCTTGTAGCGAGAACCCTTGTGAGCAGGCCCAGTTTGATGCAGTCGCAGCACACCTGGTGGTATCAGCAATACACGCAGCTGCAGCAGGAGATGCGCCGGCTGCCACGACGGAAGAGGAGCAGCAGCAAGTTTTCTGTTGCAGTAGCAGGAAGTGCTCTAGCAAAATCACATGGTGTAACGTGAGGTGCAAGACTCCTGCAGTGGTATGCAACAGTTGCACGTGTGAAATTCTTTAAGCGCCTGTTGTACATCTGAAGCTGACCAGCCCCTTTGCAGGAAACTGTCGTACCCGCCGTAAGTCGACTTTTCGGCAGACAGGAAAGTAGTGTGCAATTTTTCTCCTGTCACCCTCTACGTGAAAGTGACATCCTAAAACAGTTTATGCAAATTTGGGCTCCAGCGTGGTCTCCACACTGCTACACAGTTGTTATGGAAAATACCACTCAGACGTGTCGTATTCTACAGCAAACGAGCTCTCCGTCTCATGACCATTTGCCCGGTGCCGTGCGCCAAAGTGGTGAATTCTGCTCCTTGGCAAGAGCGCATCTGCTTTCTGCTTGGAGATTAGGCTCTTCTCCCTCTACTGGCAAGTTGTCTGCTGCCATCCGTCGCCACCGCAGTGAAGACATGAATTTAGGTCAACGTGGCCAACTGAGTTGAGCCCGTGATAGTTCAACAACCTTTTGTGAAGGTGTGAGGAAGCTTTTTCCCACTATCCATCTTGAATATACATATATATATGTATATGTATATATATAAGTAGGGAAGGATCTGATGCGCGCGCACCTACACGTGTGGATGTGTGTGCGCGCGTACGCGCATATGTTGAAAGACCTATACCATGCAGGCACATACACATATATATTTGCTGATTACGAAGAGGGAATTGCTGTGTCCGTTGCCTGCAACAGTATGTGCGCTTGAGATCTTACTCCGGACACACACTGGTGGACCACCGAAGTGGATCTTCCAAAAAGTACACCTACGTGTCTGCGTATGGGTGTACAGAGTATAGGTCGGCGCGCACGCAGCCATATATGCCGGTACCAGTGTATTTATATCTACACGCCTGTAGCCCCATGCCTTCATTTATACGTATGTGAGGTTGGGCTGAAGCTTTGAAGACGGGAATGAGTGTACACAACTCACTGGTGGTCGACCTGTAGGTGTGCAAGGTGTGTCGAGTTTTCCACAACTGTGAGAAGAAACGCCACCTTGCTTCAGCAACGCAGGGGGGTGCGTATGAACTCCGTTGTTGCATTCGGGAGCAGCGACAAGGCGGAAAGGCATCTGCCTGGGTCGCCTTTCCTCTCCTTCACGTAAATTACCCTCTCATGTTATCTCCGTCCTTCCCTTTCAAAAACTCTTTCCTCTCTTCTGTCGCACTCGTCTTTTTACTTGATGTCCCCTTATTCCGTCTCTCTTCCCCTGTCTTTCCGTCATTTCTCTTCTTCTCCTCTTCGTTACTCTTCAAGCATCTTCACTCTTCATCTTCGTCTCACACTGCCCTTCCTTTTCCATTCTTTCTCCTTCCTCTTTCTTTCTGTTTTACTCTCTCCCTCTCTTGCTCTCCCTGTACCGCCCACTGTGTCTTTAAGCTTTTCTCTCCATGCTCGACACGTCTCTTTGTCTCTCTTCCGCTTTCTCACCGTCACGCCCTCCACTTCCTGTCTCCTCGTGCGCTCAGTTCCCCTATTCCCGTCTCCCCGTCTCTCTCCGCTTCCCCTTCACCTTTCTTCCTCTTGTGTCTCTGCCTGCCCCTTGCGTATCTTCAACGTCTTCCCTCGTCTGAGGACGCGTCTTGTTCTTTCCCTTCCATTTATTCGTGTTGCCGCCTCTAACTCGGTCTTCTTATTTTCTATCTCCTCAACTTCTCTGTTTAGGCAGCAGCAGTCGCGATTCCGACCAGCAGAGAACCAGCAGCCGCGGCTGCTGCAGCAGCAGACAGGTGACCGAATGCAGCAGCAGGAGCAGCAGCGGACTGCTTTGAATCTGCCGCATCTGCCGTCCCGTCTTTCGCCGCTCTTCGCTGGCGACTGCGTACTGCTTCTCTTATGAGCAGCTGATGATAGAGACAGTGAGGCACATCTGTTCTGCTGAAATACGGCGATTGTGCTAACACAAGGCCCAAATCCACCACTACAAAATCCGGAGGAATACCTGAAGTCGACCCCGTACGAATATTCCCCAGCACCTGCCTCGAGGCTACACGGTGTTCCGCCTCATCTTCTGACGCACAAGCGAAAAACCAACACCATAAGAAAGACGACAAATGGAGAAGTCGAAGCAACCACCCAGAAAAGGCTCGACGATGAGGAGATCGTATCGCTGTATACGCACTCGTACACCCATAATTTGGAAGGTGTGCACGGAAGTAAAAACATATGTATTATGTGTACGTATCTCTCAGAGATATACACCTACGTGCTAGATAGCGTTCCGCGCAGCTACTTTTCGCATCTCCATACCTGTGCGTACGGATAAACAGATATACACCTACAGGTGTACATGTATGTCTTCATCTATTTACGCGTACACGTCTGCGTACTAGAACACAGGTCGGTAGACATACACTATATATACTACATATATGCACATGCATATACGTATACGAATATAGGTACATGAACACACGTCTACAAGGATGTACGAGCACTTGGATCACTTACATCCATATCCACAGCTACGTTCAACAGGCAGGCTATCATTATAGCATAATGCACGTGACGTCAACATCGCCAGGATTGTTTGTCTTTTGCACGTACAAAGGCTACACAAACGAAGTTCCGCCTTTGTTGCTATAAAGGAACAAAGAGAAAACCCGTGCAACACCAGTACCGGCAGGGAAACCAGAGAAGCATGGAAGACAGTCGGTGCGTCCCTGTACGTACCGAGACCTACGTTTGCATACAGCTGTCCGTCTCTCTGTCTCTTTATATATATATCCCCCTCTCACCTTTTATGCATGCTGATAGTTCTGACTATTCGTGCTCCTTACACCTACAGAGGTGCCCGGCCAAGGATGCCTCTCTGGGGTAGTGTATACGTGTATGTGCACCTCTCCCCACCTGGACACGTATACACGCCTGTGCACACGCAGCCTCATGCCTTTGATTAGTATATGAAACACCACTACCTCTCCAGTCTGGGCCTCTTTTTGACTTGTGCGTATGTGTGCGCGTGTGCCTTTTTCTGTGTGTATGCGTGCGTATGCGTACACGGCAGTATTCTGTGTGTCTGTCTATGCGCTGCAAGATTTCTTCATGGCTGGCGTGTGACTACGCGGAAATGCGAGTGCATAAGAGGACCACAATGCTTTTCAATCCATATCTGTCTTTCTCTGATACACGTGTTGTCTCTTCGATACGTGTCGAAGCACGTAAATTGAAACTGCTTATGCACGTGCCGTGGGAGGTCTGCATTTCCCCCCTACGTGTGCACGCATCTATACAGCTCCACAAAAACTTGGTTTGCACCCACGCTGACCTCTTCCTAAACCTCTGGAATGTGTAACTACACACACATACACACACACACACACACACGTACGTGGACACACCACAAAGCAAATATGTGCGCTTCTTTGCGCGTGGGGGGGGGGGGGGTGCCTTCTCACTTGTCATGATTTCAGCGAGCGTGTGTGCGGGGAAGAATTGCTGAATCGTTTCGTAATTGCCCGTCGAAAGATAGGCGATGGTCCGGAGTCGCGGATTAGCAGTCATGCGGATGTGTCTCACGAGATCCTGGAGCGAGTGAATGTTGTATTCCTTCAGAGTAACGAAGAGGTTGGGGGAGCCAGATACTGGACAAGTGTGAGAGAAGTGCTCCCAGGTAGTGCTGCTGTTTTTCTGATACGCAGAAAGGAAGTAGATGTCTGTCATGTGCGTTAGTCCGCGCCTCACACTTCTGAAACAGTCTACCCCCGACGTGTAGAAAGTCCAGACAACTTCGATAGGTCGGCCGTAGTGCTCGCTGATGCGCTCCGCAATGGCTCGCAGATACGTGGGAAAATAGCCTGCCAGCATACAGCCAAAGCAGCAGATGGTAGACCGTACAGATGGAAAGGAGATAGGGATAGACAGACAGACACTTCGAGATATGCACACACACCTAGAGAGAACTGCTTAGAGAAGCAGAGAGAGACGGCGCAGAGAGATGCCCGACGTCACGTGGCTGGTGTCTGGGGCCCGAGATATTCACAAACAAAGGAGGGGTGCGGGGAGAAATAAGAGAAAACAGTCGAACTAAAACGCTCCCGCACGCGGGAAACGAACGATATATTATAAACAGATGTGGAAAAGGATGTATGTGGGAGATAGATAATGAGGTAGGCCACGAGAGAGCCGCGAAGGGGGGGAAAAGCGGAGAGAAGGAAGACGTGGATGACAACGAGGAACGGGTTGAAAGACAAATGTAGAGAGCAAGTGACAACGAGAAGAAAAGTCCGGCTATATAGAGATACACGACGCACATATCTAGAGAGACACACAGAGGTAGAGGGAGATTCGGAGGTAGACGCAGAGATGTAGATTTAGAAAAAATGTGCAAAAAAACACGTACAGGTAGGTAGACTGGAACACATACGTGGAGAGAGATTTAACGACACACACTGAGACATACATGTAAACAAATATGTCTGTACGCTTTTCTTAAGTGGGTGTAAATCCTCGGTGCGCTTTTGCTGGCGGAGGACGACGGGCGGACGAATATTTTACGACACACATAAACCTATATACAGATATTCTTGCTAGAAGAGAGGCACGCACACGCAGGCACGCGCAGACATACACACACACACACACACACACGCACAACTGTGCGCATATAGTGCATACGCCGCGCGAGGAGGAACAAATCCAGAGCACGCGCATATATAAGTTATTGAGACACGAGAGCAAGGGAACAGCACTCGCGCACACATGTCACCAGAGAAAACGTCTACGCTTGTATTGCCAGGGGTCTTGGTTGTGTGTCCACTACTGACGCACAGAGAAAGACTGACGCATACACGAACTTTTTTCGGGGTGAAGAGAGACGACGACGGAAGAAACACTAGTATCTGTGTGTATCTAACCAGTGGGCTGTGGGACAGTGTAGTCTCCCTCGTCACCCCAGTTGAATCCCCTGCTCGTTTGGCTTGTGAGGACCGGTTCCTCTGCTTTTTCCGATAGGACGGCAGGTTGTTTTTTTACGTCTCTTTTCTCTGCGCCGCTGACGTTACCTCTGCCGCCGCCACCGCCTGCTCCTCTTCTGCCAGCGCGTCCTGCTGCTGCAGCCGCTGCGCTTTTGGTTGTTGCTACAGATGGTGGAACTGGGAGACTGCTCCCAATGATTCGTCTGCGCCGCAACGAAGCCCAGCCGCTGTAGTACCGCTGCGAAAAGGGGTCCGAGGGAGAAGGCTGCTCGGCTCCCAATCCCGCCACACGGAGTTTCCCAGTATTCAACACCTCGAGCAGCAGATCTGCCGGTTGCACGTCACTTAGTTCGGGCCACAGACTATCGACGTGAGCTGAGGCCGCAGCCTCGGCAGCTTCTTCTGCTGTTTCTCCGCTGCCGCGTCCTGCAGCAGTAGTGAAGTCTTTCCACTCGTCAGACTCAGCACCATCCCCCCGACCAGTCCCACCCCCCCCTTTTCCTGCCCTCGCCCTCAGCAGCACGCGGGCCCTCGCCTCGCCCTCCTCCGCCAAGAGGCACCTCAGGAGTCGGACACGTCAAAATTGGCACGTACGGGAGCGAAGGATACTGCGTAAGCAGCACGTTGGCAACGTAGTGCTGTCCTTCACAGCAGTCGACGGGACACACAGACGTAGGCATACATGCAGAATCAACTAAGCATATTCCACAGGTCTCTCTACACTGATCTGGCATGGACGTTATGTACGTCGAATACGTAGTGCTCTCTTTCACAACAACCAAACGGCCATAGAAGCACTGGCGCACATGAAGTTTCAACTTAACAACATGCGTAAATCTCCCTGTATACTCATCTGGAGTGCACACTATATGTGGGTATCAAGAATTCGGTCCCTATCCAGACGTGTGCAGATGCATATGTTTATATACGTAGAAAGACACACTTGTATTACATGTATGCGTAAAGCCTGTATTTCTGCTATAACATTGTATATACAGGCACAAGTCCACACATGTACATTTGTATTTTGTGAAGTGTATGGTTCACACGTAGAAGAAACCTAAGGAGAAGGCAAAAACGAAGAAGGAGACACGAATTTAGGGAGAAAAGAAAAAATAAAGCCAGCAAACAACGAGTTACGGGACGCAGGCTACAGGCTTCACACTGCATGGAGAGAGGACGAGGACTCAAAAAGAACAGTGCAACGAGAAGTCGCTTTGAAAAAGGGAGCCGGAAAAGCTAGCGAGTGTGTGAGACAAAAACTAAAGGGATGAAAGCATAAGAGCAAAGAACCCAGAAACGAATTAATAATAAACAAACCGAAGGTTCGAGAGAATAAGACCAAGAACTAAGACAGTTCACCTCCCTAGTGACTCCACGGGGAAACGCACGTTGATTAGTAAGCCACACAGCCTCCAAATTACTGAAAATGTACCTGTGCACTTTATAGGTGCGAGTAAGGTACGTCGTTGCTTCAAGTCGTGGGGAGATACTTTGGAATCCCACCTTAAACGCAATTTTTCAGCATGAGATGAGGTACCAGACCTACTAGCCAACTCGGACGTACTGACGTTCGCTGCACACAGAGCTGTGTCCTTACACATATGTGTAAATATGTATATTTATCTACATACGCGTCTCTAGATACCTATGCACACTAGTGTCTGCCCGCGTATCGACGAGCAAACATATATATACCTATATACTCGAATACTTGCGTGCAAATGCAAACACTTTTGCAGACACGCACGGAAGTACACGTCCGTCGCTACACATACACATATCTATGTATGTATATATATATATATGTATATGCTGTGCCCATAGAGGCGCAGGCGCTGCGTAGTGCTTGCAATCAAACGAGCTCAACAAGAGCACTGGCTAACGTCTGTTTGTCGACTTCTCTCCATATATCTACACCTATGTATTTTTACTAATACTTGGGTCACATGTGTGTACTTACTGATGACCAAAACGTATACTTGAGCGATTATATGCGTACACCTTCGTACATGCACCGGCATATACATATATATATATATATATATGTATATATGTACATGTACACACACACCTACGTCCAATACGCAAATACAGACACTGCGTATACATGTGTATACACATACGCATTAAGACCTCAGCACACTGTATACATTCATATTTCCACACACATGCAGCTATCTACCTGGATCTACACATGTGCATTAATCTGCGTGTAAATTATGCGTAAACTATGTATATAATTGTGGACGAATCAACACGTTTATGTACACGTAACGACACACGTGCGTTGCATGTCGATATCAGGGACTTCAGCAGAAGCAATGGCAACAGGATCAATTCGCATAAACAGATGCATACACATATGCATACATATATATCTACATATATATATACACATATATATGTTGACGTTGAGGCACGATTAAACGCGCAAACGTATGTTTACATATACAGCTATACGCACATAAATATACATATATATACATATATCTATGCATAAGTGGGGTTACCAGCGAGCTCGAGGATAGCAGCGTTGACGGCGTCTCGCAGTCCGTTAGAGCAAAACGAATACTTCTTTTCATCTTCCTTTTTCTCCGTCTCTGCACGTTTTCGTTCCCCTTCTCCTGCCTCTTCTTCGCTGCCCCTGCCTGAATCTTCTTCCTCTTCGTCCTCTTCACCTTCATCATCATCCTTGCTCTTCTTTTCCTCTGCCGCTTTCTGTGCACGTTTTCTCGAACTGCGGCATTCCGCCAGCAGCTGCTGCTCTTCCAAGCACAGCAGCAGTACCGTCCCACCAAATACCACCAGGAAGGGCAGCAACCGACGAGACACGCACCAACGCGACGCGGCAGCGGCAGCAGCATAATGAAGAAGCCGCCGCTCCGACAACGGAGCTTCGTTGGCGCGGTCGAGAAAGAGACTGGCTCCACACATCTTTGTGAATTGATGTAGAAAAAACGCTCTGGCGACACACAGATACGAAGGAGAGTTCCTGCGTCTACGCAGTACAGTGATCGGCGGGGAACGGGTTAAACAAAACAAATATCCTGCTCTCTCAACACCCATATACGCACTGAAATCAGCCTGTGTCTTCCTCTGCGCGTGCAGCTACGTGTGTCTGGATGCACATCCAGCCACTTCTCTACGTAGGCATGCACTTGTGGAATTAGTGCACTCCGGATAACGTGCGAAATCTTCTATCTACCAGTGCGTTCTGCTGCGTATCTCTTCATTCAGACGCAGATATCTGTGTATCCGACATTCACCCTTCCCCCTCATCGACATACGAAGATACAGCGTGTGCCTGAGTAGGTGTGCCGACGTGTATCAAATGTCAACGTAAGAGCGGCAAAGCAAGATGTACACAAATTTAGGCTTGTGCTTACTTGTCTAAATAGGCGCCTGCGCAGTCACCTTCACTGGCTTGCAGACAGCGGCGTGTGCTCCTCCGTTTAAAACTTCCACCGCCACGCACGCGCGCACCGACACAAAACACGTGTACATGTGTTCATACACGTACACACACATATAAAGCTTATACACACGTCCGTTTTTCTTTCTTCGAACACGCGTGTCCAAGTCCACACACTGGCAGTTCGCTGCACTAAGCGCTGAGAAGTGTGAGCCGCGGTGTATATGTGCAAGCGCGTACCGAAGAAGGTTCTGGGACTTGAAAAAGCGTCCACTAAAACAGTTCTGCGACTACGCGCAACCTGTGCCACGGAGGGGCGCACGGCCTCTTCTGTAAGTAAACAGGTGTAAAGACAGAAGCAGACCGAATAATTTAGAGATGTGCGTCTTTAGGCCAGTGCACAGGTGCTATAGCTACGCGTATTACACAGACGCAGAACAGGCAACAAAACCAGCCTGCAGCAAATGCTACGGAGAATAGAAAGAGAACTGATCGTTAAGAAATCGACCGAGCATTCTTTACTCTCTTTCCATGCTGACTCTTCCATACATCCTCACATAATTGTGCTTTCATATATCCGTGTAACCATAGATATATCTTTTTCTAATTATCTTCGGCTGAACACACGGGTGTGCTTCAGGTCGCCTCGAACATGAAGCGCATACGTATTACACTGCAGTCACGCTACAAGAACGCATATCAGAAGCTTGTCGCTACCGTGTGTGAAAACGTAATCAAGTATACGCAGGACATATGCGGGTACAGCAGCCGAAGCCCATAGTACGTATACACGTTATATGTGGTAAACGGGGTAAAGGGGCTACGCCCGGGAAAGATGTTGCACTGGTTAGCAGGCTTGTGTCTGCGACGTGTGGAATCGTACGTTCACGTGTCGTAGCAACTCTCACCCAGAGTTACCTTTGAAAAACTTAACCATTGCATTCGCTGATTAAGAGATATTTGTGTGGGTGTAAGTACGGTCAGTTTTCCGAGTGTGTCCTCTCCTTTGTAGGTGGGTAGGTGGCGCCCTTACAAATGTGGATGGGGGGTCAGGAAATACCATCTTGAACCTCCGTGTAGACACATGCAGCGATATGCGTGTGTATTGTATTCGTGGACTCTTCAAGACACATGGCTGTATTCATACATTCATTTGCTAACATACAGAAAAGATACTTGCCCCGTCTCTATGCTTTTAACGAGTATAATTTTTCCTCCTTCCCACTTGACACGAACAAGTTTAACAAACCATCTGTAATTCCTTCACCTAACGCATAAACTTGATCTCAATGTCGGTAAGGGAAGACGGATGGGAAGGGGAAGCGACGGGCACACAAAAAATGAAGGGCGTTGTGTCTTCCGTCCTTATCTCCTTCGCATTCACCCCGCGTTTACGCAGAAGGCGCGACAGTCATTTTATTCTGGGAACAGAAACGTCATTGATAAGTTATTTTTACTTCGGATGTGGCCCACAAGCGGGAAGGACAAAAAACAGGAAAGGTATTAACTGTATTCTCCATGTCCACTCGCGTGCGCAAAGGGACACATGGACACATTAAGACTCGCTTCGCTATCATCTAGGAAAAGGAGAACGAGAATAACGTCTTCATCTCATCAGCACTCTTTCCACATTTTCACAGACAGGCGCAGGAAAGAACTAAACTTGGGCCGGCCCAAGTTCGCGGTATGCACCATCTGGGAATAAGTACAGTGTGAAGCTTTCCATTCTTTCCTTTAATTTTCCTATCTTGCTTGTGCAATATACGCATGTGCGCCTCCGTACGTACGCCTCCGCGAACATACGTCTACGTTAGCCGTGGTGTCCCTTACGTGGAAAGTAATAAATTGACCTACATGTGTGGAAGTATTTATAGAGACGTAGTAATCCAAAGGATTCTCTCTGTTCCGTGGAACGACAGTGGCGCATTCAACACACGAAGTGGCAGCTCATAAATAAAACAAACATACATACATGTTGGAGAGTGAGTAGGGGCCCCCTTTAGCATATCTCTGCCCACAGGCGCTCGCTCAAAAAAAAAGTAGACACGACATCTCGTCCTCACGATGTTGAGGCTGCGACTGCTCTTGCTGCTGTTGCACCGACTGACTGTTGCCACTCGTGTCGCTGTAATGACTGCCACTGCGGCAGCGCCTGAAATCGCTGCGGATGTTGTTGCGCCCGATGGGTGTGGCCAAGGTGTTGAATGCTGCTGTTGGTACTGCTGCGGTTCTCGCGCAGTGCCCATCTCCTTCTACTACTGTCGCTGCTACTGCGGCTGCCCCTATTGTTGCTGTTGCTGCAGACGTCCCGGAAACGGGCACCGTCTCCCGAGCCACTGCTGCCGTCCCCGGTGGTTAATATACATTCGTCACTCTGTCTGCTGCAACTGTACTGCGCTTGCTGGTGCTGCTATGCTTCCCCTTTTAATGCCGCTGTTTTGTTCCAGTGGCAGTTGCTGTGAGTGCAGGTGCCGATGTTCCTACTCGCTTACCCTCCTCACTGTTGACCACATTTGTGCCGTTGTACCGTCCTTTATGTGCACCTACCACACGCACGGCTCTAATATCACTAAAACACTACGTGCGCTACCAGAGGCAACAACTTGGTTCGTAGTCAATTCACGGTAGTCTCTGAAAGCTGCATTTTGTCTCGGTGCACCGCCCGTACATACTTACGTACAGGCACAGACGCAAATACGAGTGCGTGTATCCGTGCACGATGCATACATCCTCAGGAAGAAACAGTTCTGCAGCAGTTCACTGAGATTTTCTTTGTTGCCACTTCACATTCAAAAATGCGCTGTGGGAGGCAGCAAAGACATAGCAGCAGCGTTGCTGTTCTGATACCTCAATCCAGCCGAAGAAGTGCACTGCTTTTGACATGAGTGACCCGAAAAGGAAGGCGCCGCGCTGTAAGCTTGTCCATGGAGTGCTGTCATTGTGTCTCGTTGTGTACGTATACGCAGAGTACGGTTAGTACAGAAGCGTCTGACTTCTTGTCTTCCTACTATTCCAGTAAGGCGCAGAAGAAAGATATTTACCACACGTGTACGTTCTTGCTTCTCTGCCTCCCACCTTCACTGACTGTGGCAGTTCCAAACATACTATCTGGGGGTCGCCGTGCATGGAGTTTGTAATTGTAGATAATCAACACCTGACTCCTCTAGCAGAAGAGGAATTTAGTGAGGAAGACCCAATTTCTTCCTTCGTTCTTTTTTCAAATCGATGAGCCGATATACTCGAGCACTTCCCACCTACGCATACTCGAAACACGAGTCTCTTTGGGGGGATATCGCATAAAAGGAAGACTTAGTGAGATGTGCCTAATTCGTTCTTCTTCTACGGTTCCGGTGCATGTGAACTTTGTAATTTGCACACAAAGCAATTAGAGTAATTTCTCCCCTGCTTCCTCACGCGTCACGCACGTAGCCGTCTCCAGCGTGTTCACCCCTGGTTTATAGCTTTTTAGCCCGTGAACTCACAAAAGCAGAGAGGCTCAATAATAGAGTACTTTTTCATTGAGTGACATCTGTCATTGCCAAACGGAGTCCCGACTGTGGAGACAGACGACGGACCTACCAGTAAACCGCTTCTCCTACTGCGTTAGATTTCTAGTGCTACACTCAGTCTCGACTTCCAGGGAGAAGACGCTCAGACAAAAGCAGCTGCGTACATGTGAGTACTTTCCACACAAAGTTGTTGTCCAAAACAACCCAGCATAAATGATCATCTTTAACTTCTGTCGTACTATCACCGTACACTTCTCTGTAGCGTGAGTCTCTGCTGGATAAACGCGTACATTAGGCACATGATATCGATATATATGCACACAAACGTATACGTATGTGAAGGAGTGGGTCGTTGCTGCATCTTTCACAAACAGAGGAGCGCACATCATCTGATCATCTGCTGGTCAACCCATGCTCTTCACTGAAAGCGGCACGTGTCACATGGTCGCTGCTCAGACGTGCCTCGGCTTAGAGAATCTCAATATCTCTGAGCAGCACAGGAATGGTTTGTCCTGCAGCGACGCAAGCATAGAGCGCGTTGATGCACGCACGTGCGCACACGTGCGTGTGCGTAGCCGCGCACGCGTTCGCTTTTTTGCACTGAAAGAAGTTTGCGTATAGGCCTACGCATCTATATATAAATATATATATATATATATATGTATATATGCATGTGTGTGTTAACTCATGTACGTGTACCCCTGTTTGCGTTGTTTGACCGGAGAAGAATATTTTGCCGCACCCGACGAGTTCTTGGAGCGGAAGCATTCGGTTTAGGTGTGAACAACTACGTAGAGGGACTCGTGCTCCATTCGGTACGGGAATTTCACTCTAGATTCACAAAAAGGTCTGCGGTAATATTTAGTAAGTAGTGGTTACGCTGCCCTCTAGGGCGAAGCCCTACATCTGTAGGTGACTATAAAACGACGAGCATATTCATGCGTGGTGTGATCATATATATATATATAAATGTGTAGGCCCCCCTGTACATGTCTTGACACGTTTATCTATATATCTATCTATCTATATATATATATATACATATATGGTTATCTAGTCGTACCACACATAAAGGATTAAATCAATATGTATACGGTGAGGCCATGAGGGGGCTGCAGACTTGCAAACTACACCAGACGCAACGCGAAGGCAGTGGCCTACAGGGGCATAATGATCTAATGTAAATAAATCTGGAAGGTATACTAGTACACTTGCAGTGTACGTAGCACTACACAGCATAAAGACGCACGCAGCGGCAAACTGCCGAATAAGAGGCACGGGGCAATCAAGTGCCTGCAGCAGATGCAAGCGGCAGCTACGGGCAGGGGAAGGTCAAATGGACGTTCCAGTAGTTACCTTTTCACAGGAGTCTGTGTGTGCACCTGTAGGGACGGGCGCCCGTGGAGCCCGATCTACGACTCTCGTTTCTACAGGTTCGCGTGTGGCTGACCAGACCTACCCAATCATTCGCACTGACGGGACGGTTCCCATGCGTTTTGTCACAGATCCAGAAGAATGTGTCGCGTGGCTGCATGAAACC
Source organism: Sarcocystis neurona (assembly GCA_000727475.1). NCBI lineage: Eukaryota > Apicomplexa > Conoidasida > Eucoccidiorida > Sarcocystidae > Sarcocystis > Sarcocystis neurona. The sequence goes on along the minus strand of KL647290.1, from coordinate 4,085,040 downwards.
GTGGTACGCGTGTGGGGTCCAAACTCGTGCAGCAGTCGAAAGCATGAGGTGAATAGAGGTACTTCGCGTCTAACGATCTGCAGCAGACGAGAAATATTGTTCCCCGTGCTCGCCGTCGTGACCAGAACGAAAGCAGCAATTGTTGTGGCATGATCAGCCATCGCCTGAAGCCCGTAGACATACGCTGTAGCATCGTGTGTCTGAGGGCGAGCGATGAAGAGTACACGTCTGGGCGTTGCATGCACTAGCCCAACGCACACGACGTAATAACAGAAAATCACCGCTGCTCGCTGCTAGAAAGCCTGCTGAAAAAGTTTGTATCAACTGCAGGCGCTGGGAAGCAGCAGCGTGAACCCTTCAACTCTGGTGCTATCCATGCACGTGGATCTAGGTGTTTACGCAAAGACGAATAACCATATTATTCCTTCCCTTAAAGCAGCGCTGGCGGGCATGAGACTTCCGAGGAAGGAATGCAATATTACGCAGTAGCACGTGTTCATGCATATCCACATACAGCCTCCAAGCAGGTGGTTGGTACATATCTTGCACATTATGCACGTGCATTCAATGACATCGTTGATCCAACGTGGACTTGAGCTCACAAAGAGTTTAAAACGGACTGCTGCGCCGCACAAGCGCTCATACGTATTCTTGAGGAGTGCGGCGGCATCTAAACAGAGTAATACCTTCCCAGTTGTCGCGTGTAAGTGTAGCTAATGTGCCCCCAAATTGCTGCCTTACGTGTTCGGTCGGATTCCACAGGCACGCGGGCTGGAAAAGGAAAGAGAATTCTATGTGTGTAGCTTCATAGGGTACAGAAAGTGCTGCTGGCACAAAGGTCTGTCTCATTTCTCGTACGTAGAAAGGATGGACATTGTAGACTGCATTGTGGGCGTGCTTCGCATAAATTCTTCTGGGGAACATACACCGCACAGCTACTTTGAACAAGTTGCAGTGCGTCCTGCTGCGTCTTTACTTGCACCTCTTGAACTCGCGACATTCACCCACGTATCCACAAGCACCGTACACACCACTGCTTCCGACAATACATGTACGTTTGCCTCCGTAATCTATCATTTGTGCGGCCTGCAAGTAGCTTTGTGCAAAAGAGATTAACGTGGTTTTTGTACAGATTGGAAGTTGTTCGACACAGGTGAATGCAACTGACGTGTATGTCTACCCACAAGTGTAAATCTATACCCTCAGATGTGCATGTATATCTGCAGAGACATCGAACGATTAATCTCGATTCCTCCGTACCTGCTAGGCGCGGATGCGCCTACGGCGCAGACACGGCACAGTAATAGGTTGCATGTGCCTTGCAGAATACGCGAATATTCCGCATTTGTGTGCGAAACGAGTGTGTACTGTTTCGTAGGGGTGGTGCGCTGCACGCCGTGCGTGTAACCTCCCCGCCGCAGTAAAACGGACGGAAATCCGTACGTAAATTATGTATGTATGCCTGTATGCCCTTGCAGGGACAGACACAGAAACTTGCGTGTGCTTTCCTCGCTACTTGTGTGTGCGGGCGGATCTGGGGGGTGGAGACATGCGGAAGAAACTGGTAGTCCAGTAACAGCGGGGCAGGTCTTCTACCAGTGCTGCGGTATGGCGCATCCTCAAGGGCTCGCCTCTCGACAGGGAGAACCGCGTCTGCTGAAAAAAGTGCACTTGCGTGTTTGCGGCATTCAGGGGACTTCATCCGTATTAAACTTTATTCTCACTAAAGCCGACTGCTGGGTGAGGTTCTGCCAAGGGACGCCCTACGATATATCTGCGTCGTCTGTACCCAGTTGTAAGGCACCTGCGACTATATCACCGATATATGATGTAGCTGTGCGCTGTAAAATATAGGACGTCCCCACTAAAAGTCGACGAACGTATTTACGCATTGTTTTGGCCGACTAGTGCCCAATCTATAGCGCCTCGTAGAATGGGCATCAAGTATCGAAATCTTGAGGGAAACTCTTCGAAGAGTACATTCGAGCACCGTAATTCACACGCAAGCTATTTTCATATCCCGCGTCTGGGGTAGCTCGCACCTCAAAAAGAAAGGCGCTTCATACATCTGTCTACCCCACGTCAGGGAATGTCTACCGTGTGCGCTCCTGTCGTCGCGACTCTTTTCAAAAACGCGCTCACGCCAATTCACTTATGCCCACACACACTACGTCATAAGAAATCTCTTCGCATGGAATAAGCCGTTGGGGAAACATCTGCATCTGCAGTGTAGGATCGCATCTCGAGGATACGTGGCCTGACGCAGTCAAGCGCTCTTCCCTGCTTGACAAGTCTTCAGTCGTACGGGAATTGAGTTGACAAATCCGTGCAGCGCGTGATTTAGCCGGCAGAAGTAGAAGCCGCCTGTTGAGGCTTGTGCACCAAGCGATGACGGATTCCTCCTCCACGCTACGCCGACTGAGATGTCTACGTGTACTCTTTTCGCTCTACAAGAGACACCACGTCATGAACATAGCCACACCTGCATATACTGTCTGAGGTAAGCATGCTCCGAAAGTCTACTTGGGCTCCTGTACTTGTGTATAGGTGTATGTAGCTCACGCACATATGTGTATGTAGAATTGCGGAGGACCTGATCGAATATAAGCCGAACCAAAGGTATTCGTGCAAGTCGTCTCACATCCTGCCTATGCGAGCTCCCTGGATAGTACGCTTCAGCGTCTCGTCAGAGACTGCCTCTTTCAATACAGGTATGAGAAGACATCTGTGCATCGCGCCTCGTATTCTCCCTCTCTGTGTCACGTGCAGCAGCGCATTACGCATCACCTTCCCACGTCGAAGACAAATGACGTATAGAAGCAGACTGCCTTTTATCGCAAGCCTTTCTGTGCATACGTTTCTCTCTGTCACTCTCTATATATGTATACGAACGTGTACAGATATACGCACGCAGTAGTTGATCCAACAAAGATGTGTTCCACATATACGGGAGAAGCACAAGTACCCCAGATACACGTCCACACGGGCGCACACGCGTACAGGTAATAATCTCTAAAACAGGTATGTACATCTACTGTTTGTTCGCGTTCATCTTCTTCTGCGATTTGTTGCTCTGGCTGGTATTCGAGTCTGAGATATAAATTCTTGTGTCCTGCTTGTGCGGTCAGAATTTCAGACGTCAAGGCATACGGTTTCGCTGTACCAAGAGAGAGAGACGTACTGTGAGACAGCAGCAGCCCCGACTACCCTTCTCCAACACGCTCATTATATATAATATATATACGTACGTGTACGTATACTGGCACAGCTAGACACATAATACGCGCGTGCGTACACACCTAGACGTTGAATGCATATACATACATATATATATATATATATATATATGTACGCACACATATACGTGTGTGTATACAGGCATAGATACATATATATACACATGTGTACACTGCTGTAGCTGGATATACAACGCGTGGCTGTGTCCACACGTAGACGTTGACTGCATATATATATATATATATATACGTGAGCACACTGGCACAGCTGGATATAATACGTGGATGTGTCCACACCTACATGCTGATTGCATACATATATACGTGTATATATATATACATATATAGATATTTACGTCTTTGTATACAGGTACAAATGATATATCATATGCGTTTGTGTCCACACCTCAACTTCGCTTGCATACACACGTACACATATATACGTATATATATATGTGTATGTGTGTGTACACAGGTACAGATTATATATAATAGGTGTGTGTGTACACATCTTAAAATATGTATGTACGCGTATACACGAATATGTATGCACGTGTGTGTATGCAGGCACGGACAGACATTCAGGACGCCTGTGTGTGTGATACATAATAACGTGCGTAGACAGAGACTCAGGCGGACGTGGGTGTACCAGTGAGTGCGGATACATACACTCGGATATGTAAAACTCTACCTCCATCCACGTACTGACACACACGTGAGTGTGGAAAATTTCTCTCCTGCAAAGGAGTGGACTAGTACGTGTACACGCACATACAGACACACACACACATATACAGACGTGTGCAGGTGCAGAGATGCGTGAAGAAGACGGTGTCTACGTCTGCGGGCCACAGGGACGCTCAGAAAGGCAGCGCAGAGAGAGGACCCTTTCTCTCTCTGCAACTGTAAGTGTCTGTACATCAACGCGTACACACCAGCACCACCAACACATACCCACGCGTACGTACAAGCAGCGGGGTGCCGTCATGCAGCGGGACAGATGCAGTCACGGGTCCGCACACGTACGAAAGTACAGGCATCTTTTCACAGGCACGCCCGACGTCAACACCTACGCGCGCGGAGTGACGTGAGGAAACCGTCAGTCCACACCCGATCGCCACACATGCCTGCAGAGGCAACTGAGACGTTGTAGTAATAGTAGTATACTAAATGTTGTTGGAGTAGGAGTGCAGAATTGATAGTACACTAGTGGTACGAACAGCAACAGGAGCATCAGCGCGGTAGTAGCACTAGTGCCGTAGTACTAGTATTAGTATTAGTAGTTGTAGCGGGAATAGTAGTAGTATAGTAGTAGTTGTTGTGGTCTAGTAGGAGTAGAAGTACTGGCAGTAGTTACATAGTAGTAGCGGTAGTAGTGCTAGTAGTGTAGTAGCACTACTGGTAATGGTAGTAGTATGGTAGTAGTAGCATTAGTATAGAAGTAGTTGTCGTCGTCGTAGTAGGAGTAGTCGTAGTAGTACGACGATAGTGGTAACAGGACAGTAGTAGTTCTGGCAGTAATAAGAGAGTAGTAACCTAATACTACTAGTAGTTTTGTAGCAGAAGTATTATTGCAGAAGTAGTACTGCAGTGGTAGCAGTCTTCAACCGGGATACGTCTCCGGAATGTACGTAGTTCCGAGCATGGCGCGACAGAGGTGCACGTGCGAAAACGGGACCTTTCAAGAACATACAAAGACAGACGTGTGTATATACACAAGAGTGCGTACGCACACACATAGACACATATACACAGAGACAGGCGTATATATCTACGTGCCTGCGCGTTCACACGGTAGACCACTCCACAAGCAAGAATGAGACAAATCCCTACAGAGGGGAGTGTGTGTGTATTCCTAGGTGTTCATGCGCACACATATCTGTACACGGACACCGGCAGGAGACTCCGCAGTCCTCCTCTGTGCGCGAAGATAAAGCGCCAGTATTTGAAGACTCGATTCTCCTACCACCAGCAAGCAATAAGACGCTACGGACGTGCGGAGATCTCCGCACACACACGACCACGTTCATGTGGACGCGAACAGTGTACAGAGACAGGCGTGTGCGAGTGTATATATTGGCAAATATATGGGCACACAGGCATACGCATGGATTTCCTCCACTGTTGCCAGACAGACGGCGCGCAGGTGCCGCCTGGTGGCAGTCAAAGGGGATGCTTCTTATACGCTTCGTTGAACGCTTGAAAAATCTTCTCTGCGCGGTACTGCAAGAAACACACACAGCAACCCCACACATGCCCATACTATATATGCGTGTGTGGACACACATTTTATGTATGCCTATATACCTATATACGGACAGAGAGACAGGGGAAACACACACACATACATTTATTTACTTCTATACATTGAAAATTCGTATTATACGTACATATATATATATATATGTCCACCCACATATATATGCATATATATATATATATATATATGTGCATACCTGTCTTAATAAAGATACACACGTGTATCTACAGGCAGGTGTATCACCTGTGTCTAACCGTGCACATCAGTATTTGTGTGCATATACCTACACGTCAACTAATAAATCTCTCCCTCTCTCCCTGTCTCTCTATATTTATATGCCCACACATACATCTTAAATGTGTATCTGCTCTTGCTCAGCAAACATATACACGTACACACAGGTACATACGCAAACTAATAGAGCAGCTTGAAGACCTACACGTAGATGTAACTGCATCTGTGAATAACCGTACGTGTGTACAAATATATCTACTAATAGTCATACGCATATATATATATATATATATATATGCCAAAAAAACAGCAAATACGCAAACAATTCATCCATATAACCAAGTAAATCATCAGACACGCCTACACAGATACATGTTTCCACGTAGATATAAACACAGACACACATTATCTATTCAGCCAGATATTTATAAAAGTTGACATGCATTTATATATATATACATACACACGCGTGTATACCTATAACACACACATGCATATACATACATTCCAGAAGTTACCCCTGTACGTAGAAATATATATATATATATACACAGGTGTATACCTATGACAGACAGACAGACACACACACACACACACGCTCTCGATAAGTTACCCTTGTACACAAATATGTATATATGTTGATATCTCTACGTACATGTGTCTATACACACGCATATATATATATGTATATATATATATATGCATAAATTGTCTAACTCATTTAAGAAGCTATTCTTGTACGGGTATGTCCGTCGCTCTATCTATCCACCTGTTTATATCTCTCTGTGTATGTTGCAAGTGTATCTGTACGTATATATGCACATAACTACATCTGCATATAAACGGATACTTCGATTTTTGCGTGTGTGCGCATATATTCGAGTACAAAGAAATTCCCGTTTACAAATCCACACATATACCAGAAGTACGCGGAAGGGGAGGGGAAGCGGAAGAGGAAGCACTAGACTGCCTCTTTACTTACGAGTTGCTCTGCGGAGCCGGTCTGATGTTTGTCGGGATGCGTGAGCAACAGCGCCTTTCTGCAAAAGACCCAGGAAAAAGTGAATTTCCCTTCCCCGTTAAAAGTCCCAGGTCACACACATGTTTCGGCAACGCTATCACCGATGCGGAAGCATTCTCCAGATACACATACATATCTCTATATTTACACTTGCCTGCCCCTCTCCATACACGGGCGTACATGTGTTGCACACACATCTATATATACACGTGCACGCGCAGCGTTCTCCTCCGCACGTGTCCTCCACATATGTATATATGTTTAATGGTTAACGATCTACCGCATACACGCACGCGTGTCCCAACTGAAAGTAGGCGCCTGTTAACAGTTGCTGATGCATTGCACGGCAGAAGTCATCTGGCCATGACGCACACCTAGTCGACAAACGCAGACACAGACACACACACACACACACACACAAACACACATACATATTTTCTTATCTAGTGCCATATATACTCGCCACTCGTACACACACATGTGCGTACTTACATATACACATATACACCTGAGTGACACAAAACCTTCGCGCGCAGAAATAAACCCTCACAACGCATCTACAGTATAGGCGTACCTCTTACAGAGACTGGAGCTCTACACAGAAATATATGCATGTATCCACGTGAGCAGCTGTAGGTGCATAACAGAAGTGCTATACACTCTTTTTCTCGGTGTAAACAGGTATATATGCGTACACCCAGACACACACACGCACAGATATACATATGTGCCGCCAAGTTTTTCCGCGTCTGTTGCATGTGTGTTTCTTGGCTTTCGTATCTTCGGTGAGTCTAGGGAAGCTGACAGAGAAAATGTTTACAACGCCTGGCCCGGAGGAGAAGACTCTTCCCCGCTTCTCTACACGGGGTGCGACCACCGGAGGCCATCTTGCTCTCCACAAGGAAGAAAAGAGGAGAAAGACTACTGCAGCCGTCGACGTGAAACCGGTAGGAAGTTCTCGTGAAAAGAGAGAGACCGGCTCAGGGGCAACTCTCTTCAGCTGCCGGAGAAGCAGCAACAAACGACGAAGAATCAAGAAAAATCTATCGGCTGTCCACTCACCTGTAATACCGCTTCACCTGGTGCGAGATCATCAACGTGCTTATCGACACCTCTTCCCACTCCGCTCCTTCCCAGAGGACCTGCTCACCGCACGCAAAAACATGTGTCCATCTGTGGAGAGACCGCGACGGACGACCAACGGGGAAACTGTGACATAGAATACAAAGGACGAAATACACGAATGTTATGCAAAGGTGGCAGTCGCACAAGCATCAACACCACGCACATATTATATATATATATATCTAGGCACGTATATATATACACACACACTCAGAGAAGCGCATAGAGGCAGCTACATACACATATACATATGTATATATATATATGTCTCGTAGTGTCTCCATGTTTTACTTATATGCATACAGAGAGAGAGAGAGGAAAGGAAGCATCTACTCCACACACACACACATAGAGATACACATGTTGCTACATACACGCACAGGTACGCACACAGAAGATTTACACACTTCCCCACACAGATATTGACACACCCGGCCTCACCCGTGTGTTTCTCACGGCCGCCCGCATACGTGTGGATCTGTACGAATGTAGAGAAAAGGTCTACAGACAGATACGTGGATATGAATAGGCCCGCAGATGAAGTGTACACGTAGTAGTCTATAGAGAGAGACACATTTCGTTAGCGGCGCGTGGCGCCGTCTTCAACTGACTTCAGCAAAACTCACATACACACAGAAGTATACTTCTTGTGTCTCTCTCTCTATTTCGTCCACGACAAACGAAGCCACGCGCGCATGCATATATAGACCCGTCTTAAACTGGGAAGGGCCACGCGTATGAGCGAAATCAAAAAAAGACGAGACGCAGCCACAGGCCGGGAGATCTCACAGAAAGAGAGCAGGAGGAGGAGAGGCAGCAGCAGCAGCAGGAAAAGAGACACACACACAGCAGCAGGTGGTGCAGAGCAAGCTGCACGCCTACGTCATTTCTTTCCACATCTACAGGATACACACTTCTCCATTCTTCCTTTAAATCGTCTGAACGATCCTCGCCTTCGAGACAGTCAGTAAGCCAACGCTAAAAAGGTCGAGTGACTCGTTAAAAAGCCTGTTTCTCCCCACACGTTCGCAAGAACATGCAGAGAGCCACGTGTTTCGAGGCATCCTTGCCCCAAGACAAGCACGTACACACGTGATCCACGTGGCGCACACGCTTTCTCCACGTCTCCCCGCGCCGCCGAGGTATAGCCTATGCACGTGTCACCCACCCGCACATATACACAGCCCCAAGCTTCTTTCGGCAAGTCTTTGTATCTGCGTGTGTGCGTTTTCTACGTCCCTCCCTCTGCGTCTCGTCTTCCTCTGCATGTACGCACGCAGACGGGGGCCAGAGAAGAGATTTTCGCGGCAGAGAAAACAGAAACACGGCTCTTCCGACAGGTGCTGAACCCTCCCGCAGCATGAAAGAAGATTTCGATCTGCCCAAATGCGCCGCGGATCTCTCTATCTCGTAATAATAGCTGCACGCGACTCTACAGATGCAGACCTTCACGTTAGAAGACATCTGTGTCCCTTTCTTGATGCAAGTCTTTCCCTTGTAATAGCTGTGTCTTTCCACAGCCCGAGTCGTCTCCCTAGAACACTGCAACCTTTTAAAGACGGGCTTCTCTACGTTGCAACTTTATATAGACAAGTCTTCTCCCCCTACGTGCCGACAGAGCGTCGTCGTCGTATTGCAGCGTTTCTTCGGTGCATGCGTCAGATGTCTTCGCTTCACGACGCTCCTGCACAGCAACTTCCCTTCTCTCGCTTGTTCAGGGACGAGTTTCTTCTTCCTTTCCCACCGAGTCTTCTTCCCCACTTTCACTAAGAAGTCGCCCCCCCACGCGCAGGTCGTCTCCGCCTTTGTCTGCGTGCAGTGTGAATCGACCATCACTTCTGCGCGCCCGTGTCGCCAGAGAGAGAGACAGAGAGAAGGGACTAGAATTCTACTCATGCAGGGGATACATGTGGTGGCCCGAGACGGAGAGACACACACAGAAAAGTATGAGGAAAGGACACGGAGAGAAAGCGCCCGACGGACAGGCAGCGGCGAACAGAAAAAGAGAGAAAGACAGCAGCTGCGCTAGCGCGCGCGCGCGGCGCGTGTCCTGAGACAGCGTGAGCTTCAGGCATCATCACAGCTGATCACAATTTCCCACACAGATACAGGATATACAAAGAAAGGCGATATACGCATGCTTCCAAATGCGATGCAGACACATTACTTATATATGCACACGCGTCTTAGGAGGGGACACATATAAGGACGCTGTGGTGCAGCGGCCTGGGCGTCACGTCGATCACAGCACAGAGCACGCAGATACTTCTCTACCTGTTCGGCGACGCGGGGGTCTACTGTGGAGTGTACATGTCTCTCGCTGTGTTCTTCGAAAAGACACGTATGTATCTATCTGTAGCACACATACGTGTATACACGTGTACGTTCAAAAGCTCTACAGGTACGTAGGTTTGCATAAGTATATATATACAAACATACACACACACACGCACATATCTCCAGGGCAACACTCCCGCAGACAGCAGAGATGAGACGCTGCTGCAGCTGCGCAACTTAGATATATGTGTGTATCCACATATATGAAGATCAATATGTAGATTCGTATATCTCTTTCTCTCTCTATATACATATATATATGTATATGTATGTTTATCTACCCACTCTATCCACGTCTACATATCTATAAGCACGTCTAGATCAGCCTGTCTATCTATCTATCTACATATATATGTACATATACATGTATATATATATGTATATATATATATGTATATATATATATGTATGTATATATATATATGTATGTGTATCTACATATTTACGCACATTCATATATATACGTATACGTCAATCTTGCTATGTTTTGTGGAGGACGTTGCGATCGATCCACGCGGAACATATCTACACGTACAAACGAGAGAAGTGTACAAAGGTCTACGTGTCGCTAATCATCTCTGCACCTCCCATCTGCCGTCTGAAAACCTACCTGAAAAATTCTGTGCTTCTGTGCACAAAAAGGGAAAAGAGCGGCGAACTTGGCGCAGACAACTCCCTACAGGCCTCTGCTCAGTGCGGTGGTGCTTTTATTCGCCCTGTCTGTCTGTCTGTGGAGAGCAGAAACGTGCGTCTCTATACATACGAACGAGAGTCACCAAGTCCGGATATACGTCTAGCCAGTCGCCTCTGCAGACAACCGGCGATAATTACATACTTCGTGTACGCTGCAGAGAAGCGTCCGAATATCCTTGTAGCAGCCGTCGTTGCCCTTCGCCCACTTCGCGAGCTGCTGCCGCACCTCATCTGTACGCCCGTCCGCCCCATCACACAGACATGCGCAGGCAAGCGCACGCGCCAGCACGGCACTGCGATGACTTCCACGGGTCCCTAACGCGCGGTCGTAAATTCTCCAAGAACACCAACCCCGGTAACTGTGTGCCTGTGTGTGTGCCTGTGTATACACGTGTGTGTATATGTGTGTATCTATACTGGTGTATATCTATGTGTGTGTACGTGTGTATGCATGTGTGCGCATGTTTGTGTGTGTATGTATGTGTGTGTATGCATGTATATGTATATGTATGTATGTATATGTATGTATGTATGTAATGTATGTATGTGTATGTATGTATACGTACGCACGTATGTGTATGTGTATGTATGTATGCATGTATGTATGTATTAGTATGTACGTCTGTACGCATGTACGTATGTATGTATGTTATCTACGTATGCATGTGTGTATGTTATATATATATATATATGTATATGAGTATGTCTGAGTGTGTGTATATACGTGTATGTGTGTGTATGTATGTAGCAACGTATGTATGTATATGTGTGTGCGTGTGTGTAGGTGTGGAGGTGTCTGTCCGTGTCTGTGTATGTACGTGGATGTATGTTTGTGGACGTGTGTGTATGTATCTGCGTATCTACGTGTGTGTGTGTGTGGGCGGGTGTGTCTGTCACTGTGTATGTACGTGGACGTGTGTGTATGTATGTGTATACGTGGATTTGGGTGTGGAGCTCTATGTATGTGTGCGTCTCGGGGTGTGTATGTGTACGTACGTGTGCGTGTGTGTCTGTGTATCTGTGTATCTGAGTATATATGCGTGCATGTATGTTTGTATGTACATACATATGTGTGTTTATATGTGTATATAAGTACATATGTATGTGTGCATATATATATATACATATATATGTATATCCATAGATATATATGTGTGTACACGCAGTGTGGCTTCGTCTCGACGTCCGGATATGCAGAGGCACATGCGTGCACATACGTCTACACAGGTGTGGCCACGTTCACTCCGCTGTAAACATACGCATGTACACCCATCCGAGCACACACACGCCGAGAAACACAGCTATAGGAAAGAAGCAACAAACATACGCACGCACACCCGTGGCACCTTTTTTGTGGACGAGGCACCGATGCAAATCCAGCCTCCCCCCCAAGACTAGCATATATACATATATATATATATATATATATGTATGTGGATACACGTATGTATAGACGCATACGTACACGCCGGAGAGAGGTTTACGTCGGGAGACGCATCTACATATATATGTATATATATGTATAGGGAGAGATACACGAGAACTGCAGGAACCCAGTCACGCTTGTTTCGACAGCAGCAGACGCAACTTACGTTCTCTTGCACTCATGCAGCAACAGCACCGCAGCGAACACTTCGCACAGTAACCCACACGCATACGTCCGTGTGCAAAAGAAATTGAGGAAATACTGACGTCTACGACTCGGAGACAAACACACACATATGTGTACACAAATATATGAGAAAAAGTTACGCACTTGCCAGTTGCACTACTCTCCGCATCAAGGTTCAAATAATGTGGCAGACGTTGCGCACGAAGGCACATACATACACACGTGCGACACGAATATAGCTGCACCTGCAGACGCACACATCCCTGTATATTCAACATCAATCAGTGTCTCTGACGCATCCTACTATATGCATACAAGTAAATATATACATATATATATATTACTTAGTGCCTCTGACGCACCCCAATAGATGTGTACGAATATATATATATAGATATATGCATGTATATTAAGCAGTGCCTCTGACGCACCCCAATATATGCGTACGAATAAAGATATATATATATGTATTCAGCAATGCCTTTGACGCACTCTAGTTTATGCGTAAGAATAAATATATATTTTATATATATATACACATATATTAAGCAGTGCCTCTGACGCATCCGAATAAACAAATACGTATTTGTATTGAGCAGAGCCCCTCTGACGCAGCCCAGTACACGCTTACGAATGAATAGATGTATATGTACATATATGTGAAAAACAGCCTTTTGTAATGTGAAAAAACGTGCCTCACCGGGTATCTTGAGAAAGTCCTGTCGTCTCGCGAGCTCCGTCTGCCTCCACTCTGCAACAGAGAAAACAAGTGCCAGGTGGTCTGCAACCGACGTACATACGCACGCCTAAAACTCTACGTCTAAAATTTTCCCCATACGTGTATATATATGTGTGTATACCCTTCACGCATACACACAAACAATGTATACATTTAGAAACACCTACATGTATAGTCAAGGCTTATATATGTAAACATGCGAAAAAAGTTGTATCGCCCACGCGTACGCACAGAGAAACGCACAGGCGCCGCGTCTCACGTACATATTCGAGGTGTACGTACACCCCACAGCAGCTTTTCTCAGCTTCCTTCCTCGACTGTGTAGACACGCCACAGCTAGCAGCTCTTCACAGCGCGCCCGCAATCAAGTGTACAGACACCCCACAAGTCTACAAGGTTGAGAATTCCGAACGCGTCGGATCACACAGACGCCAATGCGTTTTTCTGCTGCTCTTTTCCGTGTTTGTTGAAGTGCCACCCGCCTGTCGCTCTATCTGTGAACGGCAGTTTGCTGCAAAGCTCCTTCTCTGGCTGTGTCCCCTTCCACCTGTCTCTCCGTGTTTCTCTGTCTCAGCCGCTGTACGTCCAACACCCCACAGTCTCGTCTTCGAAAAAAGTGGGCGCATGTGGTCTCCCGCTACTGTTCTCCCAGTGTACGTACATCCCACACAACACCGCCCGCTCGATTTTCTCTCTCACTGAACTCACCGACGGCCACCCCACACACACAGGCCTGCCGCAGTCTACTGCTGGTCACTTCCACATGTTGTTGTACAGACATCCACAGCAACCTGCCACAAATCTAGGGACACGTTTCCATCCCATCATCGCAGCCTCCTGCAGAGCTCTCTCCGCGGGGTGTACGTACACCGCACATCTGCCCGCGCTGCGCCCACCCACACCACCCCCTTCTTCCAGCACGGCTTGGTGGATTTCTCGTCGCCGCGCGGCCCTTCCTCGAGAGAGAAAGAGACATACGTGCGCAACCACGCAGCAGCTATTGCAAGAAGAGCCCATCGGCAGACAATAATTTGATCAGCGACCGCGGAAGTTATATAAATTGCCGTGATGGATTTTTGGCACAGACACCCAAAAATGCATCTGTAGATATACGCAGCTCCATATCTATGAACACCACATGCAAGTGTTTTCCCACACATACATACGCACAAACACAGACGCAGAGACGCCCTCTCTACACACACAGGTCCTTGTCTATATATATATGTATATATAAACATCTTTATATACCAACACAGACACAAGAAAATAGAGGTGGACACGGAAAATATACATGTGAATGTGCACGCACACAAAATAGATTGGTAGTTACATATACATATATGTATGTATCTGGTGCACGTGTAAATAGATTTGCGTCTCCGCCGGTGTACTGGGTCGCAGCACACACCTTGAGTCTCTTGCAGTTTTTCTTGCACGCGTTGCTCCGTTCGCGCTCTGCGCCCCGCAGCCAGCTTTTCTCGATCTAGCGGTTCTGCGGCATTGCCCCTGGCTTCTTCCGCAAACATGTCAAATGTTCTTCCACCGTTTCTTCTGCTTCTCTCTTCTTCTCCACCTCCCCGTTCTTTGTCTTGTTCCCCTTCTTTGCCTCCTCCGCACCCTTTCACCTGCTGCCGTGGGGGCCCGCGTTCTGCAGCCCCCCCCCTCACTCGGCCGCCCGCCTCTTGGACGTTGACCTGCTTCTCCTTTCCGCCAATGAGAAACAAATCGTCGTCGTCCGCTGCTGCTGCTTTGGTTGCGGCGGAGGACTGGCCGCTGCTGTTGCAGCTGGGCTGGCCCCGGGCCTCTGCGGCAGCACCGTCTCCCAGCATGTCTGGCCAGGCGGATGCAGCTACAGCAGCAGCAGCAGGAGGGAAGCGTTTATCGTCCAAAAGCAAAGAAGAGGGAGAAGCACCAACGGCAGCAGCAGACGTCTCTTCGTGGAAGAGCAAAGAAGAAGCCGCAGAACCGGCAGCAGATCGGCAGCCAGCAGCAGCCGCCTCGCTCCTCGTGGAGAAAGGAGGAGGAGGAGGAGCAGTAGCAGCAGCGTGCCGACAAGCAGCTGCAGCAGCCCCACGTCGTTCAGGTGCCCCAGGAAGGGACGCAGCTTTCTTCGCCCGTGCAGCTCTTCTGCTGTCAGTCACTGAGAAGACGCCAGACGCAGCGTCTTCTTCTTCTGTGCCATGCTCCTCCCGAGTGTTGCCTTTCGACTGCGGCCTCGACGGCGGGGGAGAGGACCACGTCTCGCTTCCTGTGTCTAACGCGTCAGCGGCGTTTTCTGCTTCAGCCTCCTCTGGCAGATGTTGCTGTCTCCTGGTGTTGCTTCTTCTTCCGAAGAGCTGCGGCAGCGTTGCCGCTGCGTGCCCAGCAGCAGCAACAGCGGCCCCACAGGCAGCGGCAGCAGCCCCGCCGCCGCGCAAAAAACTGCTCTCTGTTGCCTTCCTCAGTAAAGGTTTGCTTCCTCTCCCTTCTCCTTCTCCTCTTTCTCCTCCTTCTCTTTTTCCTTCGCGCGCTGCTGCGGTAGGTGCTGCGGTGGGGTGTCTGCCCTCGCTCGTAGCAGCAGCAGCAGCCGCCTCTGCCCGAGCAGCAGCAGCAATAGCAGCTCTGCAGTGCGGAGCGAGTCTCCTCGGCCTGACGCCCGCCGGCAGCTGCAGGGCTTTACAAATCAGTTTGCCCCCACAGCACGGCAAGAAGACAGGACCTGCAGCTGCTGCAGCATCTTCCGCTGCGTCCTCTGCCGCAGCAAAGCTGCAGTCCTGCCAGACGTGGCCCGCTGGAGCTGCTGCACATGAAACTTTGAACCGAAAAACGAAGGAGCCCCGGTGAGGAAAGAGCCTCTGAAAGAGCTGAATAGTGACGCGGTCGCAGGGCACGCCGGCAGGCAGCAGAAAAGCATTCCACTGCAGCAGGGGAGACTCTGCTCTCGCTACTGCCGCGCAGGGAGGAAAAAAAGGAGCAGAGAAAGTAGCAGCCGAGGCAAGCGCTGCAGGACACCGCCTTTCCATGGCCGCAGGAGCAGCAGAGCCCCAGGCCGGTGGTCGCGCAGGAAAAAACAGCTCTGCTGCCGCTGCTGCGGACGGGAGGGTGGGGCGTGTGGTTGCTGCTGCTGCTCCTCCTCCCTCTGCAGGACGATCATACTGCTGGTGCAGAAGCGGCACCGGGAGCAGCTGAGCGAAAGGCGGAGGCGCGAGCTCTTGCTGCAACAAATAGAACACAAGCGAAGAAGAATGCACGACAGCAGGAAGACTTTGAACGGCAGCCGCATTTCGAGAAGAAGCGGCAACATGCTGCTTCCGTCCTGCTGGTGCGTGTGTCCGGCCTGCTGCACCCTGGGCTGCTGCCTCATCTCCAGGCTCCTCCTCTTCCTCCTCCTGCAGCTCCTCTTCCTCCTCCTCCTCTTCCTCGCTGTCCTCCTGGTCGAGTCCGACGTCTGTAGGTTGCCGCTGCTGCTGCTTTCTCTTCACAGCAGAAGACGAAGGAGGAGAAGAAGAGAGAGAAGGGAAGCCAATCCCATGCAACTGCTGCTTCTCAACAATCTGCTGGTTCACATACGTGAGGCCCTCGCGTGCGAGCCGCTGCCCACACGACGCGAGGTTAGAAGCCCAGCCTTTTAAATCCATTAGAGCGAAGATGGAGAGAGGAGAGAAGAAATCGGGGAAGGGCTAAGGACGGGAAAGGGGAGTAACCCACGAGGAGGTAGGGAGGCAGGGATGGGACGCGAAGGGGCAAACCTGGAAGAGAAGAGACAGCAGGCAGCGAGACGCAAAGAAGAAAAACCGAAGCAACAGCTACACAGAGACGGTAACGAATCCCGCCCCCCCCAAATACGGCAGGCAGGAACAAATACCGAGAGAAGACGAAGAGACAGGACCAACAGACAGACGAGACAAACGGGTCCGCAAGCAGAGACAGAGCGACAGCGAGAGAAAAGAGGGGAAAAGGAGGACGGGGACGGAGAGAAGAAGAAGGGCAGAACGACGTGGGGAGAAAAGGGATGGAAACGGAGACAGGAGACTGGTCTCCCTGGGCAGTATTAACGTAGCAGAACCCAGGCAAACAGCACAGCGCACGTCTTCTACGTAGAGACACACCTGAATAGTTTCCTCTGTACAAATAAATGTAGAAGCAGCGTCTGCGTGCCGACAAGTCTATACGCAGGAAGGTTATTCACACACAGATATATATATATATAGAGAGAGAGAGAGAGGCGGCCCTGCTTCTCTCGCTCTCTGCCTCTCTGTCTTTCTCCCTCTGTCTCTCTTTTCCTCGGCATTCACATGGATATGTAGACCCGCGAGGTGCAGTACAGAAGTATATATATGCATGTGCGGTCGTGGGGAGGACAGCGGAGGGAAGAACGCCTCTGCCGCGTTGCTGCTGCTGCTGCGTGCGGCGTGGAGCACTTCTGCTAGAGAGGAAGGGCACAGGACAGCTGCTTGACGCGTCTCTGCTGCTGCTGCTGCTCCTCCTTCTCCTGCGTGGCCTGCAGTTCTTCTCCGGAAGAGGAGAAAGAAAAGCGCAGCTCTGTGCTGCTGCCTGACCCTTCCTCCTGCACCCTCGCGTCTTGCTGCTGTTCCTGCCTCTGCTGCTGCGGCGCATCCATAAGCGACTGCTGCTGCTGTTTCTGCTGCTGCCGTGGGAAAAGGCAGGCTGCCGCTCTTGGCAGGGCTGTGATGCTGTTTAGTAAATCCTGCTGCTGCTGCTTCTTCCTCCTTTTCTCCTCGTTCGCGTCTGCTGCCCTTCGTGCTGCTCATACCACCCGTGCTTCTTCTCCTGTTCTCCTCCTCTCTGCTGCTACTGCCGCTGCTCTCTCGACCGTTGCTGTTGCTTCTGCTGTTGCCGCGTCTGTCTGTTTCTTTCTCCCCTGCTCTTTTCTTCTCTGCTGCTGCTGTCGCTCCTGCTCCTGCCGCTGTTTCTCCACCGGTGCTGCTGCTTCTTTGGGTGTGCCTTCTGCCCTTGCTCCTGCAAGGCGCAGCCGTTGTTTTTGTCAGTGCTGCCGCTGCAGCAGCTTCTTCTTCCGCTTCTCCTGCTGGTACAATTTCTACGATGCTTCCCGTGCCCTACTGCTGCTGCGGCTCCTACCACTGCTGCTGCTCCTGCCGTCTCGCCCGCTGCTGTGCTGCTTCTTTTGCAAACGCTGCCGCCGAAGGCTGCTTCCCAGGAGAAATGCAGCACCAGCAGCAGCGGCTTGTCCCCGACGCGACGACACTGTGGACGTGCGCTGCTAGCGACTGCTCCTTTTCCTCTTCTTGCATGCGCTGCCCTTCTCTTAGCTGCTGCTGCGCCCTCCTCCTACTGCTGTCGCCGTCTCCTCTTCGAACAGCTGCGCTGCTGCTCCTGCCGCTGCCCGCTCGAGGGCGGGCTCGCCGCTGCCGCTTCTTCTTTTTCGTCTTTCCGCTGACGCTGCTTCACCCGTCATCACAAGGGGATCTTTTTCTTCTGTTTATTGACACGGCTGTGCTGTTGCTGCTGCGGCCGCTCTTGTTGCTACTGCTGCGGCCACTCGTGCTGCAGCTGCTGTTGCTGCATTCGTCCCTGAGTTCGTCTGGCCTGCAGTTTCGCTTCTCTCGTCCTTCTGTTGCGCCCGAGTCTGCCGTCCCATCCCTGCCGCTGCTGCTGTTCAGCTGCCGACCCCGCCTGCTGCCACCGCTCTCTCGTCCTTCTCCGCCGTCTCCTCCTGGTCGCCTTTCCGTTGCTGCTGCTGCCGCTGACACGTGCATGCAGATATACGTATACATATATTATACATATATATATATAGGGGCAGTGGGCGAAACAAGAAGTGATGAGAAGCCTTTGTGCGTAGGAAAACCTGCACAGCTGGATACGACGCAAAGATAGCAAGAAAGTCTATCTGTCTATTTATCTACATATATATATATATACATATATATGTACATATAAACAGAGGGGCAGAGATAGATATACAGTTATATATCTATATCTATATCTATCTATATATATACACGTATATACATATAAACAGAGAGGCAGAGATAGGTGTGCAGTTATATATCTATATATCTGCATATATAGGTGCAGGAAGACCTAGACGACGCAGGTGTACAAAAAATTCTATCTACCTATCTGTGTGTATATATATATAACCAGAGACACAGAGACAGATACACAGTTACATATCTACACCTATATATGGGAAGGCCTACGCAGACAGGAACGACGCAGTGGAACACAAAGTTCGATAGAACTTGTGTCTACACGAGTACATATAGGCGGAGAGACAGGGAGGCAGAGACATAGAGCTACACGTCTAAGTATATAGGAAGATCTGTTTACAGATGGATACGACCCAAAGACACCAAAAAAGTGTATCCACCAATATCTATGTATACACGTATAAACAGAGAGAAAGATAGGCATACAGTCACATACATATTTATATATATATATATGTATAGGGAAGGAGCTGCAGGTATGCCTGCATATACACGTATATACAGAGAGAGACAGACAGAAGAAACAGCCCACAAATATCAAGAAAGAACGGATCATGGCTCAGAGTGAGACTGACATAGATACACAGGAGAAAAACGTTGTGCAGTCCTCATACAGAGCGCAGACGTAAGCGACGGCCACGTGGAAACGAAGATATTTACATCCGGCCAGTGACTTGTGTGCGTGTGCATGTCTGCGCACGTATTTAGTTCTCTACGTCTCTCTTTCTCCATATATACTTCTCTAAGTGTACATGAATATATTACATAAGATGCTTGTAGACAGACAGATGGAGAGAGAGAAGGAATGGAAAGAGATGGGGACAGACATAGAAGGAAGACAGAGAGAGAAAAGAAAACCCCCTGACAGCGAGAGAACACAGAGAGAGACACAGAGAGTGAGAGAGTGAGAGAGTGAGAGAGCTGTCGCCTCTTCTTGCTGTAAAACAAGGTTGGAGAGACGAGCTTGCGCATGTCTATCTCTTTCTCTCTCTCTATTTTTCTCTTCCCCTCCTTACGACAGCGAAGATCAGCAGGAGCGAAGCGACGGCATTTCCCTCTTCCTCTTTGTAAAAGTGGTAAACGAAAAGTCCTGTGTACACCTGTCCCCTTCTAGATGCTATATTCCACGAGTTACCTACGCACAGATACGTTGACGCAGCTGAAACTCATGTGGTAAGCGAAATATTGCCGAATACACACATATATATACATATGTATATATACGTACAGATAGAAAAACGAAGGGCAAACTCCCTATGTTCCGACCCAAGACGACGCTACAGACGGGTATGTATCCAGATATATATAAGCAAACATATACGTCTAGTACCGCGAACTCCTTTACAGTGAAAGAGCCAACATTTCTAAAATTAGGTATTTACCGAGAAAAGACACGCGTTGACGCCTGCTAGACGCTGACACAGAGAAGCTGTGCATGTTGAAAAGTTGGTGGAGCAGAAGTCGTATTATTCTTCCGAAGAAAGTCGTCTTGAGAAGGTAGCTGCAGCTGGTGCAAGTGTCAGGCGGGGATCTGGCGGAGAGAAGAGGAAAAAGTTGGAAGACGGAAGAAGACGAAGAGACTCCAACGAGCAGACGAAGCGCGGGAATGACTTGCGGACGGGGACGAGAGGAACAGTAAGCCGTCGAGAAGAAAAGGAAAGAGAAGGAAAGACGTCCGCACCTCGTGGAGGTTCAACAAGGCAAACGAAAACGCAGAAAGACGAAGAGCGTGACGAGCACATACACGCGACACAGGAATGAGAGCAGTGCACATAACTACACGGCCGGATCGGTCCCATGCTGGTGATACGGATGGCATTTCCGAGCAAGGAGAGAATCTCACCTAAGAGAAGAAACGAAAGAAAAACGAAAGAACTCAGAAAGTCTGCGGAGCCACATTGCAGTATACCTACAACAAGTAAGGATTCCTGGGTATCTACATATATCTGTATGGACGCTAACAGTCAATGCGGAGAACAGCGCAGGGACGAAATGCAATGCAGCAGTTGACCGGTGAAGGAAAAGAAGAATGGAGGAGAAAGTGTGGTGCTCTGCATAAGAGCGCTAAGGAACCATAATAAGACAGACGACGAAGGGCTGAACAACAACTGTGGAACGATTGTTTCGGAAGAGGCAAGAAGATCGCGTGAATCGAGGTATTCCTCGTGGTAAACAGATGAAGACACGCTGTGCCTCTTGGAATCGTTTTCCCTTCCCAAGGAAGGGGTGGCGGAGAGTACTCTTCCGCTTGAAAAACGGGGAAGGAGGAGATCATCTTTCAGATTTTACCAACAAAAATGCATCAAGGAAAAGAAGGGTCGTCGGCGAAGTGCAGAGGACTTCAGGTTTCCATAGGAAGAGGAGACGGGAACTCACTTGGTGGAAGATTGTAACATACACTGCTGAAACAAACATGGTCGTGAACTCCACTTTTTAGACAGCTGAAAGGAAATCTGCGCTTGACCAGCAAAAAGTCGCACCCACAAGCTGGAGAAGAAACGTGACGGACGTACATATAGCTGCAGAATCTATGAAAACAACCATAAAGATGCGAGGAAGCTGTTGTGCTGTCCCAGGTTTCGACGAGTCAATTCCTAAGCACGAAGTGCCACATGCGTGGTGTTTTCCCTCAGAAAGGAGAAAAAGAGCAGAAAAAGAGGGAAGAAGAGGACCTGGACGGAACAATCCGGAGAGAAGAACCAGGATGGGAAAGCACACAAGTAGACACAGCACGAGTCAAGAAGGCAGGCGCATACAACAGTCCGCTACGCAGCGGCATGCTGGGCCGACTGTTCACAAAAATGTGCAAGACCTGCACCGCGAGAATATTAATCCTCTATTTAAAGTCAGAGAGGTATTTTTTTTCCTTTGTTGTCGTCACTTTTCGTCGTCTTATTCTGGTAGTGGTCAGGACTGAAGCACTTTATCCTGTGCCTTTACGAGGCTCTTTCCGTTGTGCCGTTATTCCTCTCTTCTCCGTGAGCCCGGCTTCATTTTCGCGCCCGTGCATTCCTGCATTTTTCTCCGTTTACAGCACTTCTTCACGCGTGTAGAGTTCGAGTTTTCGTGCTTTACTGCCAGTGCAGATGTATCTACTAAACTCTGCCTGTGCCTGAAAGAAGAGCGTGTCATACTAGTCTTCTAGTCAAAAAGGACGGTATATCGACGGCACAGTGTCTCTCTCGTTTTCGTCTTGCACGTTGTTTTTCGTTTCTTCCGTCTTCTCAGTCCGCTCAAGAGCCGTTCGTGTACAACCCGCGCTAGTCACACATCTACAGTCGTAAGTGACCCACAACTTCATGCGTCGGCAGCGTGCGTCGACGTACACATACACTCGTGGAGTTTACATACACTCGTGGAGTGTACATAAGCTCGTGAGGTGTACATACACTCCAGCGTCATCATCTTTCTTCGCCTTTCCTTTGGGCGTGCAGCTCCACACACGCCTGTGTCCACAGATATTTCTCAGTGTTTCCATCCAAATGCCCCATACATATCCGTCGTCGTCTGCTGCACGACGGAGTGCGCCTGCAGCTGGTGGAAGCACCCTTCCTTTACTTCGTGATATATCACCTTATCGGATTTGCCGTTTCTGCCCCAGCTTATCTCAATAAGTGAACCGTTCTCCGCGTCTCAGATGCCCTTCAGACACAAGCATTCCGGGCCTCTGCGGCCGGTCAAAAAGAAGTGAGCTTCCTGCACTACGCGTGAAGTGCGCTGACGGCTGTAGTACACACGTCCTCTGCAGGAGGGTAGGAGTGGCCATCGCGTGGCAATTTCTT
The DNA here is from genome assembly GCA_000727475.1 of Sarcocystis neurona. Taxonomy (NCBI): domain Eukaryota; phylum Apicomplexa; class Conoidasida; order Eucoccidiorida; family Sarcocystidae; genus Sarcocystis; species Sarcocystis neurona. Next base: position 4,062,044 of record KL647290.1, on the reverse strand, counting down.
CACAGCGGCCTGCGCTCTCAGCGGCAGCAACAAAGACAAATTCGAACTTGTTCGAACAGCGTGCTGAGTAACAACCAGAAGAGAAACTCGTTGGCGGAGGAGCAGACAACCAGTCCAACTTTCTTATGGCACACCGTCTTCCTATTCTCTTCTTCCCCACCTTCTTCAGCAGGAAAAGAAGAGAAGCGAAATACATTAGCAAGAAAACCCTCTCCCTACGTCTGCGCTCGAATTTTGAAAACTAGCATCTTCTTAACAATCTACTCGACACCGAAGATATACATGACCAAAGAGAACAACGCATACTGGATACACAGAAGCACCGCGGACATATGTGTGCATACATATACATATATTTATGTGTTTATACGTGTGCAAGCCCACCATCACGGACGTGTTAAAAGAGCATATTTGTACAAAAGAAGAGCCGAATAGAACAGCTGTCCTGCGTCGTTTCTCTGAGACGCCCTCCCTTGCGTTCTCCGCTTCCCGTTCTTCTCCTTCGTGTCCTTCCCCTTCACTTCTTCCTCGTCCTGTTCTCGTTTTCTTTCTTCTTTTTAAATCAGCGCACGTTCGGAAGAAAGAGGCGCCTCGACACCCGTGAGCTTGTGGATCTCCAGCGGCACAGACACTGCTCTGATGTATATATATATATATATAAATGTTTACACATATACGTATGAAGATATACGTATACTGGTGTGTGAATCTGAAAGAGATACGTATATACATATGTGTGTATACATATGTATATATATATAGGCCTATACATATATATATACATATATATACGTCCAAAGATAATCAAACAGCTATGTGTATCTGTTTGTTGCCCCATTGTATACGTATCATATATGTGTACACGCGTTTATACATGTTTGCCGATATGTGAGTCGTGAGAGCGTCGTACACATGCGTATTAATATAACTACACATATATGTACGTCTGTCTATGACACTGCCATATATATATATATATACCGAGGTGTGAAAGTGTAGATATATATATGTATATATACATATATATATACATACGTGTCTGAGTACATAGAAGCAGACATGTGTCTCTGTATATGAAGTCTACGGTTGGCTCTTTCTTTTTTTGGGGTGATGCAACTTGGAGCAGGGTGGTGGCGGGCATTTCCGGTGATGTATGTCACTTCGACTGGATAATTGCCATAATTGCCCAACGGGAAGTGACGTATATATATATATATATATACACGTCCACATATGTCACTTCGACTTACTAATTGCCCTGCGGGAAGCTACATATACATATATATATACACGCATGCGTCGATATATGTCACTTCGACTTATTAAGTGGGAAGTTACATACATATATATATATATATATATTCATGTATGTCAGTTCGAGTTGATAATCACCCAAGGGGATGTACGGTGCGTTGGACTTTTTCATCTTTCCCTACACAGTGCGAATGCTCATACATATACATGAGGAGTGCTTACATATATATATATATATATATAGATAGATATATATGTATAGAGAGAGACACACACGTGCGCACAGAGACAGACGTCTGTTTGACTGAAAAAATATATGTATTCTTCGTCGAGTTATTTGAGAGGTATGTACACGGATGGCCCGGCCGCCATGTGAAAGAGAGAGAGACACGTATTCTTGTGGACGTGTACATATATGTGGGCGAAGTCCCTTGTACATTTGACGCATTTCCTCGTGTAGCCACCTTCACTGAAGCCCTACCGTGGCGCTCGTGGAGTCTGTGGGACTGGCGTTGTTGTCTCCCCTCTGCATGCAGAATTTTTTCTCCTTCTACGGAAAGCTTAACCGACTACGCCAGGTTTCGCTTTGTGGTCCTCGCAGTCTTCTCCTTCACGTGATCGCATGCCCCTTCGCAGTGTCTTCCCTTGTTCGCGCCCACTTCCTTTTCGCTCCTTTCTTCTCTTTTGACTTTTCCTCCTCCTTGCTCTGGGCGTCCGTTTGTACCCCTGTTGTTTACCACCATGTTGTCCCCCGCCCCGTCACGTAGCAGCAGACGTCCGTCGCTTTTCCAATTTCCGTGTCTCTCAAACTTTGCGGGTTCGTATTCCTGTCCCTTCTTTCCCTCTCCGTCGTCTGCCTCTGCTTCCTTCGGTCCCCTCTGCTGTCCTTCTTTCCCCTCTTTCTCTGCGTCCTCTCTTTTCTCCCCCTTCACGTCTCGTCACCCTGTCTCCCCGTCTCCCTCCCTGCTGCCCAGTGGGCGGGAGAGTCCCTCTGCGGGCATCTCGTCAGCACCCGCTGCCGCAGATGCAGAAAGTAATGGCGTCTCCCTCCCGTCCCGCGGCTGCTGGCGGCTGGGCCGCGTGCTGCACGCGAGTCTCGCTGCTGGTAGGTCAGTCTGTCGTTTGCTGCTGGCCCCACGCGTGGTGTTGTTTCTCATCTATCCGATGTCATGTATCTCCTACTATTTGCACGTCTCTCCCCAGTTCTTGGCAGAAGACTGCGCCAGTGTTGATGCGTTTCTCCGGTGTTCTGCGACGGAGCTGCTGCAGGCGTTAGCCGGTGCTACGTTCCGTCTTCTTCACACGCTCTCCGTCGCCTTCATAGAGGTCTCCCGGGCCCTAGGAGGCTTTCTGATCTGCTTCCTGCGGCTGGTGTTTTTCTGGGTAAATGTGTCGTGGCCGTATCTTCGTCCGTTGCTGTCTCGTCTCGCTGCCGAGTTCCTGTCTCTGGAGCCCAGACACCGCCTGTACGTCTGCGGATCGCTGCAGGCTCTGCTGGTGCTGTTGCTGCTGTGGCACATCGGAGTGTACGATCGCCTCCGCAGAGCCAAAGCTGCTTTCTCCTTGCGGCTGCAGCAGCTCCTCGGCCAGGCAGCAGACACGTTCTTCTTCTGTGTTCCATTCCTTCTTGCTACTACTGCTTATTCCGGACTGCTGCTGCTGCTGTCGCCTCACACGCTCTTCGCTCTCGAGGCGACTCTTCTCCGGCCTATCGCTGTGCTCGGCTCTGCTGCCTGCTGCTCACGCCTCATACACTTCCCTCGTCTCCTGCCTTTCCTGGAGCTCATCAAGTATCGGCAGCCGCCGGAAGAAGACGATGAATATGCAGCCTCGAACGAAGAAGAAGAAGAGAGGGAGGCAGACGAAGCTCTTCCTGCTGCTGCTGCTTCTCGTGGACGAGGCGTTTTCCGGCCCGCAGCGAAGATTTCTGCAGAGGTAACTGCTGCTCGACAAGACGGAAAGTCTTTTTCTCCTTCTTCTTCCCTTCCTGTCCTTTCTGCTGTTCATTCTTCCGCTCCCGCTGCTTCTGGCGCAGCGTTAGACCAAAATGGGTGCGCTGCTACTAGTAGCAGCAGCGGCAGCTACGGCACAGCACCCCACAGGCAGCAACTCCGACGTCGGTGCCATCCCAGTACCACTGGTGCTGCTACTGCTGCCGTTCCTGCGTCTCCGCACGCCACCTGCACCAGCGGCAGCGAAGCAGCAGCAGGTGACCGACCTGCAGCAGCGGTGCAAAGGCAGCGTGGGCTGGGCTTCACCAGCCGCATCCGCAGTTTGCTGCGCCGGCCGCAGCAGGAATCCCCTCGGCGTCACAAGCAGCAGGGGCAGCACGAGACAAGGAGCCAGCTGCTCGAAGCTGCTGCTGTGGCGTATCAGAGAGAGCAGGAGGCGATGCGCGCGGCGTGGATGGAAGTGACCTTCTGGGTAGAAGTTTGGGTGTTGCTAAGTAAGAGAGCCGAAGACGGAAGCTACTTTTTGTCTTCTTGTCTATCCCTCTCTTCGTTCATCTCTTCTTCGTGTTCTTCTTTGCCTTCCGCGCCTTGCGGTCCTTTCCCTCTCCTTTCTCCGTTCTTCTTGTGGTTGCTCTCCGTGTCCTTTGGTCCTCTTTCTGAGTTTCGTTTCGCTCCTCCCTCCCTCCGCTTGCGTCTTCCCTCTCGGCGTCCCTTCTTATCGATCGCTTTCAGTTCCCTTCCCCTTCGTCTCTCCTCCTCCCGCTCTTCTTCCGTCTCCGCTTCTTCTCCTCTCCCTCTCTCCCTGTCTCGCTGTCTCCCTGCCCCCTGTCTCCCTGCCTTCCTATCTCTCTGTCTCCCTGCCTTCCTATCTCTCTGTCTCCCTGTCTCTCTATCTCCCTGTCTCCCTGTCTCCATGCCTCCCTGTCTCTCTGTCTCTCTGTCTTTCTCTTTCGGCCTCTTCGTCTCCACTGCACTTCTTTTTTGCTGCATTGGTTTCTCGCTGCACTTCTTGCCGTGCTTCCTCACTCTGTGCGGTGTCTCTCTCTACCTCTTTTTCCGCTTCTCCTTGCTTGACTGCCTGTTCTACTGTAATCTCTTTTCTCGCGCCTCTCCTTCTATCTGTTGGTGCTGCATTTTGTTCTTTCTTTCCGCGAGACTTTCGCTCAGTCACGCTGTCTCTCCGCCTCGTCGTCCTTCTTTTTCTTGCGCTCTCTCTCCGTCTCTCGCTGTCTCTGGTCCCCTCTCGGCGTCCTCTCCCCGTCCACAGATATTCTTTAGAATTTCCTTTTCTTCGTTCTTCGTGTTTCACCCTTCGCAGTCTTTGGTGTTTTGCTTCTCCCGGTACTTTCTGATGCACGTAGGTCGCTTCGTTCCTCCGCTTTCTGTACTGCGGACATCCCTGAGAATTTCCGTCCAGGTTGCTGTTTTGTTGTTGCAGCGGCGAGTAGCTTCTTCACGTTCACGCGGCTGCTGCCGGCGTTTCTTTGTGGGGCGTCGCTCCACCTGATGACGCTCTTCCTGCTGCTCTCTCTTTTCGCTGGCGGCCCTACTCACCCCACTCCTCATCTCTGCTGCTGGCAGCTTCTGCGGCTACTCTCTTCCCTCCTTTCTGCTGCTGCTTTCCAACTTTTGGGGATCGCACTGCTGGCCCCTCCTGAACCTTTTGCGATCCGTGCGTCTCACCCTGCTGCTTCCTCACCTGCTGCTGCTGCGTGGGAGGCGTGGAAGAAGCAGCAGCCCAAGACAAGTGGCAGCAGCCGCAGCAGCAAAACGGAGCAGCAGCTTTGCTGCCTCTTCCCTCCCCTCGGATCTTTCTCAGTACCAGCAGCCCCCCGTCCTGCTCCTGTTGCTGGCCAAGGGGAGCGACGGGCGGGGGCTTTGCCGCACGGCGGAGCACAGCGCCAGCACCTGCTGGCGGCCAGCAGCAGCAGCAGTGCGACGTTGCAGACAGACGCCGGGGTGTCGGGACAGCAGCACGGGGAGAGAGCGAGGGGACGCCCCTCCGTCCTGCGTTTGCTGCTACACCGTCTGCTGCTGCTGCTGCCCTTCGCCAGAAGAAGGCGCGTAGATATCTCTCAGTCCTCTGACGCCTTGCAGCCGCAGAGCAGGACACGCAGTGCTGCTGCAGCCCCTGCTGCTGCGACTGCCTCACCTGCTCCTCTTCATCGTGCTGCTGCTGCTTCGTCTGCGGCGTCGAGCATACACTCCTCTTGGTATGCTTCGTTTTCCTCTCCACTCTTCTCCGCCGATCGCTGTGGTGCTGCTGCTGCTGCTGCTTCTTTCCCAGCCGCTGCTGCTGCTGAGGCCCCCGAGGGAGCAGCGGCATGGGGAGGCGATGTTGTGGGAGGGGGAGAGATGCTGCCCACTGTTCTGGGGAAAGTGCTGCAGATCTTGAGCGGAGCTGCAGCAGCAGCTGGTCTTTTCCCTGCTGCTGCAGTTTCTTCCTCTTTGTTCTCACGTTTCGGGTGGCTGCGGCAGCCGTCACTTCACAGTGCGCTGCTGCTCGATTTCATGTGGCAGGCACCGCAGCTGCTGCTGCTGCTGCTGCCCAACGTCCTGCTGCGACTTTTCCTCCTGTACATCACTCATATTCACCCCACAATAGGTGGACTGGCTTGTCTCACTTCCGGCGCTCGCTCGCCGTTACGGACGCGTCTGTATTGGCTGGTCTACTTCCTCGGTGCTGCCGCTGTTACTACGCTGCAGCAGCTGCTGCGTGAGCACCACCTGCTGCGGCTGCTGCCTCTGCAGTCCTCGCTGCTGCTTCTTGCTGCTGTGTGCGTACAAACCTTGGTCCGGTTCGTAGTGAGAGAAGCTGCTGTCTATCCGTCTAGAGCGCTTTCTCTAATGCCCGTCAACACCCTAGAGCCGCAGCAGCACCACGCGCACTCGCTGCACCAGCCACACCAACCGCAGCACCAGCAGCAGGAGCAGCCGAGATCGCCGCAGAAACAGCAGCAGCCCACGCAGCGGGCGGTGCAGCTGCAGCCGCGACAGATTCTGCAGGAGGCGCAGCAGCAGGGGTTGCGGAAGCAGCAGCCGCAGCAACACCAACAGCGGGACGTCTTGGGGAAGAAGCAGCGGCAGGGACGGGGCGACCAGAAGAGGCAGCAGCAGCAGTCGAATGAGCAGACGCTGGAGCCGGGGGGACTGCGAAGGAAGGACGTTGCACAACAGCAGCAGCAACCCGTGCAGCAGCAGGAACAGGAACAGCAACAGAGACAGTATCAGCAGGAGCAGGACTCTACAGAGCAGCTGTCTAGAAGGAAGGAGTATCCCGTTTCTGCCGGGCGGCTGCAGTCGTGGAAAGAGAAGCAGCAGCAGGACGAACATGGGGAAGGGGAAGAGAACGACAACGAGGAAGAGTTGCTACAGATTTTAAAAGAACAGCAGCAGCATATTTTATCTTCGCCGTCGAGCCGTGCTGCCTCTCCTCGATTCCGGCAGCCGTGCCGCAGCTCTTGCTCTCCTCGCAGAGCTACTCCTCTTCTCTCTACTACCGCTGCTGTTCGTGCTGCCCGCGCTGGTGCTTTAGCTGCCGCCTATCCTGCCACTGCTGGCCCTGCTGGTACAGCTACTATTATTGCTCCTGCTACTGCTCGTGGAGCGGCTGCGGCTGGTGGTGGGGGGGGTTCGGCTGCTGCTGCAGCAGACGAGGCGAGACTGTCTGCCATCTCGGAGGCAGGGACGAGCAGCAGCAGCCTGCGTCCTCACGAGGAGGACGAAGAGGAGGTTGATCTGCTTGCTGCTGCTGCTGGTGCGTCTCCTGCTGCTTCTTCTGCTTCCCCTGCTGCTGCTGCTTTTCCTCCTCCGCGCTCGCCTCCTCTGCCTGTTGGTGGTCACGCGAACGAGCACCGCAACAGCAGCAGCAGCAGTGGCAGGAAGGAATTCACGTCAGCAGCAGTGCACCAGGACCCTGCTCCTTCTTGTGTGCGCTCCCCAGACCGCGGCAATGTTTGTTCTTCTGCCCTTCTCTCTTCTCCTTTTATTTCTTCTGTCAAAAGGAGGAGATCGTTGAACTCGCCAACCTTCACTGCTTCGAAGAAACTTCTTCGACAGCAGGACAGACCGGCACGCACAGCTGCCGAGTGCAGCCGCCGCAGCTCCACGCACACAGCGGCTGCTGGAGAAGGGCTAGTAGACGCAGCAGAAGAGAAGAGCCAGTGCGAAGAGGAGGAGGAACAGGAGGAGGAGGAGACGGAAAGTGATACGGCAGCGGATGAAGGAGAGGAAGAAGAAGAGGCGGCAGCAACAGGCGGGGTATTTGCAGAGGCAGGAGAGAGGGCAGGGAAGGCAGAAGATACGTATTCAGCAGGAGAAGCAGCAGTACCCGAAGTAGAGCTGGCCGCCTTTGCAGCTTCTGTTAGGAGGACGGCAGCAGCAGCAGGAAAGGAGAAGAGAAGGAAGGATGTTGCAAACGTTGATGGTAGAGCAAAAAGGCGGGCAACAGCGCAGCAGCAGTCGAGCAGAGAAGAAAAGTGTGAAGCTTCTCCATGTGTCGCTGAAAAGGTCGTCTCGCTGAAATGGAAAACAGCAGCAGCAACAGCAACAACACCAACAGCAGCAGCAGCAATAGCAACAGCAGCAACAGGAATAGCAACAGCAGCGACAGCAACAGCAGCAACAGGAACAGCAGCAACGGAAGATAGGAGGTGGACGCTGCTCGGAAGAGACGCAGTCGCTGGTGCTGCTGCTGCTGCAGGCGGACGTGCTCCTCGATCTCAGCCATCGAAGAGGAGGTGCAGCATGATCTTTCCGGGGTCGGAGAAGAAGACTTGTAAGGCAGCAGCACATCTGCAGCAGCGGCAGCAGGGACAGTCGCAGCAGCAGCGACAGTCGCAGCAGGATGGGGGGAGAGAAGAGGAATCCCCGCAGAAGAGGAAGAAGAAGCAGCAGCAGCAGAGACAGAAGCAGCGGCAACCGCACAGGGCTGAACGTTTGACAGAGCAGGAAGGAAAAGCTCGAAGATCTCCATGCCTTAGCAGTAGCAGCAGCAGAAACAGCAGCAGCAGCGGTGAAGGTATTGCCGGGAAGACCAGCAGCAGCGAGAGGTGCAGCAGCGACAGCAGCCACAGCAGCTCCAGGAGCCGCAGAAGGAGACGTGGTGGGAGCGGCAGAGGGAAACCAGGCAGCAGTGATAATAGCACAGAGAGAAACGACAGCAGCAGCAACAGCAGAAGCAGTAGAGGCACGAGCGGCAGCAGCAGAAGCAGCAGCAGCAGATCTGGGAGGAGCAGGATCAGCGAAGAGAGTAGCGGAGAAGTAGCAGAGGAGGAAGAGCAGGGGAAGGAGAAACTGCAGCACCGATCAGTATCACAGAGCCAGCAGCAGCTGCATGCTAGAAGGAGCGGCAGTGCAGATGCCCGTGCGGGCAGCAGCGGAGCTTCGAGCAGCAGCCGACGATGCCACAAAAAGAAAGAAGCGGCAGCGAATGACAGAAAAATATTAGAAGAAGAGGAAAGGAAAGATGAAGAGGAACAGAGAGAGACGCAGTACATGCAGGAAGCGGAAGAGTTCTCCACGACGAGTGTGCTGCGTCATAACTTGTCCACTTCTGCTGCTGGTGCTGCGGCTGGCGGAGGGTCCGAGCAGCCGCAACAGCAAAAGAAGCAACAGCAGCAACACGCGGAAAAATCAGAGACCGAGGAGAAGACGCAGAAGAAGCAGAGGTCAGAGCAGCAAAAGCAAGAAGAGCGGCAGCCGACAACGAAACAGGAGCACCAGAAGGAACAGGGAGAGCAACAGACACCCGAGGAGACAGGACCGCAGCAGCGTCAGCAGGTTCTTCCGACAAAAAAGCAGCCAAAGAGGAAGCAGGGGCAGCAACAAATAGCAAACCCATCGCAGCTGCAACGAGAGCAACAGCGTTTGCGGGACACAAGCCCTGTCCTGCGCCAGGCGCCGCATGAGCGAGCAGCTTCTCATGAGAGAAGGAAGCATCAGCAGAATACTTCCGCAGAGCAGCAGCCCCGGGAAAAGCAGCAGGGGGAGGCGCAGGAAGAAAAGGTGCTCCGCAGCAGACGACAGCGACAACAGCAGCCGCCTTCTTCGCGGAACGAGCAACAACAGACAGAGAGACTGCAGCAACAGCCGCAGCACGCAGAGTAGCAGCAGCAGCATGCAGAGTAGCAGCAGCAGCATGCAGAACAGCAGCAGCAAAAGCTGCAGTCGTTGAAGAAGCAGCGGCCGCACGTGCAGGAGCAGCACCCTCCAAGCTGGCAGGCAACGCAGCAGCCGCAGGCCAGCGACAGAGAGCGAGGGGGAGTGCCCCAGGCGGCTGCGCAGCACCAGCGGATCGAAGCAGGAGCGCACCAGCAGCCACAGCAGCGGACACGCCGCAGCAAAGACACAGCGGCAGGAGGCAGAAGCAAGAAACGAGAACTGCTGAAAGACAAACAGGCCAGTCAGCAGCCGCTGCGTCAATCCCACAACACGCAGCCGCAGCAGAAGCGTTCTCGAGATGCCAGCTGCCCTGCTGCTGCTGCTGCAGGCGCAGTTCCTCACCGCTCGTCGACTTCCTCACTTACTACTGGTGAAAATGAATAACCGATAGTACCATGACTGCTTCCTCTCTCTCTTGTTGGCTGTTGCTCTCTAGGTCTCGCCATGTCCCTCTGTGTCTCGCTTTCTCTCCCTCTGTGTGTCTCCCGTTTCCCTCCTCTCTGTGTCTCGCTTCTGTCTTTCTCTCACTCTTGCTGTGTCTCTCTGTCTGGCTGCCTTCGCATCTCCGTCAACGCCAGGCAGGCACCAAGGTTCGCATGCGTACTTATCCACACGATTACCTGTTCTGGTGCGATGGACCAAGAGACGCTGCGAACGCTGCAGCAGGGGGGAGAGTCTCCAAGCAGGAGAGGAGGAGCTGAATATGAGCCGAGCAAGAGAAGCAGCAGAAGCGTCTGCATCTCAACTGCAGCAGCAGCAGCAGCAAAGCAACAACGACAGCAGCGAAGCACTAACGACGGCGGCGAAGCATTAACGGCAGCACCGCAGCAGCAACGGCAACGGCAAGAGCTGCGGCAGTACCTGGACCTACGGCAGCACAGACTGCAAGGGTGGGCCGCAGCAGCGATGATTGGTCTTCCGCTGCAGCACGGCTGTAGCAGCAGCAGATGTGTCTTTCTTCTCCGACACGGCAGAGAGAAACACTCGCAGATGTCTGCTGCAGTCAGAAGCCTGTGCTCAGCAGCAGTCGGCGCCGCGTCGCTCACCTGCGGCAGGGATGTGCCGCGTCGACTGATGCGCGCTGCTGTTGCTGCTGAGGCGACGCACAAACGTCGCGCACCCAGAGCTTCTTCGTTGTAGCTGCTGCTGCTGCAGTTCACGCAGGAACAGCTGCACCGCCTCCTTCTCCTACCCTTCTGCGCGTCTTCGCTGCTGCGGGGTATCTCCTTCTCTTCAACGTCGCCTGCTGCTGCGGTTTCTGCCGCGCGGTCGCCGCTCCTGCTGTGCTGGTACTCCGCCGGTGAGAAGCGTGTAGACCACCGGCAGCGTACAGCTCTCCGCACAGAGCAGAAGCGTTAGTTCCACTTCACATGCTTCTGCAGAGAGACAAGCTACTACAGACGACTGCAAATTTGTCGTCTTCGTGAAGAGATAAACGAGAGAGAATGGAAACGTCTGTGGCTCTCTGTGTGCCTCTGTCTCTCTGCATAGCTAATACATCTTGAGTGTGTAACTGCACGAGTCGGCAGCCTTATTGTCAAGCGTTACTTCCTCTCGACTGCTTGATATATACACATATATGCTATATACACATATACTGGCGAAATACGTACGTGTCCATACGTGCAGATATATGCATTCGTCTGTAGATAGACGTGTATCTACGTATACATATATATATATATTAGAACTTAGTTGCCCAAGTACGTGTATGTAGATATACACGCGGGCGTACAAACGTGGCAGACGGTTTAATTCCTGCAGACGTCTCTCCATGTATATACACGTGTCTATGTGTATATATATATATGTATCTCTGTATATGTATATATCTGTATATATATATATATATATGTATACGTATATATCTCTGTGTATATATATATATATGTCTGTGTGTGTATATATATGTATGTCGCGACATACGTGTATCTTTCTCTATGTTTGTCTGTATTTAGGCTGGAGGTTTTCTGCGTCTATCTGCAGACATGTATGTGTCGTCGGGGAATCTCGAGCTCCTTTTAAAGTTGGAGAAGGAAGGGGGTGGACAAAAAATGTGTGTCCGAGTCTGGCGGAGAGAAAGTCAAATGTTCAATCCTAGAGAGTAGCTCCCTGAGCATGCGCATGTACTTCTTTTCACTACATCGCTGCACGCCGTTCTCCTGCTGCGGCGCAGGGGGAGGACGAGACAGCTTGACGTTGTGATATGCGATACTGCAGCAATGCGGATGGGCTGCGTCTGTCTCTCTGTGTGTCTTTCTCTGTCTCTCGTCTCCTCCCCGCTAGTGGTTCACTCGAATGCTGTTTGTACCAAGACAGTCTCTTTTCTCTCTCGTTGTGTATGTGTGTCTACACAAGTGTACACACCAGACATACACTACCGTCGACACGAGCACAAGTCCAGCAGAGAAAAGACGAGGAGCAGCGCGTGCTCTCTCCGTATGTTGTACGACGTGCATACATGCGACATAGTCGCACGTACTTCAGCTGGCGTCTAAGAAGAAAAAGTGGGAGAGAAAACCCGCAGAGAATGTTGAAGATTGCGCTCCTTTTCACGAGAAAAACCCTTTCCTAAAGAAAAGGCGCACGAGTGTATATATATATATATATGTATATCTGGCTTTGAGGAATGAAGAGAACTGCTTTGCTTCTATAGCTTCATATATATTTACGTATGTGTATATATGTGCGTATGTGTATACATACAGACGCATCCACACACAGGGATAGAGAGGGTGTGTGTATAAATAATCACGTGCATACGTATCTGGACATATGCAAATATATACGCATGTATCTCTGCATATATATATATATATATATATATATATGTATAGCTACGTTAATAGACACACACATGCGTACACGCGTACACGTATACATATATATATATATATATGTATACACGGATATATACACTTGTTCAATGTTGTATCTATGCGTATGCACGAATATATCTATACACGTATGTAAATATATGTGTATTTATACGCATGCACCTTACCGGCACACGCGTATGCACAGGCATGTACATATCACCCGCGTATACAGGTAAAGAGCTGCGAGGTGATACATACGTACTTCCCCTTGATTTATATGGACACAAGCGTATACGCATACCCGCGCATAGAAGTCGCGAGATTCGTTCTCCTCCCACTCTGCGCATGTCGTACGCTTGTAAAGTCACACACTCCTGTCTCTACCTAGACCACTTAGTTTAAATTCTAAATAAATCACCACACGACTTGGGTAGGAACTACTTTGGCTCCCATACTACACGGAGAATTAGTGTACCTGTAAGCCATTACGCACGTCCTGAGGGCAAACTGCTTTTAAGCTGACCGTCTGGTTGGATTCTTCCCTTCTACTTCGAATCTGCGTGAAGGATCTGGCGGCCTTCTACACGTCCACACATAGAGACACGTGTCCCCGCACCTCTATGAGAAATGACGCTGCTGCTGGGCACTCCTGCGGCTGGCGGCCTTCAACACGTCTACACGTAGAAATACGTGTCTCTGCACCTCTCTGAAAACAGCCGGCAAAGTGGCACTGCTGCTAGACACTACTGCGCCTGGACCACGCTACCCGTTTTCCCAACAGCGCAGTTGTGCGTTAGGAGAGAAGGGAGGGGCAGAAATGCCGCGACAGCAGCACCAGCGGCGGCTGCAGAGTTCAGGAAACTAGGTTCGCATCCTTCCCTTCTGGGCCACAGGGTGCCGCATTTGTCGCCGAGTGGGCACCTTTTATGGTGTGTGTACACCGGATGTGCACCTGTTGTGGAGACAAGCACCGCTTCAATGTGTGTACGTGCAGTAACGTGTATACGCACGGATGCGACGAACTCTGGGTTTTATTCGCTCTACACGTCGGCATTGTAGTATGTTGTGAGGGGGTACAGAGATAAACCTGGAAGCTCCAAGCTTTCACTGTGTGACTCGGTGCATGTGGCTTGGCCGTGTATGGTGCTGGCCGGCTGCTGCCGCTAGACGGAACTCGTACATAAGCGAGGAAAACGGTGTAGTACGGAGAACGACTTCTTTGCAGTAGAAAATTGCGGTTTGAAAAAAGGAATAACTGAAAGAAAATTCTCAAAACGCGGGTGATGGGGAGCGTCCTGTCTCTCCCTGTCACCACAGGCCACGACCACCGGGTATCGACGACGCGGAAGATGTGGATGGGAGAGATTCCAAAGAGTGATGTGGCTGGGATCAGAGGCTACTAACACTTCTGATACGGGTACATATTTGTATTACTCGCGTGTGTACCAGTCAGCGGTAGAGGCGGAAAAGTAGTTCAGCAACACTTCAAACGAAGAAGTCGTACGGCCAGTTTCTTCGATAATGCAGTTGCATACACAAATGTGTATTCCTGCCACCGACGTACGCATTTACACGTAGGTACACAGAGATTCTGTACGGACGCACGTGTCCACACATGTATCCGCACGTACTTCTAGAGTCTGTACACGTATATATTTACACTTGTGTTACTCTGCATACGTATATGAGATACGTACGTGTTCGTGCACGTATCGAGACACGCGTGTGTACATATCAGTGTACGTATATATATATACATACATACATAGTTCTATACGCAAACAGGCACGGATGACGGGTGCATACATGTAGGTTTTAACGTGCAACGTGTGTCTTTCACTACTGTGAATACACGTGCAGGGAGCTATAGTAGACACGAATACAGACGCGCTTTACTGGAGAAGTTGTCGGCAAGACACACGCATCCCCCCGAGCGCGCGCACACACGCGGACTCTTGTTACACGTTTGTACGGCTAGGCGTGTGTCTACGTCTGGCCACATAGGCGGGCTTACTACAGAAAGCTACACATTCTCATACGCCAGCATACTGTACATGCCTCAAGTTTTTCTGTCTTGATGCTCGCCTTGCATAGTGCTATCACGTGCTGGTGATGCTACCCGTGTACGACAACCTCTGTGGGCGCGTGATGCCCGCGTGGGTATATACACATGTATGCAAGCTAGTACATCGTTGAGGCTGAAGAAAATTCTCCAAAAAGCCAGCTCACCTGTACTTAATCGATGATGAGCACGCACACTCGTTCGCGTCAGACGTAAACAGGACACACCCATTAATTCACACCACCGACGCCCATACATATACATATATATATATATATATCATGTGTACGTATATGCACGTCGACGCACACATACGCAGGTAGTAGTAATACGTGTATGACGTATATAGTTACACACGGGATTTTGTACACGTCTAAGTGCCAGTACGTGGTGACTGATTCGACGATACCGCGTGTCGCCCGTTTGAAGGTAAGCGGAAAGAAGTGTTTAAAATCTGCGCTTCAAACACCAGCAGCAGCGCGGGGAGTCATTAGCAGCCCCACCTCTTCCTCAGGAGCGGAGTAGACTACACGTCTATCGGTATACATGACGACGTTTCTGAATAGAAAGCATAGGCATCCGTCGAACCAAGTACGCGGGGAGGCACCTGCTGTATATCCGCTGCGAGACAGCTGCTGTTGCCCTGTCAGTCGGCCTTTACTGAGAAATCAATCGTGCTCGGCTGTGTAGCGGCAGCAAATCGTCCCTTTCGTGCACACAGCCACCCAGCTGCAGCCGTAGTTGCGGCAGAAGCAGCTGCACAGGGGCGCTGCTTTCGCTAACACTACGAAGAAAAACGACCTGCTGCTGCAGCGAGAGCAGCAGCCGGAGAGCGCTGCTGGATACGGCATCACTAAGAGCAGCAAGTCGAAGAGACTTCCGGCAAGAAGCAGCAGCAATGACGCGACACAGCACTACCAGCGACTAGCAGGAGCCGCAGCAAGCGCAGCAGATGGAAAAGCTGCTGCAAGGAGGTAAAAGCGGTAAAAGCAACTGCACCCCTGGGGTGCACCTCTGCGCTGCGTTGCTGCCACACAGTCCTGCTGGATACCGTTGCTGCGTCCCTGTCGGAACGAAGCTGAAACAAAAAGGTAGATAGTGGTGGACCAGGGGCACCACGTTGTGTACGTACTCACTTTTACAGCTACAGGCTGAAAAGCCTGTAAATGTCGACGCTGTTCTGGTAGGCCGCGTCTGGTCGAAACGACTACCAAGCAGATGCATAGGAAGTTTTTCCTTGTGTGTCCGTGGCACATACAGGAGTGGACGCAGGTACACGAAATGGCGTGTACGCGGTAAATAGATCAAAATACAAGAGACACACGTATCTGCGTAGTACGACGCAGAGACACATGCGTCTACTGCGTACATACGGAGGACGTACACACATTATATGCATACACATATTACAAGTGTGTATATATGGATATTATACAGATGTATGCTTTGCACGCAGGTAACGCGTGTGTAGACAATTTGTAATTTTATACGATATCATGTGCAGACGTGACAGTGCTGCAACTTTATACAACATAACACAAAGGTAACATAAGAAGAGAGCGCACAATACTTGTGTATACATGTTTGACGACTACATTAACATACAAACGCGTATTTCTTTCAAGTCACACGCACGTATAGGCGCAGGCGCAGGAACTGTCTGGGTGTACCACTACCTGTGCAAATGAGGAATACAGATAGATACACACGCACGCACACATGTGTGCATACTCAAATACATATTTACAAGTGTACATATATGTATTTATATACATATATATACACACACAAGGATGTGAGTCTGTACGATACATATACAGTTAGGTCTACAAATGAACGCACGCATGCACGCGAAGTAGACCGGTTTGAGAAAGGTGTGCGAGTGATCCACACGTCAGTCCGAAAGACGCACGAGCAGCAGATTAGCTGCATCGACCACGTCCTGGTCCTTGCACTGCAGCACCGGCAGCAGCACACAGAAGCATCATCGGCAGCGGTGCTAGCGACAGAAGACAAACAAGGAAGAAGCACCGCGTCAGCTGCGTCGCTCGGAGACACGGGGAAAAAGAATAAGCAGCAGCAGCAGCACCAGGAACGCTGGGAAAAAAGCCGCCGCAGTAAAGTACCACCTAGGGCACCCGCAGCAGCGAGTTAATAGCCACACAGAAGCGGCGTCAGCAGGTAGAACAGCACGCGACACCCGGGGCAAAACACTAGCACCCTACCAAGGAGCAGCAACACGGCAGGCAGCACGCGTACTGTGGGACACGGCCAGCAGCAACACACCAGCTGCCACGACACTGTCAGAGCCAGCAGCAAGAGAGAGCCGCCGACTGAAGATCGAAACCCGCCGACCGCAGATCCACGACGTCGACTGGCAGCTTCTTCCACTCTCGACAGACCGGCTGCAGCAAGTTACGCTGTGGGAACAGCCGCAAACCGGGAGCTGCTCCTTCTTCTCGCTCGTAGCACGATCCACACAAACCCTGTGCTTCTCTACAAGTGAAACGCAGCTGGTGTTCACAGCCTGAGCATCAGACCTCGCTGCGGACAGGAGTACCTATATAGGCGCACACAAGTGATGTGGTTAATTCTGTAGACGTACGCACAGCCGCCACTTCCCAGCCAGAAACACCAATATCTGGGCACGTGTGGGCCTACGCGTGCACACGAAGATACACGCACGTGTGAGGCACGTCTGTATATCTTGGTGCGTACAAATGCGCAGGCACACACACACTTCCCGATGGATATGTGCGTTGTGACTGCGCGCATCCCACATCATAAATGGATGTGTACACGAGTGTGTGACGACGCGCGAAACTGATATGCGTCCGCAGATACGTATAAACACATACACGTGCATAACCACGCGCACCACGCCAGAACGTGGACGTGTATATCCAGACGTACACAACTACATAAAGGTATATACGTATGTACGTCTAACTAAATGTGTGTATTTACGACGTCACTTACGTACATATATGGATAGGTGGAGGATTCCAGGGTCCCTAAGTGCAGAACTTACCTTCTCCGTTACAAGATTGTACACACAAGACAAAGCTTTTTTGTAAATATTAGCAAGAAGCTTTCAGCGATGTATGCGGGTCAAAGATAGATGCACTGTGCACACATGTGAAAACGTGCGATTTTTCCTACGGACATATGTATTTACACATAGATAGATAAAGAGAACCACATCAGAACAGAATCACATATGCACTCCCGTGTACCGAATTAAGCTCTACTCATGTGTAGACGTACGTATATACATATATATATATATATGTATACGCTGAGCTTTGTTTATGCCTACGTATATACCTACGTACGTACATATATATATATATATATCAGCGAGTACGTATAGACCTGCATGGACACGTGTGCGTGTATAGACACGCCTGTATGTGTGTAGACCCTCTCGAACGACAAAGCGTCCGCGCACGGTAGACGGGCGCGCAGATGGACACACGCACAGAGTTTCGGTTTACGTACACCGCCGCACCCACCCTTCACCGCTTCTGTGCACAGCCAGTGTCTAGACACCGCATGGCAGACTGGACGAACACCACATACACACACGGCCACAAGTTCAGGTGACGCATACCAAGTAGACCGGCAGGTGCTTGACGCGAACATACGACACTCCGCACGTCCCCTCCAGCAAACTTGGTTTGCACGCGCAGGCGCATAAAATCCATGAAGAAGACAAGGACTTACATCCTGAAACTTTTTGAGTTTAGGAATGGCGCCCGCTGCTTTGACGGCTTGCACAAATTCTGGGAATTCTTCGTTCTCGTCTCCCACTAAATCTTCCAAGTGGTAAATCGCTTCCAACTGCGTGTACATGTTTGTCGCATCTGGGTTCCTGTACACGCAGGGGCAGCAACAAACGCGTACAAGCCGCTTCTACGAACATAGCAGCTGCTGCGATCTGCTCTTCTTTGCTGTGTCTCTGACTTCCGTACAGTACCCGAGCAACCACCACATACCCCCACGTGTCTGTATGCTCTGCACACATGGGGTCGCAGAGATCAATACACACGTGTATAGAGAGAGACAGATCAATACAGATATACATATATATATCAATACACAAATATATACATATATACACACGGGTTAACAATTCATATACGCATACTTCTGTATCGCGTCTGCTAGTATGCGTGCACGTATCAGCCGCAGATGTACACCGTTATACTGCGTATATGCGTCACGCTACAAGCGCGTGGAAAGTGCCTGCACTGCGGTCGTATACATGCACATACATATATACATATATATAATTCGTTCCTATACGCTTGCGTGTAAATTAAACTTAGCCGTCCTTGTCTGCAGTGCGCACAGCTGTCTACTAATACATGGCGAAATAACCTCCATCGGCAGCTGCACGCGAATACATATACATATATATATATACATACGTAGGTGACAGATACAGACGTATGTACGACTGCGCGTCCATACCCACACATCCATAGAAACAGATACACGCGCAGACAGGAACGTACATACATACAAGCGTACGCACACATACATTACGCACATACACACACATCTACACAGACGCCCATATATACAGAGTTACACACATACAGACGTATACCTCCGTAAACCCGCCCTTCCGTCCATACATACATATACGTATATATATAGATACATCATATACATACATACATATACATACATATACATACACACATATACATACACACATATACATACACCCATATACATACATACACATACATACACATACATATACATACATATACATACATACACATATATATACATATATATATATATACATACATACATACACATACATAGACATACATACATATACGTACATACATGTACATACATGCATGTACATACATGCATGTACATACATACATACATACACATTCATAGAAATACACACATATAAATACAGACATATACGCACATACACGAGCGCATTCGTAAACGTGGGGAGAATCAGAGACCGTGGGGACGCGGCCGTCATCCCTGTCGAAATGCAGTGCGAAGATCGAGCTACACACACTGGTGACCGAGAAGCTCAAGTGCATGCATTTCTTTCTGTCTGCGCGTGTCACGGGCCGGGCAGACTGAGATTAAAATGGGCGAGGGAGCGGCGTAGGTAGATCTGCGCCCACCCCAAGAGATACTCGTCGCGTTGCAGCATCAAAGTGCTGAGACCCGCTACTTCACACCGCCAGGGCACGTGTGCAGGCAGCGAACGACAAACCCCCCGTCACAAGAAAACGCAGGGGGGGGGGGAGACCAGAAATGAACTTGCCGCAAACTTACACGTCCAGGAACCGCACGAGCTGCGTGATGCCTCCGTGTTTCATGAAGTCGCGTCTGTATCGAATATCTGCAGCAGCAGCACGAGCACCAGCAGCAGAAAGAGCAGCAGGAGCAGGTGTACCAGGAGCAGCACCAGCAGCAGTAACAGGGACCGTGGTGTCCATACTTCTGCAGATGGTGTGCGTGTATCCTGCTACAGCAGCATACTGACGTAAGTGTAATCTAACGTGTAGTATAAATAGAAGTATATCAGTTGACACGTGTACATATATAGAGCGAGGGAAAGGGAGATGTAAAACTACCCTGTGTTTTCAGGTACATAATAACGCAACACTGTTTCAAAGAGAGAACGACCACCATGTACGGGCTCGTTTAAAGCACAGTAATCACACACGCATATATATATGTGCGTGGACTGATATACTGTATATTTATACATATACGAAGAATAACTTATGGAAATATGTGTTCTCTGCGAACACCAACGAAGGAAGGAGAAACAAACCTCTGCGCTCCTACAGACGCACACTGAGATGAAGGCGCCTACGTAATAAATATATATATATATATGCACTGGGAGAGCGACAGAGAGAAGAGACGGGTGTAGACCAAGAGGCAGGGGTGGACAGAGACAGAGACAGCCTGAAAGACGGAGACAGACAGAAAGAGAGGTGGACAGAGAAAACGATGTACACACCACGTACGGGTTACGAGTGATACGAACGCATGCGGGTGCGTATCTGTACGGAGACGCAGGAATACGGTTCGACGGAACAACTCCGCCAGAGAGCAACACATCTACTTTTCCTGTACTAGTGCATATACACACTGAGATATGACCGAGCCCGTGTCACCTGGCGTGGGAGACTGTTACTGGCCCCTGCGTGGAGAGAACGCATGCATGTATGCATGTTCGCGAAGTAACCCGTGTGTTAAGGCAGAACTTTTTTATTCGTCCCTGCATGCAGAATGCGTGTACGCATGCTTGCCCAAACAGTCAAGAACGGAAAGCGCTCTCCTGAACCGCCGAGACTTCCACGACGTCCATGTATGTACTTCTATCTAGGAATGCAGCTGCTCGTATTGAGCTACGCAACTCCCACGCCGCCCATATATACAAGTCTGCGTAGGGACACAGCTCCTTGTATTCAGCTACACAACTTCCACGCCCCCCACATATATGTGTGTCTACCTAGGGACGCAGCTCCTTGTATTGGGCTCCGCAGGGCACGAGGGGCAGGCACATGTACACTTGAGCTATTGTGCGCACGCAAAGCGAAGCGCTACTAGCCCTCCCCCTGTCACCAGCAGGATACTGGCAACGGAGAACACACAGGCCATACGGCGACCTACGGAACAAAGGAGTATTAATCTACTTAAGTTCACTTTTCTCCATGGACGCTTTGGCTAAGAAACGTGTGTCACCCAGAGTGTGAACCCTCCAGTACAACAACGTGTGCTCCATCCCTTGCCTAAGTCTCTCCACCCCACCTCTGACCTGCACCTACATATGCATATAAATACGCACATAGACACATACACATGCATGTATATACATCTGCACACATATATGTATATAGATGCATAGACAAGTGAATACGCAGCACATACGTACACACATACGCATGTATGAATATGTGTAGATAAGTGTGTATCTACTCTTATATAAGGATATGTATATGAACACATACGTAGGCGTACAGAGACGTGCAGAAACATCCTTCTGTATACAGCTGCCTTCACAAGTTCGGTCTTCAGAGAAGAAGAGACTATCGTCCCGTCTCTGTCTCTCTTTATTTCTCTCGGCGTGCAGCCATCTGCACCGACAACGTTGCACCCTTTTTCCACACAAATTCGTGCACGTCGAAACTGGAGGGGATAGCTGCAAATTTTTAGCCTCCAGCGCTTCTCCAGCGGTCGCGCTGCACAGCCCTGGGCCTTACCACACACATATATATTCCTCGCTGTTTGCGCGCATGCTGCTCGCATTCCCTCGATGTCTCCTTTCATCCCTTGAATCAAGTACGGCAACGCTCCCGCATTATACATCGCAATGCAGTTCTCTTGATCTGCATGCGCACATAGCAGAAAAGACCACATATACACACACAAAAAGTACATATACGTATATATGTGTAGATATCGGTAATTACGGTCCTTGACATACGCAGCCACCCATATATACATATGGCATATATATGCGGGCACACATGTAGACATCTATGTCTACGCTAGACCAGATGCTTCACATATGCGTCGGTGCGTATATCGCGTATATATGTACAGCAGACACCTATACGTATAGACACACACACACACACACGTTTGTCCACGTACATCTGTGTGTAAACATGTATATGGACGCTTGGTCATAAGCACCTAGATATGTATATACACGTGCACACACGTATGTACATATGTATGTATATGTATGCCAGGATACATGTATATGTACGTGTACTCTTCCGCTCCACTTCGCTCTCGGCATGCATCCGAAGAGGTCGATGGAACAGAGTGCGTATTTGTACCCAGACCGGCCCTCAGCTGCACGTGTGTGTCTACACGGGCCGAGACGCAAAGGCACTTGCATGTGTAGTAATTATTTGAGATGCTATGCAGAGAGGCTACATGCTCGGTCAGAGAGAGGAAGAGAGACACACACACGTCCACCACATACACACAGAGAGATGGCGCAGCTGCGTGAAAACACGTTTCCATCGGCATGCAAGGAGATGGAAGTATGAAGGGGAAAATGGATGGGGATAGCGTCAAGTTATGACGGAGAACGTGACTCGCGTGTGGGTCGATGGGAGTGTGACGGAGAAAATAACGGGTGGTCACAACCCCGGGTGACTGCGTCAAGAGCGTGACGAGACATGGATTCACCTGTTTTCTCCTGCTCTATGATTTGCATTTCCTGCGGTCCTTGAATAACGTGGGAGACGGACGTGCGCACGCGTGCAGCGTCTCCAGCAGCCGCATATACGCACCGCGCGCATCAACAGCAGCAGCACATCCTCTCTACATGCTGGTAACATCTAGATAGATGTGTAAGTGAATCGGTACATAATTGTCTGCAGAGCTAAACACGTGTATACAGCTGCCTACATATCTACCTATCTATCTTTCTCTCTCTCTCTACATATATATATATTGTATATATTGATATACAGACACACCTACATATACATATATATATATATACACCCATATGCAGTTACCTACCAACATATGTACATATATATATATATATATATACTGTATAAATTTATTTACAGACATACATGTATGTACGTACACATATACGCAGCTACCCATAAATTTAAATATATGTATATTCTTCATTTTAATATACCGATATACCTATGCATTCATCGAATACAGTTGCTGTAGGTGTGGCGCGAGACGCGCGGGGGAACAGGCGGGCGGGCGTTGCTTCCTGAGTAGACAAATTTTTCGAAAAGGAACTTCACTTACTGTCGACTGAGAGAAAAGAGAGGGCGACGACGGCTGCATGCTTGCGATCGAGCTCCTGCAAACGCCTCGCATGCAAACAGCAAGCTAAGGGAAAATATAACACCCAGCCACGCAAGCTCGCGCAACTACTGACGGGTGTGTCCCTCCCTGTATACACGCACGTCGACACGTTGATTTTCCCGCATGCGTTATTCCTCTACCGTTCTTCTCGATACACGTAGACACACCTACATACACGTATATGTATATGTGAGAAGATGTCTGTGCATAGATACATATATATACATATACATGTGCATGCGTTGCACACAGATACACACACGTATGTGTGCATGTACAAAGTGCGGGTTGTAGTCATCTCTCTCCCACCCAGTGGTGATACACACCCGCATGTAATTAGACGCATATATATACGCATACATATTTACGAGGAGTAATCTGCATCCCTCGCTATCTCTGTCTTCATCTGTGCACATGGTTGCGTCTGTATCCATGGCCAATTAAACTTGCACGCACGCCGCACCTCAGCAAGGCATTAAACATGCGGATACACGAGTCTTTAAACGCATGTTCGTAAACGGAGACGTGCGCAAATAATCACCGGGAACTGCATACGTATATATATGTATATAGGTGTGTAGACATCTGTATAAATATATGGATACATAAACATGTGTGTGGACATGTGTACGGCTCCGTACGTATATATATGTTTTGTATGCATACAACTTGATGAGTACAGACTACAGAGAAGGGCCACCACGTGACCCACGTACACACATTACATACACATGTATATATATACATAAATGCTTGAACGTATGCTCTACCGGGAGACGGGGAGACTGGATCTACACCACGGTCTCAGGCGGTTGCCTGCGATAGTCGCCCGGAGTGGCAGACAGGAACGGACAGACAGAGAGAAATAAAGCAGGTGCATTCAAAAACGAAAGCAGGGCAGCAAGCAGCAGAGGAAGACAGAAGACACAGAGAGCAGTCGCACGGGACGAAGCAAAGACGCCAAGGAACTGACGCTCGCTGCCTGCCAAAAGAAACGCGTAGCTGTCCGAAGTCTGCTCCACGCAGTCCCTGCCTTCCCCGTGGCGACTAGAGCAACTTTGTGCGGTGTACGTACACCGCACATGCAGGACACTCTCTACGAAAGAAACGATGGACTGCTAGAGGGAAACCGCTAGCGTGTCGCTTACAGCTCTCTACGTGCAATAATATACACGTGTTATTTCTCAGTGTGCTGCTCGGTCATCCGCCACTTTTTTCTTCCTAACCTCTGTAGCTGCACGTCCACATCTATACACCCACCCGCACGTGTGTATGTGTGCATGTACATATATATGGCCACATATACACATATACATTAATACACATGTACGTATATATTGATGTATGTATATATATATATATATATGTGTGAACCCGTGTATCACCCACGCACAGGTATACGTGTACACAAAAAGGGGGCACAATACACGCAAAGCACGTTTCTTCCCCTTCTCTATAACTCGTGAAGCAATACATATATATACATATGGAATTCGTGAAGCAACAATGGTACTGCTTCTTTCCTGTAGAACCCGGGAGACACAGAGAGGCAGACGCAGCCACGCCTACGCAGACGCGTCAGGCAACAAGCAACTCTTCTTCTCACTGAGGAGGGGGCGGGCAAATAAATCCGTCTTGCCCACGTCCGTCCCTCTGAGCACAAGCCAGTCTGTGTCCACGTGACTATACGTGCAGACCTGCCGCAGTGCCGATTCCATATACATGCAAAGGAAACTTCACTCATACATGTGAAGAACGCTATACACATATTATAGACAAACCAGACTCATCCATATCGGAAAAGACAACTTGCAGGTATCTGTATATATGTGCACGCGCCACTGCCGACGCCCGCCAAACCAGCAGCACTAGTCACACAGAAGACTATACAGAGGCATACAGAGACAAACTCTACTCCTACACATACGAACGCACGGAAGAAGATACAACGACGAAACATACGTATCTGGACAGACGCGTGTGTGCGTGTTGGCATACGTGCTCGAACGTACCCCGCCTGTGGATACACATGCAGGTTCGCTCCTGGTGCCGTCGGCCTCCACCGACATCGTGTAGCCACGCAGACAGATCTATCCATTTTCTTTGCACACAACACTTCCAAGTGAACTGTGCGAAACCCGTCCGCACGTATGCCAAGCTTCTAAAAAAACAGCCGCGTCTAGACACAGAGTGAGGAGGTTACATACTTGAATAGGACCCCTTGTAACGAGTACACACGCCGAAGAAAAGGCGGAGATCTCAGCAGAGACGCCGCGGACGCAGCAACCCGTGGCTTCCCACAACACGCAGAGGCACGCTCTCGCGCACGTGCTTCCCCAGGTAAAATGAATGAGATGGATGCCAGCATATATATATGTATACGTAGGGAGAGAGACGTCGGGACGTATATTTCGTGATACCTAACTGAAGTCATGTACGCATAGATTTGTCCGAGCGCAGTGTCAGCAAGCTGCCGGATCAACACGCGTATATACGAACGCTAATATTCTCTGTTGTCACAGGCCACCAAGAAGCCAGAGAAACACATGCACGCGTGTGTGGGAAATTTCAGTGTCCACACCAACTATAAACAGATAGCCGGGGTGGTTGTACGTCGGCGGCTTAACAAAGACACACGCGGATACACGCAGGCATCTGTGTAGACGGAACTGCGCAGCAGGCAGCGCACCTTTGATGCGAGCAACTTGACGAGTGCCTCTATGCCTCCTGCTTCCCGAATGTCGTCCTTCAGATGCGGCTCCTCTGCAGCACGCGTGGTCGCGTCAAAAACATTACAGAGTTGCAGCAACACGGTGCAGCATCTCACCTCGGGCGCGCAGCAGCCCACGAGCGGCAGCAGCCCACACGAGCGGCAGCAGCCCACATGGGCGGCAGCAGCCCACATGGGCGGCAGCAGCCCAAGCGGTCGGCAGCAGCCCAGGCGGTCGGCAGCGGCCCACATGGTCGACGGCAGCCCACGGTCGACAGCAGCCCAAGCGGTCGGCAGCAGCCCAAGCGGTCGGCAGCGGCCCACATGGTCGACGGCAGCCCACGGTCGACAGCAGACCACGGTCGGTCGCAAACCGCGATCGGCAGCAGCTCACGATCGGCAGCCGCACCTCTCTACGAAATGGGCGCCAGGACATATTTCGAATTCCACGTCAGTGGATATGCATACGAATACGCATGCGCACACTCGTAGAAAAAATAAATAAAGATGTACAGAGATATACATATTACATATACATATATATAGACAGATATAGGGATACACATATATGTATATATAAACAGATGCTGCCGCTGACGCATACACATAGATATACGGAAAGAGAAATACAGGTATATATGTATATACATATACATAGACAGATATAGGGATACATATATATATATATATATAAATAGATGCTGACATATACACATACATATACGGAAAGAGAAATACAGATGTATATATATATTTATATAGACAGATATAGGGATACACATATATACAAATATATATAAATAGATGCTGACATATACACATAGATACACGGAAGTAAAAATACGTATAGATACACATACAAGTTTATATCTACACACACGTATAAATTTAATATGTAGAGCTACACGTAGATTGATAAATACAGTTGGGCGACGCAGCGTGTACGAAAAAAAGAAACACGTATTCACAGGTCGTTGCATGTGTGTCTGCCCGTCCGCGTGTCTGCACGCGCAACAACACCATGAGGTATGTACCCGCATTCTACCTGCAGAGAGACCGAAAGACATGAGGGCATGCGTCCTAGCCGCACAGACACACACCGAGAGCAGAGCCGAGCAGCCACCAAAGTCGAGTTTTCCCGTCAAACTGAGACAACAAAAACAGGAAGTTAAAAGCAACAGGGAAGTGCAAAGAGGCACCAAGAGTCGCCTCTCTTCCACGGTCACCAGCAACAACAGACAAGAGCAGCAGCAGCACGTGCACACTGCAACTGTATCCTCCCCTTCTGCGAGTCAACTGCTGCAGCCGCTGTACTGCCGAGAAAGGACTGGCAGTAGCAGCAGCACCAGCACCCACGTTCTCGTGAAGCGAAGATTGCGAGCTGTGTGGCAGCGAGGGCGCCGATGGTCTCGGGATCCGCCGCCCACGGATGCATGCGTTCCTCGAGTTTTTCGATCTAGTTTCAAAGGCGCAGAAAGACACAGACAGAGGGAGAGGAACGAACATTCATATCGGAGAAAATACCTGCTCTTCTTGACGACTTCCTCCTTGAAGAAGGAAAGACAGAGCTTCTTCCACCTCGTTGTGCTGTAGCGGCTACGAATATGCTTCTGCTCTACCGCTGTTTCTGCTGCTGGCCTTGCTACTAGTCCCGTGGCCGGTGCTGCTGTTGCTATAACTGCTGGTCTTGTTGTCGCATGCACGGTTGCTAGTGCTGCTGCTACTGCTGTTGCTGGTGCTGCTGCTACTGCTGTTGCTGCTGCTACTGCTGTTGCTGCTGCTACTGCTGTTGTTGCTCCTCCTCGTGGTGTTGCTCTTACTGCTGCTTCTGCTGCTGCTGAGACCGTTACCGCTGTCGTCGCGCTTGCCCCACTGCTGCCACTGCAGTTGCTGCTGCGACTGCTCTTGCTGCGGTTGACGTCGCGCTACTGCTGCTCTTGCTGTTGCACCTGCGGCAGTTGCTCCTGCTGCTGGGTCCGCTGTGGATGGTGTCTTGCTGCTGCTGCTGTCGCTCAGGCTGTTGCTGCTGCTGCTGCTGAGACTACTGTTGCATTGCTGCTGTGGCTGTGGGTGGTGTATCGCTGCCGCTGCTGCTGTCGCTCCTGCTGGTGTCGCTGCTGCTTTTCGTGAGACTGCTGTTGCTGCTCCCGTTGCGCTGCTGCTGCCGTTGTGAATGGTGGCTGCCTTACTTCACAAGTGGAGTTGCAGAGACGCACAAATTCGGGAATGTCGTTGTTGTCATACGCGCGGTCGAATCGTACGACGTCGTCACCTACTAGGAAGAAGCCCACCCACTCACATGAACAATCATTTTCGATCAGTTTTCCGTCATAATCAGCAGCACCTCCACACAAACAGACGCAAGTACGTGTGCTACGCCTATGACATCGCCACGGCGGTGTGCCTGTCTATATAGATTAGCAAGCGCACAGATACAAACACATCCATCTCCATAGGCGGGCCTGCAGGCATGTACGTCGTAAGGATACCTACAAACCACTGCGAGGACGAATGTCAGGACACACCTAAACCTATATATTGCAGCAGTCAAAAATACACATACAACGTAATGACACTCGGGCATCTCTCTCTGCAGCAGTCAAAAATACACACATAATGTAATGACACTCGTGCATCTCTGTCTCGCTCGCCCTCTCTCTCTCTCTCTATATATATATATATGGACCGCACGTATGGACGCATATATATATATATATATGGAGGGGGAGAGAGAGTGAGTCATAGATTTATATGTGTACGCACGCGTACATATATATATATATATATGTACAAGTACTTGAAGTCGCACAGAGGAAGCCTCTGCCATGAGCTTCATACTCATAGGGAACGCAAGTACACGGAGAGACACGCACGCGTCTCCACATGTCTACACGCATGCAGAGATTTCAATACAGACATGCTTGTAGCGAGACAGAGCGAGAGAAGAACACAGAAATACGACAGACATGCACGCCAACATTGACGGCGCAGTCCACAAAAACAGAGTGTCTTCTCAGGACCGTTTATATTTGCATGACTAGCAGCAATTCACACACATACACCAAGATATGTCCACCTGCTTCATCCCCAGCAGTCGTACGCATATGACCGGCTTGATATGTATGCCTGTACACACGCGTAGATACATGTACATCTACGTGTGCATATAAATATATATAGAGAGAGAGACTACGAGAGACTACGTAGGTAGGATATCTGTTTCTAGCCCTGTTGAGTGAGCAATGATGTGTCCATACGCAGCTACCAGCGTCTCTACGTCAACGTTTCTGTATACAGGTACACGCATATACGTATGTGTGCAACTGTATATGTGTCTGTTTGTATAGATGTATATGTACGAGAATGCGCCCAGGTATACCTACATGGAATTATGTACCTCCAGACACGCATATGTATGTCGCTAGCTAGCTCTCCAAATATATGTGGGTAAAAATACCGCTATGTGCGGAGACACACCGTAAAGAAAGATGCACATATCTGTCGCTATTGCGCATCTGCAGTCCGCACGCCAGTACACGAGGACAACGCTGGGGACTTTACCTGCTCCAAAGGAAAGCATGTGACGGAAGGAGCCGCGACTGCCATATCCGTTTTCCTGTGCCTTGCGTTTGTATGCGGTCTGTTAGTCCATACGCGGCAGTCCCAGCAGCGGCAGCGCCAACAGCAACAGCAGCAACACCGGCAGCATTAACAGCAACAGCAGCAACACCAGCAGCATCAACAGCAACAGCATCAACACCAGCAGCATCAACAGCAACAGCACCAACAGCAGCAGCATCAACAGCAACACCACCAACAGCAGCAGCAACACCAGCAACAGCACCAACAGCAGCAGCATCAACAGCAA